>CM040124.1:123836701-124248135 GCA_022559845.1 Amorphophallus konjac
CATTAGTCTGAATCCAGAAATAGCAAAATAGACTTAGTTCAATGTGACGATCTTGTATTGGGCCGTTACGTTCACGTGACGGTCTAGCCTTGATCCGTTAGAACGACTGATTCCAGAAACAATAATTGGACTCAGTTAAATGTGACGGATGTATATTGGGCCGTTACTTGGGTCTGACGGTCCAATATTGGTCCGTTACATTGCTAGAACCAAAAAACATCGATAGTGCTTTCTAATTAATTGGGTTTTAATGGTACAACCAACTCGGCGTCCTAGTGGGAATCCCAGGCTCGCAGAGAATTACGGAGGCTTTGAAATAAGATTTCCTAATCCATTGGAAGGAATATCTAATAGAGAGGTCCTCATGTCCAAGAATAATGTTTCTATAGTGTAAAGTGTTAACTAATGGACAACATACCAGAATATGTGCCATGTACTTAAAGAAAATGACTCTATTGATAGAGAGAATGTGTAACAATATGAAATCATGATAAAACTTCGTCAATACATCATTTAAAATCATGGAGTTAATACAAACAATAGTGATTTGGCATGAAATTAACATAACTTAAAATAACATAGGACACCTTAATCATACACTTTTGATTATGAATCAGTAACTAAACTTAAAGTCATGATAGCATGTCCAAACTTAGCTATCTAAGCTTATTTATAAGTAAACTTTAACTGGTTATCATTCTGCCTCGGGCTGACAGAACATAGTGTCTGACGGTCTAGGATAGGCGCGTTACAGTGCTTGTGACAGTTTATCGTAGGGCCGTTACAGTGTTGTAACGCACTGAGTCTGGGCAGTCAGAGATAAGAGAGAAATCTAAAAACAACAGAAGGTGTGACGGCTTGTCGTAAGGCCGTTAGATCATTGTGACGGTTGTCTTACCTTGATGCGTCAGATAGTTTGTTGGCCGTAAAATAAAGTAAAGGTTTATGAAAATATAACATACCTGGAAATCAAAATACTACAACTATTCCAGACATGATAAACGAAGTATAGGCCAACTACATGCAAGGGTTTTAGTGGATAGACAAGATAATATCTTTTATTTTCTATTTAGGGCTAAGAGATGCATTAATGTATAGAACTATTAAAACATGAAATCTATGATCTATCATGCATGAAATCAATCAAAACCAGAGGGCTTTTATCCCTAACAAGATGTTTTTGCCAATCATGAGATGACCTACCTTTTAATCTAGACTTTAATCTTCCAAATTGGGACTACAAGACACGCCCTAATTCTTCCCTTCTTGAGGTTTTTCAGCAAGTTCACGTCGCTCTATCTCTCCAATCTCTTGACCTAAGGACGTGAAATTTTGAGGGTAAGAAGCTGAAACTAAGGTGATCAAAAAGTTTTAAAGGATTGAACTCTAATTACCTCCTTTAGATGTCCTAATCTCTTGATCTTCAGGGGTCTTTTGCTCTGAATTCTAGGCTACTATGACTGAATCAGTGAGTTTGGAAGCTTCTATCTCCTTGGCTGGTTGATCTCCTAATACGAAATTTGGAGCACTATTAGTCTAAAGTATACTAAATAAAATCTTCTAAAGAACTTGTCCGAAATTATGACTCCTTACCTTGATTCTTCACGAGCTAAAAGTAAGGGTCGCTCGGTTCAGAACTAGGTCCTATTTATAGGGTTTTGGCTAGGGTTTGAAGAATAGATCGATTCTAGAGTCCTTAATTTGCCAGAACCTTATCCCTAAGAGCCCTTAGTAATGTTATAAGCTCTCCCAAGTTGATCTTCTACAGATAGGATCCCAAAGTTCCAATCTTTTTGCTCGTTCTTCCATTCACGGAACTGACAGGATGTAACGCATCAGGACTGGTGCGTTACATGGTTGTGGCGGTCGCATGATAGACCGCTACATCCAACGTGCACAGAGTTCAACATCAATCAAACTCTTTTGTTAATTATCCACATTATTATCCATAAAAATGGTATTTTATCCTTAAAATACGTAAATAGGCTAAATAACCTTCTAGAATATGGGCCAAACTTAATGGGCTTGGTCCTTAAACCTTTTGAATTTTATTTAAATAGGCTAGGTTAATTATTTAACATAATTGGGCCTTATAATGACTTATTAATCCAATAATCCTTTTATTAATCTATTTAGCCTTTATAAATTCCAGAAAATTCTATAAATAACTCAGAAACTATTACATACATTCTGGGGCACTACACCTTCCCTTACACAAAAAGAGAAGTTTTTTCTTCAAAAAGGAAAAACGTACAAGGAGAAAAAGAAAAATAGATACATCGGGCCCCTGGACCATCTTGAGGCTCGGAAGTTGAAGGCTTGGATGGTCTGCCCCCAGCATCCTCGGTGACGGCCGACCCTGGTGTTGACACCCATTTTTTACAGATAAGTCGAGTCGTTCCTCTTACTCCCATTTGTTGATGCCTCGAGTTGTCCATCGCTCGTTGGGGCTATTTTCGGGCACATTTTGGGCCAGTTTTATGGGTAGCCTCCCTCCCTGGCTGGGCTTACTTCAATTCTGGGCCTAATGGGCCTTGGTTTTGGTTGATTGGGCTTTTCTATAAGTTCAAGTGCCCATATACATGTACGATTCATCCCTGGCCACTCAATTATTGTGCGGTTGCCTGTGGGCCGTCCATACATTCATGGAAATTTTGGTTAATTTTTTGAATTTCCACCGACAAGCATTCATGCGGTCTCCTTTTAGCCGTTCAAAATAATGGACGGACTACTAGTAGCCGTTCTTCTCCCAGAGTCCTATGCTTGGTGGTTTTCTCAGATAATTATCCAATTAATCTATTTTTCACCGACAAGGCTAGAACGGTTGTTATTTGGCCGCTCCAATTTTGAACGGTCTAATCCTAGCCGTTCATTTGTGAGAGTCCAACGACGAACTATTCGGCCGGTTCAATGGATAATTTGGATTATTTTGTGAATTGTTGAATTTCCACCAACGAGGTTGTACGGCCCAGAATGGGCCGCCCATATGGATGTGTGGTCTATCGTTAGACCGTTCATCTGCTCGATTGCTGAAGATTCAACAGATTTTCTCTCTCTCCTCGTGGATTTATACCAAACTTCTTCCGATGATTTCTCCGTGAATCTTTAACCATTTCGAGTGCCGTTTTCTCCAGATGAAAGATAATTGAATTATCTTCATCTTTTATTTGATAATCTCGACCTGAAAATACTTCTAAACCCTAATTTCGAGCTAGGACTTTAGGTGTTCTATAAATAGACCCTAGAGGCCGGGTTTGAAAGGGGGGGGATTTTGGTCTACGGCGAAGCCCTGCTGAATTCTTGAGCGACCTAGCACCGAGGAGGGAGGCCTTCTACGTCCATATAAGCCTCCGGTTCAGGGAGTAGTCCTAGTCTTGAGTCTTTTGCATTTGATAGTCTCGTTTCTTCTCATTGCATGTTTGTTTCTACACATCCATTCTCCCACAATTTCATTGTTTGCAATGTCATGCACACACCCTCCCATGTTTTCTGACGCCCTAGAGGTTTAAAATCCCCCAGGTATCCCCCATTCAAATACTTATGTTCATTTCTCTTCATTCAAGCATTTGCTACACTCCACGTTTCTAACTTGGGTTTTTCCTTGTGTTCTACACTTTGTTTTGCAGGTCAGTAGTACACTAATGCGAGGCCCATCCTTTCTGGCCGGTCGGAAAGGGTGGAGGTTGGACCCTTTTGTAACTTCTGGCGTGGTGGTCTTGCGCGGTTCTCTTCCATCCGTTCAAGGAGATGTGCAGTGCAACCTGGACCATCCTTCTTCTTCCTGCGGTCGTGATAGAACCGTTCAACTGCCAGGAGTGCTTCATCCCGCATCCTCTGCAGCGTTCTTAGACGGTCTGTCGTGAGACCGTGCATCATTATAGGCGGTTCCTCTTGAGCCGTATATCTTTGCAGCGCTGCATACAAGGTGAGTACCTCTCCCTCTTTCCAAGGTACGGCGTTCATCACGTTCGGCGCCTTGGTGGCTATCACAGGTTTTTGTTCCTCTCTTTCCCTCTGTCTTTGTTCATTTCCCATGTTGTATGTGGTAAGATAGGCATGGGAAGGCATTAAAGAACGGACGGGAGGAGAAATATATCTACACCCTTCTTTTGTGGCGATCACAGTGGGACACCTAGTGCCCATCATGTTAGTGGCTTGCTGACCCTCTCTTTTGCTTTGTTAATCCTTTTTCTTCAAGTGGTTCTTGGTTGATCTTTGCTGGTTGCATTTTTTGTCCTCTGTGTTGTGCATCCCTTGGTTTTGATGATGACAATAGGATATGTTTGATTAATCAAGTTCTATCTTGTTTCATAACAAATACAAGTGGTTTGATTGTTCCTTCAAAGTAATGGACTCATGACTATTTGATGATGACAAACAATGTTTTTGATTAACTCAATATAAATCTGATAGTTCAAGTTACTTCTGATAAGTTAAGTAATTTCAGGTCCACTGAAATCCAAGTGGAATCAACAAATCAGAAGAAGTGTCAAAGGCCGCTTGTCGACCAGGGAAGTGGTTATGGTCGACCAACGAACCCAGCCAGAAACACTTCAAGTCATCCGTCTTCTGCATGTGCCTTGGCTGTCGACCAAAGCCCCACTTCTGGTCGACCACAGAACAGACAGAGCATCAGACAGAACTGACGACCATCTGGAATTTGCCCCTTGTCGACCAGCGACAAGGCTGTGGTTGACCACGGGGGACGCGAGTGTCAGCCAGAATGAAACCGCCATCAGGACACTGCTCGTTGTCAACCAGGGACAGTGTCATGGTCGACCACGGGTGTTATAGCGTCCAGAACCGAACTCTAACCGAATTCTGTTTTGGTTCCTTAAAACCTGCAGATTGTTGTTGCAGGTTGTTGGGTAGTTCAAATGATGAGATTCCGCACGGGAATCAAGGAGAGAATCTTGCTTAGAAGCGATCAAACTTATTGTAGTGATCGGATTTAACCTTCTCCCTGCTTTCTAGCAGATTGACGCTCGATCTGGAATTTGAGCGGGAAGAGCTTCAGGCTTGAAAAAGTATCTGCATAAAAAGTAGAAGGCAACTGATCGCGGAGAAAAGCACACAGAGAGAGCATAGAACAGAAGCTAAGAAACACACCTACATCACAGGACGAAGTGGCTCTCCATCAATCAGAAATCTGCAGAAGACTAAAGGCATTCTCATTGCTGTAGAAGGAAGACTGGGCTTGAAGCTGTGCGACCTCCAGCAGCAAAGCAGCTGAAGGCATCCGATTGGAAGTTCTACAGGGAGTCTACTCTTGTTATTTATGTGATTAAGTCCCAGGCTGAATTCTTTACTTTGTTACAAAAGTCTATATTCAGTCCTGTTGCATCATCCCACCTTCTCATCATTTCTATTCATCCTTACACCAAGTGTCAAGCTGTGAGGCAGCAGATTCAAGTTGTGTGTCAGCTGGTACAAGCTGTGTGTCAGCAGGAACAAGCTGTGTGACAGCGGTGTCTTGTGTTTTGGATTGAGATCAGAGGCTCTCATAAGTGAAGCCTTGCTTGAGTTAAGCAAGGGGTGGATGTAAGTCTCGGGAAGAGACTGAACCACCTTAAAAATCCTATCTTGTGGTTTGCTTATGTGTGTGCGTGCTTCTCTATGTGTTTGTTTTCTTCATTGATATCAACATTAGTTCTGTAATTCGTCAATCACCTGCAACTCATTTAGTCAATAGATATTAAATCGAAAAAAGGGGGAAAGATCTTGTCACGCCCCGAGCGCGGAAGATACCCGGAGATGCGCGACGTGTCTATATCAATCATGTCAATCAGAGTGGTCATGTATTCGACACAAAGACAGAGATGCACAAAATAGCAAGATAACCCAATCCTTTATTTCATAATGGATAGACTATTACAAATCCAATACTCTATTAAAATAAAAAGGAAAAGAATACATAGTTGACTCAAGAAACTATGGAAAAGACTAGACGACACTTGTAGGAGCTCTATCACTTTCACTCTTGACCATTCCCATCCGATTGACTTCCATCGTCGTCGGACTTACCTGAAAAGTAAAAAGGGACAAACGGGATGAGCGAACGCTCAGTAGGAAATTATATCTCAAGTACTAGCAAGTGGTTTAAGTAATTACACTTTCATGGATGCAATAAAGCTATGCATGCTCGCATGAAACGACAAGATAGAGAGAATGTAATATCAAAGAAATAAGATGAACTTTCATGAACAAGATACAAGTGATTCAAGATATTCAAGCAAGTACCATTATCGAGTCATGTCAAGAACTTTGGCTATCATGTATCAAGCAAGTAAATTACCCTTTTTCGGGCCACACATTTCATGTAAAGTCAAGTACGATTCAAGTACAAGATGTGTGTGGAATGTCCAATCAAGCAAGTCAAGTACTCGGTATAATGCCAGATACCTTATCATTTTAACTCCCATGGGCACAAGTACTTTCGGGTGCTCCTCCCAGGACCAGATCGGGCCCTATATGCGCAGGCATTTATCATGTGTTTTGACATCCACTCTTGTTTATATAGCCAATATAGAATTTCAATAATCAAGCTTGTAGATACGTATGACAACTTTGATAGAATAGAGTCCAAAATATGACAAAGGACATAGAATGGCGATAATAACGGTATAATCACGATGTCGGTAAAACTAGGTAGATTATGGTTCCTTTAACTTAGGTACCATGACAAATCAATATGGACATTCTTTATATAGAATTGAGGTCCACATGAACAGTATATCAAAGGTAAGATACCCTCATTCTTATCATAGAATTGAGGTTTACAAGAACGACATGATATGGCATGATATCATCATCCCATTAAGAATTTCTTATGATATACTCTTTGTATAATCATAAGGGCCGGTATACCATGTTTTCTTTAGATTGACATGGCAAAAACTGTGTAATGGGTTTTTAGGGTACAACCAGCTCAGTCGGCCTTGAGGGAATCCAAGGCTACGAGGAGTCTTACGGAGGTCTCTATGACTAACTTGCTAGTCCAAAGGAACGGAATGTCCAATGGAGAGCTTGTATGTCAATGAGAGTTGAGTGTGATCGATAAATCAACATGAAACGTGGGACTATACTCACGGAGTGGAGAATAGTGCCGATATATATATATGTATAATATATAAACCATCGGTCAGCAAATCAGAGGAAAAATCAGTTTACAGTAAAATAACGACTTAGGTCAAGTCGTGTCTCAAGAAATTAACGCCTAACTGAAGGGCGTTTACATATATTGCCAATTTGCAGAATTTCCATTATTTCATTAATTTATCAAAAACACGCCTTTCCTGGGGGCGTTTCTTAAAAGTTGACGACTGCAGGGGCAGGCGTCTCATCATTTACATATTCGACAGGATATAATTATTCTCAGAAATTTATCAAAAACGCGCCCTTGGAAGGGGCGTTACTTTCTAATTCCATTTTACAGAATATGTGAATTTCAGGTTTTTAACAGATACACGCCCTAGGAAGGGGCGTTACTTTTAATATTCACGTCTTGTACTGGGGCGTTAGAATATGGAAAACGACTTTGTCCAAGTCGTGAATTTCAAGGGATTTACGATATTTTAATAAATAATATTTCGAGAGACAGGAGACATGTCATGGCAGTAAAATTTAACAGGAATTCACAGAGTCATGCAAGATATTAAAAATCAATATTTCATATGTATTGTAATTTTTAAACAGGATCAATTATTAATCACATGCGATTCTTATGAAATTAACGCCTGCGTAGAGGGCGTCAAATATTAAATTGACGACCACTAGTATGGTCGTTTCTTTTAAATTAGCGCCCTAATCAAGGGCGTTTCTTTCAAAATATTTCAGAAAACGCATGAAAACTATAATAATCATATGCATGACATGCTTATATATATATATATATCTTGCATTAATTTCATTTGGGCTACAGTAACTTGAGAAAACCTACCTTAAAAATAGATTTGGAGATGACCGGTGAATAACTTGAGAAGAACACCTTCGACAGGAAGAAGGAAGATTTTAGTTGATGAATATGACGGAGATGATAGCCTTCAATCAACCTGTAGGAAAAGAGAGGAAGGAATATGAAGATATGAAATCAATCTTCACAGGTATATGGTGAAGAACATACCTTGTTCTTTCACGTACGCCACCTTACAAACCTATAACAGAATCAGATGAAGAACATTAGTTCTTCATGTAATAGAAGCAGAAAAATAAAAGAATAGAGGAACCGTTTTTTTCTTCACGTACCTAGCAGCAGACGTTCGATCAAATGGGTTTTAGGGTTCGATCGAACATGTTATTTATAGGATTTTGGAAGTCCTAACAAGAGTAGTGTTTGATTGAGGGTAATATATCCTTAATAGAGTCCTTACTCTAATAGACACTTACTAGATTAGGTTAATCTTTCCTTGGATAAGTTCTGGGTTCGATCGGTTCACGAACTGAATTAACGCCTTAGGTCAGGGCGTGTATTCTTGAATTAACGCCTTGCATAAGGGCGTTTCTTAAAAAGCGCCTTGAAAAAGGGCGTTTCTTGTTTTAAAACACGCCCAAGATAGAGGCGTTTCTTTTACTTACCCATTTGGTCGCGTGAGAACTGACGACCGTAGGTGTGGGCGTCCTTTCTTTATTCACGCCATTGGTAGAGGCGTTTCTTTATAAATTAACGCCTTAATAAGAGGCGTTATTTTTAATTTTGTTTTATTTCATCCAATTAACCCTATTCCTTTTTATATATTACTTCAGTAATATATATGTTTTAATTCATTTCAATTATTCATTTATTAGGGTTGCTACACCCTCCCCCACTTAAAAGAATTTGGTCCCCAAATTCAATATATATATAATTATACACGCGGAGAGTGTAGGACATATACCTCTTAGAATAACTCGGGAAATCGTTTCTTCATAGATTCCTCGGTCTCCCATGTCGCTTCGCGTTCAGGATTCTTATTCCATTGCACCTTGATCATGGGAATAACCTTATTCCTTAGAGCTCGTATTTCTCGATCTAATATCTTCAAGGGCCTTTGTTCATATGTGAGATCTTTCTGGATCACCAGATCTCCATGCTCAATAATATGTGACGGATCGTGCACATACTTCTTCAACATAGATATGTGAAATACATTGTGTACCTCGGACAACTGAGGAGGCAACGCGATGCGATAAGCAACCTCGCCAACTCTTTCGAGTACCTCAAATGGTCCGATGAATCTTGGCGTAAGCTTGCCCTTAACACCAAATCTTCGTATGCCACGTCCAGGGGATATTTTAAGAAATACATGATCTCCAACCTGGAATTCAAGATCTCTTCTCCTGGTATCAGCATAAGCCTTTTGCCTTGTCTGAGCAACTTGTAATCTTTCTCTGATTACCTGTATCTTCTCAGTTGTATCCCTTACCATGTCTGGACCTAATAGTTGTTCCTCTCCAACTTCGTTCCAACATATGGGAGATCGGCAACTCCTTCCGTATAAGGCTTCGAAAGGTGCCATTTGGATACTAGCTTGGTAGCTATTATTATATGCAAATTCAACTAAAGGTAAGTGGTCATGCCAGCTTCCTCCAAAATCAATAATGCATGCTCTCAGCATATCTTCAACAACTTGATTAGTTCGCTCGGTCTGACCATCCGTTTGCGGGTGAAAAGCAGTACTAAAGTTGAGCCTTGTCCCCAACGAATGTTGTAATCCCTTCCAAAAATGAGAAGTAAAACGGGGATCTCTATCAGACACGATTGAGACAGGAATTCCATGTATCCTGACTATTTCTTTAATGTATAGTGCAGCTAGCACATCAATCGACCATCGGCTTTTGATTGGCAAGAAATGTGCCGATTTAGTCAATCGATCAATGATAACCCAGATTCCATCATGTCCTCCTTTAGATTTAGACAAACCCATGATGAAGTCCATACCAATATCCTCCCATTTCCACTTAGGAATATCTAGAGGATGTAGTTTTCCCGCAGGCTTTTGGTGTTCCGCCTTGACCTGTTGGCATGTGAGACAGCGTGATACATAGTCCGCTATTTCTCTTTTCATATTGGGCCACCAAAAGTTCCTCTTTACATCTTGGTACATTTTAGTTGATCCAGGATGAATAGTGTATCTTGATCTGTGAGCTTCATCTAAGATCTTCTTCTTTAATTCCGGACAATCGGGTATACAAGTTCTATCTTTGAACGATAATCTTCCATCAGAAGTTAGTTGAAAATCAGATTGTCCTTCTAATCTGCCTTTGATTTCTATTAACATAGGATCGTCATCCTGAAGTGTTTGTATCTCAGATAACAAATCTGACTGTATGCTTACATGGGATAGTGTGACAAATTTGGATTCCGTGTCCAAGCTTATATTGAGCTCGGAGAATTGTTCAAGTAACCTCCATTCTTGTATCATACAATTTGCTATCTTTGCTCTCGGCTTTCGACTAAGGGCGTCAGCAACATAATTACCCTTTCCGGGATGGAATTGTATATTGAAGTCGAAGTCCTTGAGATATTCTAGCCAACGTCTTTGTCTCATGTTCAGCTCCTTTTGTGAAAATAGATATTTGAGACTTTTGTGATCGGAGTATACAGTAAACTGTACCCCATAGAGATAGTGTCTCCATATCTTTAGGGCAAATACTACCGCGGCCAATTCCAAGTCATGGACGGGGTAATTCTCCTCATGCTTCTTCAGTTGACGAGAAGAATATGCTATGACCTTCCCATGTTGCATTAGAACGCATCCGAGGCCAATGCCAGAAGCATCAGTGTAGACCTCGAATTTCTCTCCTTCAATTGGTAGGGCTAAGACTGGAGCTGTGGTGAGATGATCCTTGAGAGTTTGGAAACTGCTTTCACATTCCTCACTCCATTCATATCGGATCTCCTTACGAGTTAATCTTGTAAGTGGTACGGCGATCTTAGAGAAATCTTTGATAAATCGCCGATAATAGCCTGCAAGACCTAAGAAACTTCTGATCTCGCTTGCATTAGTGGGTCTCTCCCAGTTTCTCACAGCTTCAACTTTTGACGGATCCACAGATAAACCGTCCTTGGATATGACATGTCCGAGAAAAGCCACTTCTTCAAGCCAGAACTCGCATTTGCTGAGTTTAGCATATAATTGATTTGTCCTCAAGACTTGCAATGCAATCCTCAAATGCTCTTCATGTTCTTCCTTAGTCTTAGAATATATCAATATATCATCGATGAAGACCACTATGAATTGATCCAAGTAAGGCCTGAATATGCTATTCATTAACTGCATAAAGGCAGCAGGGGCATTTGTTAGTCCAAAAGGCATAACAACAAATTCGTAATGGCCATACCTGCTTCTGAATGCGGTCTTGTGAATGTCATCATCCTTGATCCTTAATTGATGATATCCCGACCGGAGATCAATCTTGGAGAAATATTTGGATCCTGAAATCTGATCAAACAATTCATCGATTCTCGGCAGTGGATACTTGTTCTTGATAGTAAGATGATTCAACTGTCGATAGTCAATACACAATCTCATGGATCCATCCTTCTTCTTTACAAATAAGACTGGTGCTCCCCACGGGGAAGTACTTGGTCTAATAAACCCTTTTCGGATTAGTTCCATCAACTGCTCCTTCAACTCCTTGAGTTCAGCAGGGGACATTCTATATGGTGCCTTTGAAACCGGACCAGCACCAGGGACTAAGTCGATGGTAAAGGCCACATCTCTTTGCGGGGGTAATCCCGGCAATTCTTCCGGAAATACGTCTGGGAATTCTCGTACTACTTGAACGTCTTCTATCTTGGTTTCCTTAGCTTCTTTATTAGTGACAAAAGCAAGGAAGGATACACATCCTTTCCTGACGAGCTTGCTTGCTCGAAGAGCCGAAATAAGAGGGGATTTGCTTCGACTCTTAGGACTAGTATAAGTCAGTTCCGGAAATTCCTTGAAAACAATCTTGCTATCACGGCAATCAACCGTTGCCTGGTATTTGGATAACCAATCTGCTCCTAGTATAACATCATATTCTTTTAGATCTAAGCAGATAAGATCAATAGGAAAATTCTTTCCTCGAACCAATACCTCACAATTTTGGTAATGATGTGTGATATCCGTCTCGTTTCCGAGAGGAGTAGACAATATTATCTTCATCCATTCTGGTTCTAGAGGTAATGGGTCAGCAAACTTCTTGGAAATAATGGAATGCGATGCACCCGTATCAAATAAGACATGTGCATATTTGGAACAAATTTTTAATGTACCTTCCACCAATCCGCCTTCTTCTTCTGGTTCGGTCTCTTGGATTGCATGAAGACGCGCGTTCCTTGTCACTGGGCGTTTACCCTCACCGTCTTGGTCATTCATTAATGGACAATCGGGAATCCGATGTTCACGACTCCCACAACGGAGACATGCTCCTAGTTTCCTCCAGCATTCTTCTGTTTTGTGACCAGCCTTGTCACAATGCTTGCATACTACGTTTGAAGGGGTAGTGGTGATAGAGAAAGGCTTGGATTTCTTGAACTTCTGATCTTGAGAGGAAGAACCTCCATTATTGGGCCTCTTCTTAAAGTTGGGTTTAAAAGAACCCGAACTTGTGACTTGCTCCTTTTTGTCTTTCCCACGGATCCTATCAGATAGTTCCGTGGCATCTTCAAGCAACTGAGCTCGGCGCACTATTTCAGTATAAACTTGAATATCCATAGGCGCCAGTTGAGTAATGTAGTGGGGCCTAAGCCCATTAAGAAATCTACGGGCTTTCATCTTTTCCGTGCCAATTAAATGCTTAGCATATCTAGACAGTCTAGAGAACTGTGCTTCATAATCAGCCACCGATAAAGATCTTTGCTTTAATGCGGCAAATTCGGCGGCCTTCTTTTCCTGGACCCTATCAGAGAAATATTTGGCGTTGAAATATTCAACGAATTCACCCCATGTAACTTGAGTTGGGTCAATAGTAGCTTCAATCGACTCCCACCAGCATCTAGCATCCTTTTCTAACTGGAAAGTAGCTAATAAGACTTTGTCCTGATCCGTGCATTGCATAACACGGAATATACGTTCAATCTCCCGAACCCAATGCTCGGCATCGTCTGGATCGGTCGATCCCATGAACTTCGGGGGATTCATATTCTTGAATGCTTGGTGTAAGCTTCCAGCTCGTGGAGCACCACCTTGTGCTACCTGTTGTAGCACTTGGGTCATCCCTTGAAGGGTACGCTGCATGTTGCGCCATTGAGCACGTTCGGCAGCCATTATCCTACAATTACAATAGCTATGTTAGTATTATGTCACTATAATCTTATAAAGGACTCATTGATCATTTAACCCTTGGTTCTACCCACTCTCACTTGGTTAAGGGTTTTGAAACCTATCCTTGGACTTGGGTTTCCTAGGAATTGAATACCTTAGGCTCTGATACCACAAAGACTGTCACGCCCCGAGCGCGGAAGATACCCGGAGATGCGCGACGTGTCTATATCAATCATGTCAATCAGAGTGGTCATGTATTCGACACAAAGACAGAGATGCGCAAAATAGCAAGATAACCCAATCCTTTATTTCATAATGGATAGACTATTACAAATCCAATACTCTGTTAAATAAAAAGGAAAAGAATACATAGTTGACTCAAGAAACTATGGAAAAGACTAGACGACACTTGTAGAGCTCTATCACTTTCACTCTTGACCATTCCCATCCGATTGACTTCCATCGTCGTCGGACTTACCTGAAAAGTAAAAAGGGACAAACGGGATGAGCGAACGCTCAGTAGGAAATTATATCTCAAGTACTAGCAAGTGGTTTAAGTAATTACACTTTCATGGATGCAATAAAGCTATGCATGCTCGCATGAAACGACAAGATAGAGAGAATGTAATATCAAAGAAATAAGATGAACTTTCATGAACAAGATACAAGTGATTCAAGATATTCAAGCAAGTACCATTATCGAGTCATGTCAAGAACTTTGGCTATCATGTATCAAGCAAGTAAATTACCCTTTTTCGGGCCACGCATTTCATGTAAAGTCAAGTACGATTCAAGTACAAGATGTGTGTGGAATGTCCAATCAAGCAAGTCAAGTACTCGGTATAATGCCAGATACCTTATCATTTTAACTCCCATGGGCACAAGTACTTTCGGGTGCTCCTCCCAGGACCAGATCGGGCCCTATATGCGCAGGCATTTATCATGTGTTTTGACATCCACTCTTGTTTATATAGCCAATATAGAATTTCAATAATCAAGCTTGTAGATACGTATGACAACTTTGATAGAATAGAGTCCAAAATATGACAAAGGACATAGAATGGCGATAATAACGGTATAATCACGATGTCGGTAAAACTAGGTAGATTATGGTTCCTTTAACTTAGGTACCATGACAAATCAATATGGACATTCTTTATATAGAATTGAGGTCCACATGAACAGTATATCAAAGGTAAGATACCCTCATTCTTATCATAGAATTGAGGTTTACAAGAACGACATGATATGGCATGATATCATCATCCCATTAAGAATTTCTTATGATATACTCTTTGTATAATCATAAGGGCCGGTATACCATGTTTTCTTTAGATTGACATGGCAAAAACTGTGTAATGGGTTTTTAGGGTACAACCAGCTCAGTCGGCCTTGAGGGAATCCAAGGCTACGAGGAGTCTTACGGAGGTCTCTATGACTAACTTGCTAGTCCAAAGGAACGGAATGTCCAATGGAGAGCTTGTATGTCAATGAGAGTTGAGTGTGATCGATAAATCAACATGAAACGTGGGACTATACTCACGGAGTGGAGAATAGTGCCGATATATATATATGTATAATATATATAAACCATCGGTCAGCAAATCAGAGGAAAAATCAGTTTACAGTAAAATAACGACTTAGGTCAAGTCGTGTCTCAAGAAATTAACGCCTAACTGAAGGGCGTTTACATATATTGCCAATTTGCAGAATTTCCATTATTTCATTAATTTATCAAAAACACGCCTTTCCTGGGGGCGTTTCTTAAAAGTTGACGACTGCAGGGGCAGGCGTCTCATCATTTACATATTCGACAGGATATAATTATTCTCAGAAATTTATCAAAAACGCGCCCTTGGAAGGGGCGTTACTTTCTAATTCCATTTTACAGAATATGTGAATTTCAGGTTTTTAACAGATACACGCCCTAGGAAGGGGCGTTACTTTTAATATTCACGTCTTGTACTGGGGCGTTAGAATATGGAAAACGACTTTGTCCAAGTCGTGAATTTCAAGGGATTTACGATATTTTAATAAATAATATTTCGAGAGACAGGAGACATGTCATGGCAGTAAAATTTAACAGGAATTCACAGAGTCATGCAAGATATTAAAAATCAATATTTCATATGTATTGTAATTTTTTAAACAGGATCAATTATTAATCACATGCGATTCTTATGAAATTAACGCCTGCGTAGAGGGCGTCAAATATTAAATTGACGACCACTAGTATGGTCGTTTCTTTTAAATTAGCGCCCTAATCAAGGGCGTTTCTTTCAAAATATTTCAGAAAACGCATGAAAACTATAATAATCATATGCATGACATGCTTATATATATATATATATATCTTGCATTAATTTCATTTGGGCTACAGTAACTTGAGAAAACCTACCTTAAAAATAGATTTGGAGATGACCGGTGAATAACTTGAGAAGAACACCTTCGACAGGAAGAAGGAAGATTTTAGTTGATGAATATGACGGAGATGATAGCCTTCAATCAACCTGTAGGAAAAGAGAGGAAGGAATATGAAGATATGAAATCAATCTTCACAGGTATATGGTGAAGAACATACCTTGTTCTTTCACGTACGCCACCTTACAAACCTATAACAGAATCAGATGAAGAACATTAGTTCTTCATGTAATAGAAGCAGAAAAATAAAAGAATAGAGGAACCGTTTTTTTTCTTCACGTACCTAGCAGCAGACGTTCGATCAAATGGGTTTTAGGGTTCGATCGAACATGTTATTTATAGGATTTTGGAAGTCCTAACAAGAGTAGTGTTTGATTGAGGGTAATATATCCTTAATAGAGTCCTTACTCTAATAGACACTTACTAGATTAGGTTAATCTTTCCTTGGATAAGTTCTGGGTTCGATCGGTTCACGAACTGAATTAACGCCTTAGGTCAGGGCGTGTATTCTTGAATTAACGCCTTGCATAAGGGCGTTTCTTAAAAAGCGCCTTGAAAAAGGGCGTTTCTTGTTTTAAAACACGCCCAAGATAGAGGCGTTTCTTTTACTTACCCATTTGGTCGCGTGAGAACTGACGACCGTAGGTGTGGGCGTCCTTTCTTTATTCACGCCATTGGTAGAGGCGTTTCTTTATAAATTAACGCCTTAATAAGAGGCGTTATTTTTAATTTTATTTTATTTCATCCAATTAACCCTATTCCTTTTTATATATTACTTCAGTAATATATATGTTTTAATTCATTTCAATTATTCATTTATTAGGGTTGCTAGAGATCTATTTACCCCCCCTCTAGATCTATTCAGTCCGTACTCAACACGTGGTATCAGAGCCAGACTCTCCAAAAATGTGGTCTAACAACCAGGAGAGGCCTGCCGGACTGAACTCTAGAAGTCTAATGGCTGAGGGACACTCAGTAACTAGACCACCATATTTCGATGGAAATGATTTCTCATACTGGAAAAATCGTATGCAGGTGTTCTTGAGAGCACAAGATCATGAGATGTGGAGAGTAGTAAGCCGAGGACCCTACGAGCTGCCCGAAGATGAGGATACCTGGACCAGAGAACAGGTCAGAAAATCAACCATCAACTGGGGAGCCATGAACGTAATGCAATGCGCACTATACCCCACGGAGTTCTCACGAGTTTCACAATGTGCAACGGCCAAGGAAATGTGGGATCGACTAGTAGTAATCTATGAAGGTACTTCAGAGGTAAGGGAGTCAAAAGCAAATATGCTAGTTTCAGAATATGAAATGTTTAGAATGAAAACTGACGAAAATATTTCTGAAATGTATGCTAGACTAGTGCAATTAACGAATAGTTTAAAGAGTCTAGGGAAAACCTACAAGGAACAGGAATTAGTGAGGAAGATCCTAAGATCCCTCACTCCTATGTGGCATACCAAGGCCACAGTAATTGAGGACTCAAAGAACCTCACCACTATGACTGTGGATGAACTAGTGGGATCCCTAATGGCCTATGAGGTCAATCTGAAAAGAAAAGAAGATGAGGGCAAGAAAAAGAACCAGCTCGCCCTAAAAACTAAAATAGGCACCTCTGAACTATCTGACACTGATAACTCATCTAGCACAGGTGAGGAAACTGGTGAGCTAGCCATGTTAACAAGAAAATTCAAAAGGTTTCTGCGGAAGAAAGGTAAGGGATTCAGGAATCCTAAGGGCATGGTAAGAAAGTCATCTCAGTTTAAGTTTGATAAAAATAAAACTTCATCTAACAAACTTGTCTGCTACAACTGCAGGAAACTAGGACACATAAAGGCTGAATGTCCAGAGACTCCTAAGAAATCAAGCTTCAAGTGGAAAGGCAAGCAACCAAAAGCAATGATAAGCACATGGAGCGAGGAGGAGGAAAGCAGTAAGGAGGAAACAACTTCCGAGGAAGAAGAAGGAAACATCTGTTTGATGGCCAAAGGAGATAGCGATGATCTTGAGGTAATCCCTCCGTTTCAAGATTTTTCTAGCTCAGATTGGGAAGAAGTCTACTCAGACTTACTTGATGCATATGAAAGAATTAGAAAGGAAAATAAGAGTTTGAAGAAAAAGCTTAATCAGGTCAATAATGACAGCAACCCATTTGCCAACAGAACTGAACTAGAATTAGAAATCACCACCTTGAAAAATAAGCTGAAACAATACGAGACAGATGAAGAAAATGTCAAAGGGCTGTTAGAAGAAAATGAGTCACTGAAAAACACAATTGATGAGGTAAAATTAAAGACTCAAGAAAGTGAACAGCAAACTAAGGTAACTCAAGAAAGAAACAACTCACTCAAGGAGGAAAACTGTCAACTTCTGGAAGAAATAGAAAGAATCCAGAGTGAACTGAAAAACAAACAGGAAACCTTGGAAAAAATGACTAAAGGTCAAGAAAACTTAAATGCTGTCTTGGGAATAAAAGTAAACTTTCAAAAAGAAGGGTTAGGATACAATCCTACGGCTAAAAAGGAATTCCAAATAAAAACCGTAACTGGGATTGCTGACTCAAAAGGAAAAGGGCCCCTAATCAATCTATATCAAGACAAACAAGAGGATGTAGCTGAATGCTCCTCCAAAAGGAATAATGTCACCAAGGAAGAGAGAAACATTAAAGAGAAAACAGTCAATCAACATAAGCTTAAAAATAATAGACAAGAAACTCAAATTCACAGAAATAACCAAACAAACCAAGTACTAAATCAAGTTAAAGGACATAAATCTGGAAAACAAGGTGTCTGGAGACAGGCTGGTCGACAACCGACCCCTCCTCTGTCGACCAGAGGATCTGCCAGAACAGGCGCTGGCGTCTGGAGAAGCAGTGGTCGACCACAGACATACCAGATGTCGACCAGAGGAACTGTCAGAACAAGCGCTGGCTTCTGGAAAAGCAATGGTCGACCACAGACACACCAGATGTCGACCATGACCAGACACGCAAACAGAAACCACAGATTTTCTCAGGTGAAACAAAATGAAAATTGGAAATCAAAAAGGTGGATTCAGATTAAAGAAACATTAGAACAAAAGCCACCCAATCTGAACAAGTTCAGAGATGAAAAATTAAACTGCTCTAACAAAATCTGGGTTCCCAAAGGATTGTTACAGCAATTTCACAATTTTACAAGTTATCTTGGACCCGGGTACCATTGGGGTCCAAAAATTTCTGTGTAATTCATGATGCAGGAATGTCTGGCAGCCATGCACAATAAGTGGTACTTAGATAGTGGTTGCTCAAGACACATGACGGGAGACAAGACCAAGTTCTCCCAACTAAGCTCAAAAGATGGAGGTTATGTGACCTTTGGAGGAAATAACAAAGGTAAGATCATCGGGACAGGTAAAATAGGTAAGAACTCCTCAAACAGTATTGAAAATGTACTGCTGGTAGATGGACTGGAATATAACTTGCTGAGCATCAGTCAGCTTTGCGACAAAGGCCATAAAGTAATATTTGACTCCAAGATCTGCAAGATTATTGAACCAAATTCAGATACAGTCAAGTTTATGGGCCAGAGAGTAAACAATGTCTACATAATAGACTTGGATGATCCAGCCCACTCCAACCTGTGCCTAACCGCCAAGAAAGAGGACCTGACCTGGCTGTGGCACCGAAGGCTAGGGCATGTTAGCTATAGGGTGTTGCATAAACTTGTGAAGAATAAAATGGTTCTTGGTATGCCTGAAATTTCGTTTGCTCAAAATGTCAAAGTATGTGAATCATGTACCTAAGGTAAGCAAACAAGAAAATCATTCAAAGGTAGAACTGAAAGTCAATCTTCTAGACCACTAGAACTTGTGCACATGGACCTTTTTGGCCCAACAAGAACTGCTAGTCTTAGTGGTAAGAGATACAGTTATGTACTAGTTGATGATTTCTCTAGATTCACATGGGTAATATTTCTATCTCATAAAAGTGATGCTTTTTCTGAGTTTCAGGAATTCTACAAAAGAATGAAGCAGGATGGCAAGTCCAAAGTGTGTACAATCATATCTGACCATGGGGGGGAGTTTGAAAATTCTGACTTTGACTTATTCTGCAGAAACAAGGGCATAACCCACAGATTTTCCTCACCAAGGACTCCAGAACAAAATGGAGTTGTGGAGAGAAGGAACCGCACTCTTGTCGAGATGGCTAGAACCATGCTGGTTGAAGCTAAACTTCCAAGGAGATTTTGGGCAGAGGCAGTCAACACAGCATGCTACATTGTAAACCGAGCAATGGTAAGACCGGCTAGTGAAAATACACCATATGAAATGTTCAAAGGTAAGAAACCATCCCTAGCTCATCTTAGAATTTTCGGGTCAAAATGCTTTATTCATAACAATGATAAAAGGGTCTTGGACAAATTTGAACCGAAGAGTGATCCAGGAATATTCTTGGGCTATTCCGACCGATCAAGAGCCTATAGAGTTTTTAACACCAAAGATCAAATTGTTGAAGAATCCCCTCATATTACATTTGATGAAATTAATGATCTTGGCAAAAATGAGCAGGTCAGCAAGGAAGAAGAAGATAGGGAATTTCTAGAAGACAACGAAGAACCAAATGAAGAAGAACAAGGTATTACTAATGCTCCACCCGAAGGAGAAGGCATCTCAGGTAACAATCTTGAGAACTTAAGACTTCTTAGAGATCATCCCATAGAAAACATCATTGGTGGAATTCATGATCCTAGGAAGACTAGATCTCAGTTAAAAGAAATCAATGAACTAGATCAGCTTGCACTTGTGTCCCAAATAGAGCCCAAATCAGTAGAGGAAGCATTAAAAGATGACTCATGGATAAATGCTATGCATGAAGAACTAAATCAATTTGAAAGAAATCAGGTGTGGAGTCTTGTCCCTAGACCTTCATCTCACCCCGTTATTGGAACCAAGTGGGTCTATAAAAACAAGCTAAGTGAAGAAGGGGTTGTAATGAGAAACAAGGCTCGGCTGGTGGCTAAAGGGTACAACCAGGAATTTGGGGTTGATTTTGAAGAATCATATGCTCCAGTTGCTAGACTAGAAGCCATCAGGATATTGTTAGCCTTTGCAGCATCTCATGGAATCAAACTACAACAAATGGATGTAAAAAGTGCATTTCTAAATGGAATAATAAAAGAAGAAGTCTATGTGGAACAACCCCCTGGATTTGAAAATGATGAACTTGCTAATCATGTTTTCAAATTGCATAAAGCTTTGTATGGATTAAAGCAGGCTCCTCGGGCCTGGTATGAAAGGTTGAGCTCCTTCCTCACCAAGAAGGGATACATAAGAGGTAAAATTGATCAAACATTGTTTTCCAAGACCCAAGGTAAGCATATACTAGTTGTACAAATCTATGTGGATGATATTGTGTTTGGGTCTACCGAAGCTTCTTTATGTACTGAATTTGCAAACTTAATGACCAATGAGTTTGAAATGAGTTTAATGGGTGATTTACAGTTTTTTCTTGGATTGCAGATCGTACAATGTAGAGAAGGATACTTCATAAATCAATCCAAGTACATAAAGGAGATGTTGAAGAAGTTTGGCATGGAAAGCTGCAAACCAATCGAGTCACCCATGGGTACAAATGCAACATTGGAAGCTGATGTAAAAGGTAACATGGTAGATGCCAAGAAATACAGAGGTATGATCGGGTCCCTGCTATATTTAACTGCTTCAAGGCCAGATATTCAGTTTAGTGTATGCATGTGTGCTAGATATCAGTCTAGCCCTAGAGAATCACATTTAGGGGCTGTCAAGCGTATCCTTCGATACCTTGCCGGCACCCAAGAATTGGGTTTATGGTATCCTACATACTGCAAACTAGATTTGATTTCATATTCAGATGCTGATTATGCTGGTTGCAAAATTGATAGGAAGAGTACTAGTGGTTATTGTCAAATATTAGGTGGATGTTTAATATCATGGGCTTCTAAAAAGCAGCATTCTGTGGCACTCTCCACTGCTGAGGCTGAGTATGTCGCAGTAGGGAGCTGTGGTACACAGGTTATGTGGATAAAACATCAACTCCAAGACTACAATGTAGATCTTGGATGTGCACCTATTTTCTGTGACAACACTAGTGCTATTAATTTGTCTAAAAACCCCATTCAACACTCTAGGACAAAACACATTGAGATCCGTCATCACTTTCTAAGAGATGAGGTCTCCAAAGGAAATTTCATGCTTCATTTTGTAGAAACTGAAAAACAACTGGCAGACATTTTCACAAAACCCCTTAACAATGACAGATTTTCAACTCTAAGAAGGGAGTTAGGAATTTGTAGAATTTCTCCTGAAAATTCTTGAAATAATCATATTCATGTGTTCACTGTATAGATTCTGTCATTTCTGTACTAAGTTATGTCAACTAGGTCTCTAGTACTGGTCAAGTTTTGAGTTTGGAGGTCTAGTGTCGGTTGCTACTTCAGCAAGTTCTGCAGAATCCTGGTTCTACTACGGATTATCTCTTGTGGTCGACCACAGGCAAGGCGCTGGTCGACCAAGGCATCAGGACAGGAAATAGTTGGTTCTGTGACTTCGCAGCTGTCGACCACAGGCGGTCCCATGGTCGACAACAGAATTGTCAGAAAGCAGACCACAGGTGACTACTCATCAGGCAGCTTCTGTGACAGCACAGAGGTCGACCAAAGGCAACTCTATGGTCGACAGAGGATCTGAACAAGGGAAAATGGATCTAAAAAGGCCGCTGGCTCTGCTATGAAATCCTCTGAACTAAGTGAACTTTTGTGCTCAGATTCTTCACTCATTCATCCTTATCCATACTTCCCATCCCTTGTGTCTCTATATCTCTTCATGGCCAACATTTTTTTTCTTCAGCAAGGACTCACAAATTGAGGGGGAGAAAAAGTGTAAACTCATTCCTTGATAAAACATTGAAAAACCTAACCATATCTTTCAATAAAATCACCAAGGTAATCATTAAGAGTAGAGGTTGAGTGTAGTAATGAGAATTTGAACTGTACTACTGCAATAAATTCAAACCATAACTATAACTCTGTCACAAGATTTTGAGGACTTATGATTTTTAGTAATGAGACTGTTTCTCTACCTGTGTCTGTGTTGGACAGTAAAAATAAACTCAAATATAACATGTATGTACATGGAATACGCCATAATTCTGCCTTCTTGGTAGAGCAATGGATTGAGTTCTGAGAAACTACTGTTCTCCATCTCAAAGCAAAAAATTGGCTGAAAAATAGATGGGAGACAAGTGTGTCATGAAGATCCAATCTAACTCTGCTGCTTTCAAAAATATTGATTGGGCATACTGAGTAACTGGGGATATTGGCGTCTGATAAACGTATATCCTCACGGATAAAAGGTATGTCCCAGTCATTAGTGGAATGGTTAGGCATGCTAAGTAGCCGGGGTTTCTGGCGTGTAAAAAGCGTGTCTCCTCGTGTAGAAAAGCATGTGATAAACCTGACCACAGCTCTCAAATGATTCAAAAAGAAAAATTTAAAGTTATCACAAAGGCAGAGAAAATGGTTGACCTAAAGCATAGCATGCAAATAAAAGTACAAAACACTGTTCAGCTAGCATAGTTAGTAAAATTATCTCTTGAAATATATTATAAGTTCAAGGAGCCATGTGTAAGAAATTGGATATGGGGAGTCAATTTATTGGTGCAATACTTTCAAATTCATTGAACCACAAGACCCACTCTATTTGGTCACAAGGTGGTCTTTGCATAAGGGTGGAAAGGTTCCATAAGTGTTCTATTACAGAAAGGGAGTACACTTTAATATCTTCCAAAAATTTGAGTTATGCTGATTAAATCCTGACCGCTCGTTTTCTGCATCGTGATGGTTCACTATCCTAGTTTTTTTAAGACCCAGCCCTACTGCCCTACCCTATAAATTGCCACGGCTGGGTCCCTAATTTTCTCTCATCCGCCGACTTGTACCTTGTTCGAATTCTTCCTCTCCAGTTCTCTCTCGCCTCTCTCTCGCATCCCTCCACCATGTCTCCAAAGCACGCTCCGCGGTCTACCAAGAGAACAAGAGAGAAGGCCCCTGCCGAATCCTCGAAGCCGTCCAAGCGTTCCAAGCCGAGGGCCGCGCAGGGTCCGCCATCGGCCCCTCAAAAGTCGACCACGGCTGAGGCGGCTGACTCAGGCAGGAAGGTACCAGCTTCAGAAGAACCCATCGTCCATCCAGTTTCAGGAGGTCTCAAGCCACGGACCGTTCTGCCACCAAGGATTGTTGATTTCTCTGATGAGAAGCTGATGGAGATGTTCCCAGAACTACTGCCAATTTTTGAAGCCCAAGAGTGGACAGCGTTTATCTCGGCACATACTCAGTATTCGCCTCAGCTTGTGCAAGAATTCTACCACAACTTGCAAATAGTGGATGGTCAGGTCTACACCGTAGTTCAAGGCATCGTCGTCCGCCTCGACGTCAAACTGCTCCACAAAGCGTTGACGATTCCCAGACATGGCGCCGTCTTCAATCCTGAGGATTTTGACTTCCGAGCTGCATACACCGTCGTCACTGGCCAGCCAGCTCCTAAGGTTCTCCCTAAGTATCTGAATGCCAACACCTTCCCTCCTCTTCATAGATTGCTTCATCACATTCTTACCACCATTATCCAACCAAGAGGAGGCGCCAGAGATCAAGTAAGTCGCCTCCATCTATTTTTGCTCCATGGCCTCATCACTTGTCAACCCATTCGCCTCATAACGCTCATCCTAAACACCTTCCAAAACATCCTACATTACCCCCAGAATTCTCTTCCATTTGCTGCCCACATATCTGCCATTCTGGAAGCAGCAAAAATACCATTTCCTCACGCTCCGCGCATTGTAATTCCCAAATGGCACGTCTACAACTTTCACTTCGTGACCACATTTTTGGGGTTTAAGAAGGTAGGAGACCAAATTCAGCGCACTCTACCATCCAAGGGCAAATCCAAGGCTCCATTGCCACCCTCTTCTCCACCACATACACCTATACAGGTTAGCCCTACTGTCACACCTCCACCTGTGGTGCCTCAAGCTACCCCTACTACCACCACTACTGCCCATCCTCCATCTTCCCTTTCTATAGTGCCCTGGCATCCAGGCACTGCTGCCACTCATGCTCAATCCACTTCTGTTCCACCTACCCAAGCTCCATCTCATTCTGTTCCACCTACCTCCACTCCATCTACTTCTGCTCCACCACCATCCTTCACCTCCAACACTGAGTCTCACGGAGTGCTTCTCCAGATAGCATCTCAGTTGTCCTCTCTCACCACCCAATTCCAATCCTTTCAAGAGAATATGAATGCTGCCACCGGGCGCCTGGAGCAGAAAGTCCAAAGGCTAGAACAACAGATGGAGGCCAGGTTCATCAAGCAAATGGAACACACTGACCATGCTAGTTCTCGGTTCAACAGACTAGTTGGCACCTTAGGTCAAGTGTCAGAAGAAATGGGAAACCGCATAGAGTTCACAACCAAGCAGAATGAAAAGTATCACAATGCTACTATCTCCGAGATCCAGAAGCTCAGACTCTCTTATGCCCACATTGTTGACAAGCTGGATCGCATGGAAGAGAACGTGAAGCCAGAGACTTCCTCATCCTCCTCAGAGGGATTGTTTAAATGATCTTCTTTTTGCTGTTGACAAAGGGGGAGATAGGACTTTATGTGTCATTGTATGTCTAGTTGTGTGTCTAGATGTGTGTCTAGATGTCAAGTTTACTTTGTCTACGTGTCCTTAGTGTCTTTATCCTTTTTGAGTCACTCATGTAATTAGTGCTATAGTTTTTGAAAGGCACATCAAACGAATTGTCTGAATGAAATCTGTGCTATGATAGCCTTGAATGCAATATCAAATGAATTCTATAATCTGTTGTTTGTCACAATGACTCATGGTTGTCATCATCAAAAAGGGGGAGAATGTTGTGCATCCCTTGGTTTTGATGATGACAATAGGATATGTTTGATTAATCAAGTTCTATCTTGTTTCATAACAAATACAAGTGGTTTGATTGTTCCTTCAAAGTAATGGACTCATGACTATTTGATGATGACAAACAATGTTTTTGATTAACTCAATATAAATCTGATAGTTCAAGTTACTTCTGATAAGTTAAGTAATTTCAGGTCCACTGAAATCCAAGTGGAATCAACAAATCAGAAGAAGTGTCAAAGGCCGCTTGTCGACCAGGGAAGTGGTTATGGTCGACCAACGAACCCAGCCAGAAACACTTCAAGTCATCCGTCTTCTGCATGTGCCTTGGCTGTCGACCAAAGCCCCACTTCTGGTCGACCACAGAACAGACAGAGCATCAGACAGAACTGACGGCCATCTGGAATTTGCCCCTTGTCGACCAGCGACAAGGCTGTGGTCGACCACGGGGGACGCGAGTGTCAGCCAGAATGAAACCGCCATCAGGACACTGCTCGTTGTCGACCAGGGACAGTGTCATGGTCGACCACGGGTGTTATAGCGTCCAGAACCGAACTCTAACCGAATTCTGTTTTGGTTCCTTAAAACCTGCAGATTGTTGTTGCAGGTTGTTGGGTAGTTCAAATGATGAGATTCCGCACGGGAATCAAGGAGAGAATCTTGCTTAGAAGCGGTCAAACTTATTGTAGTGATCGGATTTAACCTTCTCCCTGCTTTCTAGCAGATTGACGCTCGATCTGGAATTTGAGCGGGAAGAGCTTCAGGCTTGAAAAAGTATCTGCATAAAAAGTAGAAGGCAACTGATCGCGGAGAAAAGCACACAGAGAGAGCATAGAACAGAAGCTAAGAAACACACCTACATCACAGGACGAAGTGGCTCTCCATCAATCAGAAATCTGCAGAAGACTAAAGGCATTCTCATTGCTGCAGAAGGAAGACTGGGCTTGAAGCTGTGCGACCTCCAGCAGCAAAGCAGCTGAAGGCATCCGATTGGAAGTTCTACAGGGAGTCTACTCTTGTTATTTATGTGATTAAGTCCCAGGCTGAATTCTTTACTTTGTTATAAAAGTCTATATTCAGTCCTGTTGCATCATCCCACCTTCTCATCATTTCTATTCATCCTTACACCAAGTGTCAAGCTGTGAGGCAGCGGATTCAAGTTGTGTGTCAGCTGGTACAAGCTGTGTGTCAGCAGGAACAAGCTGTGTGACAGCGGTGTCTTGTGTTTTGGATTGAGATCAGAGGCTCTCATAAGTGAAGCCTTGCTTGAGTTAAGCAAGGGGTGGATGTAAGTCTTGGGAAGAGACTGAACCACCTTAAAAATCCTATCTTGTGGTTTGCTTATGTGTGTGCGTGCTTCTCTATGTGTTTGTTTTCTTCATTGATATCAACATTAGTTCTGTAATTCGTCAATCACCTACAACTCATTTAGTCAATAGATATTAAATCGAAAAAAGGGGGAAAGATCTATTCACCCCCCCTCTAGATCTATTCAGTCCGTACTCAACACTCTGGAATTTGAACCGTTCTTCTAGAGCCGTCCAACTTCTGTGCGGCTGAGAGTGCACCGTCCATCTTGTTGGCACAGGTACGCCTTCGCCTTTACTCTATTGGCTTGGTTGCTGTCAAGCGGTTGATGCAGGTCCATTCCAGTCATTAAGCGGCTATCCATAGACCGCTCATCCTAGTACGCGTCTCATTTCTGTCATTGTTCATTTCCAGCATTCTCTGACTTTACTGTTATTTTATCGTTACTCCCTAAATTATACGGTTGTCTACAGATTGTCCTTCTCTCTGAGTGGCCTTCCAGAGACCGTTCTTGTGGTGCTACAGTGCACCCGTGATTCACTTTGATTGCCATGTTAGTTGATCTCCATGATATTTGGTGCTGATTATTGATCTCCCCATGCTCTGATATCATTGTTGCATGCTTGTTTTAGTTACTTGCATATCTGGTTGAGCATTGGTTGTTAGTTGCTAGGCTAGAGTTTGCATGCACTCCGGTGCGCATAGGGACATACATTCTTTTCATAGTAGTTGCATTCCTACCGAGGTAGGGTTTCCTCCCGTCTCCATACTCCTTGGAGCCGACTAGGGGACCTTACTGAGGACCTTCGTAAGCCCCTGTGAGCCGTGGATTCCCACACGGACGCCGGGCAAGTTGTACCGTATCCACCCCCAGTCTAGGGTTTGCATCCGTGAGAGAGAGAGTTCTGTAGAGTCACCTAGTTCCTCATTTCCTACCCTGATTAGGTACCTTGTGGTTGAGCAAATGTATACATTAATTAATCCACTAAGGTCCTAGAAGAGGAATCTAAAAATTGTCGCGCATCATTTGACAACTTGGTTGCTTAAGTGGCTGATTCTCCTCTCATCTCACTCCCCCATTGTGTGCATCTCATTCGAGTTGTTTATTTTTAGCTCTTTACTTAGGGCTGTTTGTCTCCCCCTTCTCCATTATCATCAGTGCACGCGGCGTTGTTTCTTCCCCATAGGATCATCATCTTGGGGCAACTCTCACTTCATTTCTTACTTTAATCCTCTGTTTGATTCGTCATCCCCCATGTGGTCATACGACTTCTCCCATTCCCACGAGGATTCTCTCCCTCGTGAACTTCTTGAGGACCCGCCTAGGGTCACCCATGTGCAGGGAGGAGAGGGGACTGCCTCTCCTCTCCCGACCATTGCCATCGAGGTCTCTCAACCCACCCTTCCTGGTTCCTCCACACAAAATTCGACCGGTCAAATTCTCAATTTGATGGCCCAGCTTGATCCCTCCCAGCTCCACCTTATCCGACAAGCTCTGCAAGGGGCAGACGCCCCGTCCTCAGTTCCTTCCGATGGCATGACTACCACCACCACCACCACTACGTCTCCTGTTGTTGGGTCAGCACCCGTCCCTGCTATCCCCATTGATCTTAATCACATCCGTTCCCAGGTTCTCCGATACCCCAGCATGGAAGCGGGCCAGGCCTCCACCTCGGCCCATCAGTATCTTGATAAGGGGAAAGCACAGGTCCCCTCTGGTTCTTATCTTGATCCATACACTACAATCTCTCCATCGCCGCAGGCCCCTCTGGCCCCGGCTGGTTTCACTCGTTTACAACCCAGGGCCGCCTAATTGGCTCACGTGGATATGGGCCCTTCCTTGGCCCATTATCCATCCTATGGGCTCCCCTCCCAGCCGGTTCACCCGTCCGTTCCTCATCCGGGCTCCATCTTTCCTGCCCAGTCCCCTCCTTCCCGAGAGCGGAAACTCTTTGACAAATGGGCTGCTATGTAGCAACAAATTGACCTCCTTCACAAGCCCATTGGCCTGCAGTCTGTGGCTGACGTCCCTATTCCTAACTTCAGAGACATTCGTTTTCCTCCTCAGTCCGAGCTCCCCGTGTACCGAAAATATGACGGGAACGGCAACCCGTTCATTCATGTCAGGGAGTTTCTATATGAGTCGGCGCAGTTCCAGCATGATGATCACCTGATGGCTTATTTATTCCGCCAATCATTGGAGGGGGTCACCCTGGAGTGGTTCTATACCTTGCCTCTGGAGGAGGCAAAAAATTTCAAGACAGTCAAGGAGAAGTTTATTCAGAGGTTCCAAGATCGGGTCGGTCCCGAGTATTCCTTCACCGACCTGGTAGCGGAAAAGATGAAGCCAGAGGAGGATTTTCCAACCTATGCGGATTGATGGAGGCAGATGGCCTCACGTGTGCCCGGGCAAATCCCGGAAGAAGAGAAAGTTAAGTTCCTGATCTCCAATGCCACCCCGACATTCAGAAATATTTTGGCAATGAATGACATTTCGAACATGCACCAGTTATACAGCAGGGCACAGTTCATACAAACGCAGTTTAAAGACTCCCCTATTCATTCACAGTTTGAGGCCCAGAAACCCAAAACTGCGAGAAAGTCCCATGGCCCCGTCACTGAGGGAGTGCAAATCAACGAGCAGGTCCAGGCTGTTCAATTTCCCCACCAAGCCGCTCCACCTCGCTTCCCGCAGCCTCCACGCAACCCCCAGTTCGCCGCTCCACAAGCTCCCCAACCCACTTTCCTGGCTCCTCAACACCCGCAGCAACCACCACCACCACCCCAATAGCCTCAGCGGCCGCCGCAATATCATAATGTTCCTCCACCTGCCGCTTACGGACCTACCCGACCGAGCCTGAAGAGGGCCCATTACCCTCCTCTTCTTGAAACCTTGCATGATATTTTCTCTACTTTGATGTACACTAGTGATATTCAACTTCCTCCGGAGCGTCAGAATTGGAATCCGGTCGCCGATCAGTCCCGATATTGCATATATCATCGGCAGCCCGGGCACACAATAGAGCGGTGCTACCAGTTTAGAGATCTGGTGTATGATTTACACGAGGGCCAGCGGATTGATTGGTCCCAGATGCACCAGTTGATCGAAGACATCAAGCAAAGGTAGAGACAAGCCAGGCCGCAGCAGGCGACGCCCCAGCAATAGCAACAGCAGCAACCCCCACAGCAGCAGCAACCCCAGTAACAGCAGCACCAGCAACAAGACCTTGGGATCCATCAGAATCCCATGCCAGTACACCCGCCTGCTCCTCAGCAACAACAACAGCTGCCGACGCCGGCACCGGCCCAGGTAAACATTGTTCAGCACCCAGCCCCCAACGCTGGGTGGACTTTTGATGATGAAACCCCCGCACCTCTTGGCCTTCCACCACAACCATTCCCCCACACCTGCTATCCCCTCCGTCCTCAGGCCCGCTGTTCTGACCACCACTCCACCCATTATTCCCTCCGCATCACCCATGAGGCCCACCGCATTCCCCTCCATACCGCCAGTCCTTTCGCCATCACCCACCATACCGTCTGTCATCACCCCTCCACTTAACCCTTCGCCCATTTCCCCTTCACCAGGGCCCATTAGACCAACCACCGTCATCCTCACTCCCACTTCTGCCCCTTCCACTTACCCCACTGGGCCAAGCGGGCGTCCATCTCAGGCCGTGCCGGCCCAACATTGCGCCCTTCGGAGCGGGAATCCATTCCATAAAGTTTATCCTTCTACTCGTGCACCCGCACCTAGCCCTCAGGCTTCTCCCTCAACAGCTGAAGATGCAGACCCCGTGTCGGGCATGAAGTACGATTTGTTACAGCACTTGGACCGGATGTCGGCCAAAATTTTAGTTTTGGAGTTGATCAAAAGGTCACCGCTGCACCAGGATGCCTTGAAGACTTTTTTGCAGAAAGTAATGGTGAATGAAGACGTGCCGGTGGACAGTTTACTGACGATGTTGGCAACAATTACGAGGGGGCCTTCTATTTCATTTTTTGAGTCAGAATTAGCTCCCCCAGAGACACGGCAGATGCCACTCTGTATCACCATTTCTTTGAATAAGGTGGCAGTGGAGTCAGCCCTCGTGGACACATGAGCATCGGTAAATGTGTGTCCATTGAGTACCCTCCGTGCCTGCAACATTTCAGAAGACATGCTTAAGCCCACACCGACCACAATAGCATCATATGACAACTCCAGGCGTGCTTGTCACGGGGTCATGACTGTATATGCCGAGCTAGGGCCTTTAGTTATGGACGTGGAATTTTATGTATTGGACATAGACCCAATGTTCAAAGTAATTCTGGGTCGTCCATGGATAAACAGTTTGAATGACGTGCCCTCGACCGCCCACCAATGCCTGAAGTTCCCATTCCAAGGCCAGGTGGTTAAAGTGAAAAGTATCTCCACCATCCAGTCTGTTGATGCCATTACAGATAAGATTCTCCCTACATTGTGGCCAAGCAATAGGCCAGTTTTGTCAGTAATGGACTTAAATTATTCATGGGCATATGCGTCACGCAAGCCCACCACTGCACCAACAAATGTCAAGATGAAGTCCAAGATTAGATATTCCAAAGGGTGGCACATGATTCTGAAATTGGGTTATCAGCCGGGCCTAGGTCTCGGCGCACAATTACAGGGACGGACCAAGCCCGTCCCTAAAGGCATGAAGATGGGCCACCGAGGCATTGGCTACCGTGATTCAGCAATGTCGATACTTCGAGATCTTGGGCCGTTGACGTGGGACTATCGACAACATTTTGTGAAAGGCCCGCTGCAGCCCGGCACTTTGAAGAAGCCACCGCCATGTGCTGATGTGAAGGTTGATGCCGCCTGTGATGTTTCTAACCCACCGCCGCCGCTGAAGGGGCTGGTGGGTGATATGGATGATTTTTGTGTTTGTTTTGAAAAGCTATTCGGTGAAGAAGAAGACCGTCCGAGGAAGAAGGAGATGCAACTGGTGAAGCATTCTCCGACGCAGATAGTCCGCCGGAGGCCACGGGAAGTGGGGAGCTCTATCACTACCTTTTCTCTATCCCCGTCCCATCTTGCCTCTCTGTTTCAACAATTGGGGTTTGTCCCCCGTTCGCCTCCAATTCTGGTCGAACCGTACTTCACGGAGAGATCGCCTGAAATTTTGTTTGTGCCGTGTGCATGTGGGTGCTGCCCACCTATTGATCTTTCAACTTTCTTTACTCCTCCTCCCCCCAATGCCCAACTCCACGAGATGTGGTTTCGATCCTCTGATCCATTCTTTGATTGCATCTTCCCCAATTTGTTCCCCATGCAACTACCTCCTCCCCCGTCTTCGTCCTCCTCTTGTCTCGTGATCACCTCCGACCTCCAAAAAAAAATGTAAATTTTAAAACAGAGGTTTCAATGGAAGATTACGCTATTTTTAGTCCATCATCTGCCCAGGGGCACGAGACCCCTGCTTCTTTCCCTTTATACTTCTTATCTTCTAGGTTAGATGTAGAGTGTGCAGAGTCTCCTAGGATAGTCGAATCAGTTGGTGTAGAGTCTAGTTCGAGTCTAGTCAGCCCATCCACGTCTGCGGTGCACCCTGTTATGCGTCACTCTAAATCCATCCCTGATAGGTTTCTGCAAAATTTGGCCGAAAGATGCCATGCCCTCCTTAGGTGCCCAGAGTTTGTGGAGACCGTAATTGTCTTAGAGAATGATGAGGAATTGGATGGGGTGTGGAGCAATGACGGATTGGGAGTATATGAGATTGTAGATGAGAAGGATCCAGCCGATGATGAGGAAAGCAAAGTGGACGACACTGCCGATTTGTACGCACAAGGTTTGAAGAGGTTTGACGAACCGTCCTCGGCCGTGGATGAACCCACTAAAGAGATTAATCTCGGGACAGAAGAGGATCCCAGGCCCATACTTATTTCTGCTAGTCTCCCTCCTCAGGTCGAAGAGGAGTTGATCAAGGTATTAAGGGAGTACAGTGATTCGTTTGCCTGGTCCTATGAGGACATGCCGAGTCTTGACCCCACATTGGATGAACACCGATTGATTCTTAAACCAGGGGCAACACCCGTTAAACAAAAAGCAAGAAGGTTCCACCCGCAGATGGCCTTAAGGATAAAGGAAGAAGTCGATAAATTGCACAAGGCCAGGTTTATTAGAGTTGTACTGTATCCATAATGGGTGGCAAACATAGTCCTAGTAATGAAGAAAGATGGCAAAATTCAAGTTTGTATTGATTTAAGGGACTTGAATAAGGCATGTCCGAAAGATGATTTCCCGCTTCCTCGCATTGATGTATTAGTTGATAACACGGCTGGGTATGAGGCCCTCTCATTCATGGATGGTTATTCTGGATATAACCAAATCCATCTTGCTCTTGAGGATCAAGAGAAGACCTCGTTCACTACCCCCTGGGGCACATACTGCTATGTTGTTATGCCATTTGGATTAAAGAATGCATGTGCTACTTATCAGAGGGCAATGATGGCTATCTTCCACGACATGATGCATGTGTACTTAGAAGCTTACGTGGATGATATTCTGGTAAAATCAAGGTCTCAAGAAGAACACCCCGCCATTCTAGCCAAAGTGTTACAAAGGGCTAGGGAGTATAAATTGAAAATGAATCCAAAGAAATGCATTTTTGTAGTTGCATCAGGGAAATTGCTTGGGTTTATAGTTAGTAAACGGGGGATTCAAGTCGATCCGAATAAAGCAAAGGCCGTTATGGAGATGCCGCCACCTAAGAACATCACCGAGCTCGGAGGTTTGATTGGGCGCTTACAATTCATTAGGAGATTTATATCTCAACATTCGCAACGATGCCGCCCATTCTATGAATTATTAAAGGCGGGAGCAAAATTTGAGTGGAATGAACAATGCCAAAAGGCCTACGAGGATCTTAAGGTCTATCTTTCTAACCCCCCGATTTTGCAACCACCCGTCCCTGGGAAACCCCTGATTCTATACATTTCTGTGATTGAGGACTCCCTAGGAGCTGTCCTAGCTCAAGTAGATGATGAAGGAAGGGAAAGGGTAGCATTCTACCTTTCGAGGTTGTTTAATCCCGCTGAATCCAAGTATACTGCCATGGAGAAGATCTGTGCAGCGCTAGTGTGGGTGGCTCAGAAGCTCAAACACTATTTTCTTGCCCATGAGGTCAAGCTGATCTCTAGAATGGACCCATTCGTTATCTTTTAGAAAAACCTGTCCTTTCTAGCCGCTTAGCTCGCTGGCAGAGTTTTCTTTCTCAGTTCGATATCACTTTCATCGTCCAGAAAGCGATCAAGGGATACGCCATTACTGAGCATCTTGCTCATTCTCCTATCCCTCGCACTGATTCAATCCAGGATGAATTTCCTGATGAACACTTAGCAGTAATCACTCATCTTCCTTTCTGGTCTCTTCATTTTGATGGTGCTCTCAATTCCCAGGGCTGTGGAATCGGTGCCGTTCTCCTCACTCCGTAAGGGGTGACCATCCCTATCGCTTATCAACTCTCTTTTCCTGCCATGAACAATATAGCTGAATATGAGGCTCTCCTTGTCGGTCTGAAGCACGCCTACCTCATGGGCGTGCGATACCTTAACATCATAGGAGACTCTCAGTTGGTGCTGCATCAAGTTCTGTCAACTTACCGCACCCGTGACCCTAAGCTTAAGCCCTATCAAGATCTAGTCACGCTCTTGGCTAGGTAATTCAAGAAGCTTATCTATATTCACACTCCTCGTTCTCTTTCATTCCCCCTCAGTCGCGCCACTGAGACCATTGTGGTCTAGCAATTGGACGCCATTTCTCTTCAGGATCCCTGGTTCGACAACCTTAGGAAATATGTAGAAATGAAGGTAGAAAGGGAAGAGGTGGAAGAAGTTTCGTTAGCTGAGCTTGAGGAGATCATAGAAGAAGAAGAGTTGCCGTGGTATTATGAGATTGAGCAGTATTGTAGGGATGGTTCATTTCCGGAGATGGCAAATGCCGAGCAGCGAAAGGCCATTAGAAGAGTCGCCGCAAGATACATGATTGTTGCTGGAGAATTATATAGGCGGGCTCTCAATGGAGTTCTAATGAGGTGTCTAGATGACGATGAGGCTTGGAAGGTAGTAGAAGACGCTCACTCCAGTGAGTGTGGAGGGCACGTAAATGGGCAGGCGTTGGCGAAGAAGATTCTTAGGCAGTGCTATTACTGGCCAACCCTAGAAGAAGATTGCTCCACCTATGTCCGTAGGTGTCTTCAATGCCAGCTCCATGCTGACAAGATCCATGCTCCCGCTTCTTCTCTCCATCCTCTCTCTGCTCCTTGGCCATTTTCCATGTGGGCCTTTGATATCGTTGGACCTCTCGGTGACCCGAATTCAGCAATCAAGTAGAAATCCTTCATTCTAACGGCTACGGAGTACTTCACCAAGTGGGCGGAAGCTAAAGCTTATGCAGAGATCAAAGCCACCATAGTGTGCCGCTTCATCCTGAAGAATATCATCTCGCGGTTTGTAGTGCCAAGTGATATCGTCACCGAAAACGGGCCTCAATTCGTTTCTCAAGAACTCCGGGACCTCTATAAGAAGTTTAATATATCATTGCATCATTCATCACCATACTACCCCCAAGGTAATGGCCAGGCTGAGGCTACGAACAAAACCCTTCTTAAAATCATCAAGAAAACATGCGAGTCACACTAATTTGCTGATTGGGCCGATAAACTGGTAGATGCTCTATGGGCTTATCGCACCTCCGTCCGCACTCCCACGGGGCAAACTCCTTTTGCTCTCACCTATGGGATGGAGGCGGTACTCCCATACAAGATCCTGATCCCTTCCCTAAGGGTGCTACTGGACAAAGAACTTAATCTCACCGAGTATTGAGAGGCGTTGCTAGTCCAACTGGAACTCTTAGACGAGAAGAGGCTTAACGCGGCCAATCACGTCTCGGTTTATCAAAAATGTGTCTCGCAGTATTTCCAAAAGAAGGTTATTGAAAGAAAATTCCAAGTCGGTAACATGGTTTTGAAACGTAAATTTATCAGATCAGTAGGTCCCAGGTCTAAGCTGCAACCCAACTAGGAAGGGCCGTTTGTAGTTAAGGAAGTCTATCCAGGTAACGCGTATCGTTTAATTAACGCGGAGGGTGAAGAATTATCGAATCCGTGGAATGGGCTATATTTAAAACACTTTTATCCATAGAGTCAAGCCAGCGATAGCCTGGCGGTGGGGTGTGCCTTCACCTGATCGCAAAAGGGGATCCCCGGTTCAACATTTCACACACTACACGACCCCCCGTGGTTCGGTTTTCATCTTTTGCGCAACACCGTCTCTCCCTTGGCCATGCTTAGGGGAGGGTGAACATCCTTGCTTTTCTTCTCTCCCGGCTGAACATAGGGGCAAGTGGTGAATAAGGGGGCGAGAACTGATCTAGACCCCCCGATAAAAGAGGTCTCAAATAGGGACAGTCCGTTATGACCTTATTCCACAGGATAAAAGAGCAAGAAAAAGACTAAGAAAAGAAATGGAGAAAGAAAAGGGTAAAAATCAAAGCTAAAAGCTCACCCAAAGCTTGAAGCTCTCAAAAGTTTGAAAGTCCCTAAAATAATAAAGCTAGGCATGGCAAGAGTGGAAGTACAGTTTCCCCGCGAGACGTTATGAGCCCGGTCGTATGCGTGCCTAGAGCGGATGTAGGTTCGATGACGGACACAAAGCCCCGGTGCAACAGACCAAATTCTTTGAAACAGGGGTGTCGTGAGAAGAACTCAAGCCCTAAAAATCTCTATACCTACCGCCAGCTTTCCTGCTAAATCTTGTTTTATTTTCAAAGGAATGGATCCCACCCCGGGTATGGCCTCGGTAGAGACACCATTAAGCGAAATTGGCCCCGGCCACGGGCGGTCCCTTTTAGCACGTGTTGGACCTGGGAGACCCCTAGTGAGATGGGAGGTTCCCCGTTGTTAAGTTTAAGCTGGTTTCAAAACCAACAAAAAATCAAATATTTCAAAAACTCCAAAAAAAATCAGATCAAAAAAAATTCAAATATTTCAAAACCCAAAAAACAAATATTTCAAAACCTGAAAAAGAAAAAAAATCAAATATTTCAAAACCAACAAAAAATCAAATATTTCAAAACTCTAAAAAAATCAAATATTTCAAAACTCCAAAAAAATCAGATATTTTAAAATCTAAAAAATCAAATATTTCAAAACCTGAAAAGAAAAATCAAATATTTTAAATACAAAAAAATCAAATATTTCAAAAAAAAACTCAAACAAAAAAATCAAACACTCCGAAATCCAAAAAAATTAAAATTTCAAAATTACAAAAAAAGTATTATGATTTGCATTCATAGCATCTATTGCAGTCATCATCATTTCATTTGCCTATTTAATAAGGCTTACCCCCTTGACCAAAAATCAAGAACGGGTTATGCAAGGGGTTAAGCCTAAAACAGATTTAATCTGTCTTTTCTGTTTGCGTTTGTGTGTGTACATGGGCAGGTTGAAGTTGAAGGTTTAGTCAGTCCGTGACCGCGTACATTCTGGAATCATATCCCAACCCACTCATTCACACCGGCAAAGCCCAAACTCAACTCAAATCAAATCATTAGTTTCATTCATTCATATATCAAACTCTCTAAGCACAAATCTCTACATCAATACCATCATGAAAAGAATAAAAGGAAAATCACTCAGTCCTCCGCTGGGCATCCCCGCAGGGACGTATCTCTCTCAGCTCTCTAACGTAGGCCTGACGTGTCGTCGGAATCTCTGCAACCTCTAGTGGTAGGGTAAGCACCCTACTGACCTCCCACATGATCAGGGCACTCTTGACCGCCTGCTCGTCCTCCTCCGTACCGATCCTCCTCGCCTGGAGTGCGGGAAGGTGGGGTAGTGCTGGTAGAACTGTCCGGGGTAGTCCAACCTGTAGGAAGCACCAGTGCGGGCTGTACATCGCCAGTGCGGTGTCGCTCACGAGCCTCAGATCCAGACCTGGCCTCCTGGGAACTCTGACAGTGGTGTCACGGAGGAAGTCCGGGCACATCACGAACCAATCCAGGGGCATCCTGTTGATGTGCAGTCGCCACTCATCCCTGGTTTTCTTTTCTGCTGTCCTGCACTCTACCTGTGAAGAGAACCTGAACGCGGCACCTATGAAGAAGAGGGGGTGGCTCCCGAAGATCCTGCTAGCTGAAGTGACATCTTTCTTGTAGATGAATTTCATCCTCACACCCATCCAGCACTCTAAGAGAATCATAGAGCCAAACAGGGGACCTCCTAAGCCTGCTGAGGTGAGGCCCTCGTACAAGTAGGCAAGGATTGCCTGGGAGATGAAAAGTCTCGACCATAGGCCGCTGATGGTACTAAGAAGGGGAATCTCTAGCACATGGTCAACTGAAGGAAACAAGATAGCCCCATACAAGCAGATGGACGTGGCCTTAGCTATGACCTCATCGCACCCACACTGATTCCTGCAATGTTCAACTACCCATTGGCTAAGAGGAAGAAGGTGAATCTGACGTGGGCCTATGAAAGTGTGGACATCCCTGCTGTCTGGTATGAACCCTCCCAAGATAAGCCTAGGATCTACAGGGGCAACAGTGTGACACACGGAGTCGTCCTCCCCCACCTGGGACCTGGGTAAAGAGAAGTAGGTCTCTACCTCCTCTAGTAGGACATTGGCCTCAAATGATGGAAATATGAATGTGTGGGTCTGGGGGTGCCAGATTTCTACTAAGGCTGAGATGCTGTGCCAATCACGGGAAAGCTTTGGGTAGTTCTGACCCAGTACTAGGAGCGGTTGTAAGTGCCAATATCTCAGGATAGATGTCACTCCTAGGGGCAAGGCGCGGACCATGGGAGCTAGCCACTTCAAGGTGGAATATCGCCTAGGACCAGGGAGAAGCTTAGGTGGAAGGACGAAAGAAAGAGATAGAAAAGCAAAGCACGTAAGTAAATGGAAGATTTGAACTAAAGGAAATCACGATTAACTTACCTCTCTCAGAGGGCTCGAGCTGAGATGTCGTGGGATCGCGGTCAGTCGTTGGAGCACTTCCGGCTCCTTCCTGGCCGGCTTTGGCCCTTCAAAAGATGCTCCCTCCATGGAACTCCCCTCTAGAGCCCTCTTCATGATGGTTTGGTGAAGTATGGCAAAGGTTTCAAGGCTTAGAAGAGAGAGGGTATGTGAATCACGAATTTGGACCCCCTTCCTACTTATAGGGCTTGTTAGGAGGCTTAGGTCTCTTGAGATTGGAATTAGATAAGGTTAGGGCGGGTTAAGATAGCTTTGGATTGGGTTAAAGTGGTTTACCCTCGGGTTAGGACTCTCCAGGAGAGTCCCATTCAAATTCGCAGGACGCCCATTTGGGCAGTCTCACGATAGACATCATATCTTATTACGCGGCCACCGAAGGATCGCTTATCATCTTCCAGGGGGTTCGAATGCTGAAGTTTGAGCAGCCTAAGTCAGACCATTCTTATTATCGAGCGGCTGGTTATAAACTGTTCTACTTTCGGAACGATGGTCGGAGGACCGTTTATCATCCTTCTATACGGTCTAACGAATGACCGTATGTCTCCTTCGGCGGCCCGATTGAAACCGTTCTACTGACCTGAGGCCTTCATTCAATAGTTGTGCACCTGTGCCACTAGTAGTCGTGTCCATCACTCATCTCACTCATTTGGCGTCCCTCATCCCACTCAATTGACTGCCTCTCTCTCTCACTCTGTCGTGTCTCTCTCCTCACTCACTCACTCGTGCCGTCTCTCTCGCTCTCACCCGTGTCCGTCTCACTCGTGTCGTAGTCATAGTCAGTGTCAGTCATTTGCATTCATTCATACATTTCATACATTCACAAAATGAAAACAAAGAAAGGCATATCACTATCATATCATATCATGTACAAAAGTCGGGCCCCGAGTACAAAAGTCAGGACTGTCCCTCTCCCTGGCCCCCGTCACTATCTCCATCACCCTCGTGCCTCTTTGGTGGAGGCATCGCTGATGTCGCCTTGTCACGCTGACGTCACTGGCGCTGCTCATCTTCCTCTTTCCTCCGGTGACCGGAGGAACCCGTGAAGTAACTCCTCACAGAGCCGTGGGTGCCGTGGCTACCGCTCGGAGTCCCGCTGCGTGATCGCCGACTCATCTCCTTATAGGCCCGCAGCTCTCCACTCAACCTGGACGCCTCGATCAGAGCCCGATCCCGCTCCGCTCAGACCCGCACCAGCTCCTTCGCTCCAGCTCAGAGTCGCTCTAGCTCCGCTCGCAGAAGGGCCGTCTCGAGGGTGTCGGCTGGTCGGCTCTATGCTGCCTCCTCCCGTACACGGGCCACCTCCTTCCTGGCCGCTGCCCGGCTCTGCTCTAGCTCTGCTCTAAGACGGGTCAGCTCGGATGTCTGCATGCACATGTCATAGCCAGTCAATTGCATTTCATACGTTTCGTAAGAATAAATAACAAGGGAAAGTGTAGTGATTTACGTACCCTCTCGGTGAATGCCACCTCGGCCGCCTTGGCCCGCGCTACCATCCGAGTGAAGTCGGCCTCCCGGTCTGCCCGATCTGCAGGAGTCTAGGTGGAAGAAGAAGAAGGAGCATCGGCCCCCTGTCTCTTGGCCCCCTCGCCACGCTGCATCCAAAACTCCAGGTCAGTCACATACAAAGTCATAATCATAAGCATTTGCATAATTTAGAGAGTTTAGGGTTTAGAAAACTCACCAGTAAGGCCAGGGCCTGTCGGGCCTCCTCCCACTCCCTGATCGTGGAGTGCATGAGCCCCTGCAGCTCCGCCAGTCGTTCCTCCGGGTCAATATGCATGTAGAAGTCCAAGTGTCAGTGCATCATCATATAGAAATCATAAGCATAATAAGTAGAGTTTGAGTTTAGAAGTCGTACCGATCGGTTGGCACCCCGGAACACCAGGTCCCGGTTGTAAAAATAAAAGGAAATAAAAACCCCAATTGATCAAAATAAGATTAAAAGATTTAATGAATAAATGATAAGAGCCTAAAGAAGTAAATAATAAACCAAAATGTAAATAACGCCTTGATTCAAGGCGCTACTTCAAAAAAAAAAAAAAGAAACGCACTTATACTAGGCGCGAATTCCAGAAAGGACGACCACAGCAGATGTCGTCAATTCTTAAACGGCCAAAATAATAAAAAGGGCAAGTAAACATGACGTCCTCCACATGGACGCATTTTACGTAAGAAATGATTTTAATAAAGGCGTCAATTTAAACTAACGCCCTATAGCAAGGCGTTAATTCCGTTCGAGTTTCGTTCGAACCAGGACACTATCCAGGGCAAGTTCTGGATAACTACGTGGAAGGTTGAATAGGGTAAGAACTCTATTAGGGAAATATTACTTCCAATACGATACTAACTCCATTAGGATTGTAAAAACCCTATAAATAACCCTTCCTGTCGAGCCCTAATAAGCTGTTGATCGAAGGAAAACTCTGCTGCTGCATACGTAAAGAACAGGTAATGTTCTTCTTCCCTGCCTTCGGTCATAATCATGAAGAATATTGATATTCTTCATCATCGTCTTTGCTGCAGGAAGTCTGCCGTAAGTAGTAACTCTTCTGCCTAGTTGAAGGACGTGAGGTTCTTCATCGACGTCCTCTTCTTCCGTTCACTGTGAAAGAAGGAGGGAGCTGTTAATATCTACGTCTGAAGCGTAAGAACAACACCCTGTTCATCTATTATCACTCTAAGGGCTACTGTTGCTTGGCTGTTGTTGGTGTTGTTATTGTCTAAAGTTTGTGAGTAGTTGTTCTCAGGACACTCTGTTTAGAACAGAGTACCGTTCTCCCTTAAAAAATTCTTCAGTACCATCAACCTAGATCATCAATCAGGTAGGTTTTCTCAAGAGCGTAGTCCAAACTAGTATGGATTCTGAAATAAATTCATCCATGATCTTATGCATATAGTTTTACTACGTTTTCAAATGTTTTTGGTGAATTTTGAATAAGGCGACCCTTCCAAGGGTGCTAATTCTTATTTTGACGCCCTGACCAGGAGTCGTCAATTTCTTATAATTGATAATTACCCATGTTTGAAATTCTGTATCTATGAAACCATGAATCTAATCTAATGCATGATCATCCTAGTGGAATCCTGCTATTTTTCTGGTCCTCACTATATAATTTGTTCCTAAAATTTTATTATCAGAAATCTTGGAAAATGTTGAAATAACGACCTGATGCCGGTCGTCTCTTATTGAACTGACGCCCCAGAACAGGGCGCTAATTGAAAAGTAACGCCCCTGTCCAGGGCGCGTTTTTCTTAAAATTCCATATTATCTAAATTCTACAAAATAGAAATACAGAATGGACGACTGCTGAACAAGCCGTCAAATTGTAAATAAACGCCCCTGTATAAGGCGTTAATTCCATGATTAATGACTTTAGATAAGTCGCTGTTTTCCTGTGGTACTATTTTACACTGTTTCTATTGACCGAGGATTTCATTTTATATATATATATATATATATATATATATATATATATATATATATATATATATATATATATATATATATATATATATATATACGTGAGTATGTATATCGGCACTATAATTCCACTCCGTGAATATAGTCCCATGTTTCATGATGTTTTATTGTTTACCCACTAACTCTCAGTGACATACAAGCTCTCTATTGGACATTCCGTTCCTTTGGAGTAGCGAGTTAGTCATAGAGACCTCCGTAAGACTCCTCGAGCATTGGATTCCCTCAAGGCCGATTGAGCGGGTTGTACCATGAAAACCTATTACCCTACTTTGCCATGTCACTCTATAGAAACATGGTATACCGGCCCTCATGTTATGCTATGTGTATGATATGAGAATTATCTTAATGAACGGGGAAAGCATGCCATTATTGTGATGTTCTTGTGGACCCCAATTCTATATCAAACATTATTATGATGTTCTTGTGGACCTCAATTCTATATTAAAAGAGTGACCATCTACTTGTGGGCACTTACTTGTCATGGTACCCAAGTTAGGGAACCAATTCCACCTAGTTTTATCGATACTCATGATTGCACCGTTATTATCGTCATTATGGTCATGTTCAAATCCTTGAAATGCTATCTACCTCTAAGTTCATACAAGTTCTTTATCCTTGAAACTCCATATTGGCTATACACATAGTGGATGTCAAAATACATGATCAATGCCTGCGCATATAGGGCCCGATCTGGTCCTGGGAGGAGCACCCAAAAGTACTAGTGCCCATGGGAGTTGTAATGATAACGGTATTGGCATTGTACCGAAGTACGTGACTAGCTTGATTGGACATTCCACAAAAATCTCGCACTTGACTCGACTTGACATGACATGACATGACATGACATGACCCGAAAAAGGAAAATTTATACACTTGCTTGCTTGAAACGTGATAGCCAAGTTCTCGACATGACATGATGAAATTACTTGCTTGAACATCCTGACATCTATCACTTGAAAGTTCATGAATAGTCCACCTTGTTATCTTGTTGATATACTCTCTATCTTGTCGTTTTATGCGAGCATGCATAGCTATAGTGCATACATAAAAAATTGTAATTACTTAAACCCCTTGCTAGTTCTTGAGATATAATTTCCTACTGAGCGTTCGCTCACTCAGTGTTTCCCTACTTTTCAGGTAAGTCCGACGACAAGACTCAATCGAACGGGGAAGATCAAGAGTGAAGAGAGTAGAGTTCTCCGTCTATCCAAGCGTCTACTAGTCTTATCTTTCAAAGTTCTTAAGTCAACCATTGTACTTTTTCTTTTATTGGGTCATAGCACTTTCGTTAAGTGAATTGTAATAGAAGTACTTTGAGGTTGTGATTGAATAAAGGATTGGGTTATCTTTACTTTTGCGCATCTCTGATTTGGTGTCGAATACACTAATACTCTGATTGACATGATCGATATAAACTCGTCACGCGTCTCCTGGTATCTTCCGCGCTCGGGGCGTGACAGTTTTTATGGTATCAGAGCCTAGGGTATTCAATTCCTAGGAAACCTAAGTCCAAGGATAAGTCTGAACCTCTAACCAGTGAGATTGGGTAGAACCAAGGGTTAAAGTCAACATAGAATTAAAAGCCTTTTAACGTAATCACATACTAAAATAGCTATTGTAATTGTAGGACAATGGCTACCGAACGTGCTCAATGGCGCAACATGTAACGCACTCTCCAAGGCATGACCCAGGCACTTCAACAAGTGGCACAAGGAGGTGCAGATCGTGGAGCAGGAAATCTCCACCAAAGCTTCAAGAACATGAACCCTCCTAAGTTCATGGGATCCACTGATCCAGATGATGCCGAATACTGGATCCGAGAGACGGAACGTGTTTTTAGAGTCATGCAATGCTCGGACCAAGAGAAGGTCCTGTTAGCCACATTTCAATTAGAAAGAGATGCCCGATGCTGGTGGGAGTCGGTAGAAGCCACATTAGATTAAGGACAAGTTACTTGGGAGGAGTTTGTTGAACATTTCAATAATAAATATTTCTCAGATCGAGTTCAAGAGAAGAAAGCCGCTGAATTCGCCGCACTTAAGCAACGATCTTTGTCGGTGGCTTAATATGAAGCGCAGTTCTCTAGGCTGTCTCGGTACGCTAAACACTTAGTTAGTTCTGAGAAGATGAAAGCTCGAAGATTCCTTAATGGGCTCATGCCCCAATATATCACACAATTGGCACCGATGGACATACAAGTCTATTCGGAGATGGTTCGACGAGCCCAATTACTAGAAGATGCCACGGAACTATCTGATAGGATCCGTGGGAAAGACAAGAAGGAGAATGTTACTAGCTCCGGCACCTTCAAACCTAATTTCAAGAAGAGGCCGAGTAATGGAGGCATTCCCTCCCAGGAGCAAAAGTTCAAGAAGACCAAGCCTTTTTCCATCACCACTACACCTTCAAATATAGTATGCAAACATTGTGACAAGGCGGGTCATAAAGCCGAAGAATGCTGGAGGAAACTTGGAGCGTGTCTCCGTTGTGGGAGCCGTGATCATCGGATTCCCGACTGTCCCCTACTCAATGATCAAGCCGGTGACGGAAAGCGCCCGGTAACGAAGAACGCTCGTCTCCACGCAATTAAGGAGACCGAAGAAGACGAAGGCGGACTAGTAGAAGGTACATTGAAAGTTTGTTCCAAGTCTGCACATGTCTTCTTTGATACGGGTGCATCGCATTCTTTTATTTCCAAGAAGTTTGCTGACCCACTGCCTATGGAACCGGAATGGATGAAAATTTTTTTATCTACTCCTCTCGGAATCGAAACCGATATTACACACCATTACCAAAACTGTGAAGTCTTAGTAAAAGGAAGAAATCTTCCTATCAACCTCATATGTCTAGACCTAAAGGAATATGATGTCATATTGGGAGCAGACTGGTTGTCTAGGTATTAGGCAACTGTGGATTGCCGTAACGGCATAGTTACTTTCAAGGAGTTTCTAGAACTAGTCTATTATAGCCCTAAGAGTCGGAGCAAGTCACCTCTTATTTCGGCTCTCCGAGCTAGCAAGCTAATAAGGAAAGGATGTGTATCTTTCCTTGCGTTTGTCACGATTAAGGAGGCTAAGGAAACTAAACTAGAAGACATCCCTGTTGTGCAAGAATTTCCAGATGTGTTTCCGGAAGATTTGCCTGGATTACCCCCACAAAGAGAAGTGGCCTTCACCATCGATTTGGTCCCTGGTGCTGGACCAGTTTCTAAGGCACCATATAGGATGTCCCCTGCCTAACTCAAGGAGCTGAAGGAGCAATTGATGGAACTTCTCAAGAAGGGATTTGTTAGACCAAGCACTTCCCCGTGGGGAGCACCTGTGCTATTTGTAAAGAAGAAAGATGGATCCATGAGATTATGCATCGACTATCGACAGTTGAATCATCTCACTATCAAGAACAAGTATCCACTGCCGAGAATCGATGAGTTATTTGATCAAATATCTGAATCCAAGTATTTTTCAAAGATTGATCTCAGGTCAGGTTATCACCAACTAAGGATCAAGGATGATGACATTCATAAGACCGCATTCAGAATCAAGTATGGCCATTATGAGTTCGTTGTTATGCCTTTCGGACTAACAAATGCCCATGCTGCCTTCATGCAGTTGATGAATAGTATATTCAGACCTTATCTAGATCAATTCGTGGTGGTTTTCATTGATGATATATTGATTTACTCCAAGACAAAGGGAGAGCATGAGGAACATTTAAGGATTGCATTACAGATATTGAGGACAAATCAACTATACGCAAAGCTCAACAAATGTGAATTCTGGTTAGAGGAGGTATCATTCTTGGGACATGTGATATCAGAGGATGGCTTGTCTGTAGACCCATCAAAGGTTGAAGCTATAAGGAATTGGGAAAGACCGACCAATGCTAGCGAGATCCGTAGTTTCTTGGGTCTTGCGGGCTACTATCGGCGATTTATCAAAGATTTCTCTAAGATCGCCGTACCCCTCACTAGGCTAACTCGTAAAGAGATCCGTTATGAATGGAGCGAGGAATGTGAAAGAAGCTTCCAAGCTCTCAAGGATCATCTGACTACAGCCCCGATTTTAGCTTTACCAATTGAAGAAGAAAAGTTCGAGGTATACACCGATGCATCTGGCATTGGCCTCGGATGTGTTTTAATGCAACAAGGGAAGGTTATAGCTTACTCTTCTCGCCAATTGAAGAAGCACGAGGAGAACTATCCAGTTCATGATTTAGAATTGGCTGCGGTAGTATTTGCACTAAAGATATGGAGACATTATCTGTATGGAGTGCAGTTTCTTGTATACTCTGACCATAAAAGTCTTAAGTATCTCTTCTCTCAGAAGGAATTAAATATGAGGCAAAGACGTTGGCTAGAATATCTTAAGGACTTCGACTTTACTATACAATATCATTCTGGAAAGGGTAATTCTGTAGCTGATGCCCTTAGTCGAAAGCCGAGAGCATTATTAGCCAATTGTATGATTCAGGAGTGGAAGTTGCTAGAACAATTCACTAGACTTAATATAAGCATGGACAAGGACAGTAGGTGTGTCACCTTATCCCATATGAGCATACAGCCAGACTTGCTATCCGAAATACAAGGACTTCAAGGTAGTGACCCGGTATTAGTGGAAATCAAGGGCAAACTAGAAGGACAATCTGTGTTCCAACTAGCTTCAGATGGAATGTTGTTATTTCAAAATAGAACTTGTATATCGGATTGTCCAGAATTAAAGAAGAAGATCTTAGATGAAGCTCACAGATCAAGGTACACAATTCATCCAAGATCTACCAAAATGTACCAAGATGTGAAAAGGAATTTTTGGTGGCCCAACATGAAGAGAGAAGTCACGGACTTTGTGTCTCGTTGTCTCACCTGCCAACAAGTTAAGGCTGAACACCAGAAGCCTGCCAGAAAACTACATCCTCTGGATATTCCCAAATGGAAGTGGGAGGATATTGGTATGGATTTCATCATGGGTCTAACTAAATCAAAAGGAGGATATGATGGAATATGGGTTATCATTGATCGATTGACCAAATCAGCACACTTCTTGCCAATCAAGAGTCGGTGGTCAGTTGATGTTATGGCTGCATTATACCTAAAAGAGGTAGTCAGATTACATGGCATTCCTGTTTCAATTGTCTCTGATAGAGATCCCTATTTTACTTCGCATTTTTGGAAAGGACTACAATATTCGTTGGGATCAAGACTTAACTTTAGTACAGCTTTTCATCCTCAAACGGATGATCAGACCGAGAGAACTAATCAGGTGGTTGAAGATATGCTCAGGGCTTGCATCATTGATTTTGGTGGAAGCTGGCATGACCACTTACCTCTGGTTGAATTTGCATACAATAATAGCTACCAGGCAAGTATACAAATGGCACCTTTCGAAGCCTTATACGGAAGGAGTTGCCGATCACCCTTATGCTGGGACGAAGTTGGAGAGAAACAACTATTAGGTCCAGATATGGTAAGGGATACCACCGAGAAGATACAGTTGATTAGAGAAAGATTGCAAGTAGCTCAGTCTAGACAAAAGGCTTATGCTGATACAAGAAGAAGAGATCTCGAATTCCAAGTCGGAGATCACGTCTTTCTCAAGATATCACCTGGACGTGGAATAAGGAGATTTGGTGTTAAGGGCAAGCTCACACTAAGATTTATCGGACCTTTTGAGATACTAGAAAGGGTTGGCGAGGTTGCTTATCGCGTCGCTTTACCTCCTCAATTGTCCGAAGTTCATAATGTATTCCACATATCAATCTTAAAGAAATATGTGCATGATCCGTCACATATCATTGATCATGGAGACCTGGTGATTCAAAGGGATCTTACTTATGAACAAAAGCCCAGGAAGATCCTTGATCGCGAGGTACGAATATTAAGGAATAAAGTCATCCCCATGCTAAAGGTGCAATGGAGTAAATGTTCTGAACACGAAGCCACCTGGGAGACTTAGGAATCCATGAGGAAACGATTTCCAGAATTATTTTAAGAGGTATGTACTCTACACTCTCCACACATATATATATTTGCGATTGAATTTGTGGACCAAATTCTTTTAAGTGGGGGAGGGTGTAGCAACCCGGGTAAAAATAAAAGGAAATAAAAACCCCAATTGATCAAAATAAGATTAAAAGATTTAATGAATAAATGATAAGAGCCTAAAGAAGTAAATAATAAACCAAAATGTAAATAACGCTTTGATTCAAGGCGCTACTTCAAAAAAAAAAAAAAACGCCCTTATACTAGGCGCGAATTCCAGAAAGGGCGACCACAGCAGATGTCGTCAATTCTTAAACGGCCAAAATAATAAAAAGGGCAAGTAAACATGACTCCCTCCACATGGATGCGTTTTACGTAAGAAATGACTTTAACAAAGGTGTCAATTTAAACTAACGCCCTATGGCAAGGCGTTAATTCCGTTCGAGTTTCATTCGAACCAGGACACTATCCAGGGCAAGTTCTGGATAACTACGTGGAAGGTTGAATAGGGTAAGAACTCTATTAGGGAAATATTACTTCCAATACGATACTAACTCCATTAGGATTGTAAAAACCCTATAAATAACCCTTCCTGTCGAGCCCTAATAAGCTATTGATCGAAGGAAAACTCTACTGCTGCATACGTAAAGAATAGGTAATGTTCTTCTTCCCTGCCTTCGGTCATAATCATGAAGAATATTGATATTCTTCATCATCGTCTTTGTTGCAGGAAGTCTGCCGTAAGTTGTAACTCTTCTGCCTAGTTGAAGGACGTGAGGTTCTTCATCGACGTCCTCTTCTTCCGTTCACTGTGAAAGAAGGAGGGAGCTATTAATATCTACGTCTGAAGCCTAAGAACAACACCCTGTTCATCTATTATCACTCTAAGGGCTACTGTTGCTTGGCTGTTGTTGGTGTTGTTATTGTCTAAAGTTTGTGAGTAGTTGTTCTCAGGACACTCTGTTTATAATAGAGTACCGTTCTCCCTTCAAAAATTCTTCAGTACCATCAACCTAGATCATCAATCAGGTAGGTTTTCTCAAGAGCGTAGTCCAAACTAGTATGGATTCTGAAATAAATTCATCCATGATCTTATGCATATAGTTTTACTACATTTTCAAATGTTTTTGGTGAATTTTGAATAAGGCGACCCTTCCAAGGGCGCTAATTCTTATTTTGACGCCCTGACCAGGAGTCGTCAATTTCTTATAATTGATAATTACCCATGTTTAAAATTCTGTATCTATGAAACCATGAATCTAATCTAATGCATGATCATCCTAGTGGAATCCTGCTATTTTTCTGGTCCTCACTATATAATTTGTTCCTGAAATTTTATTATCAGAAATCTTGAAAAATGTTGAAATAACGACCTGATGCAGGTCGTCTCTTATTGAACTGACGCCCCAGAAAAGGGCGCTAATTGAAAAGTAACGCCCCTGTCCAGGGCGCGTTTTTGTTAAAATTTCATATTATCTAAATTCTGCAAAATAGAAATACAGAATGGACGACTGCTGAAGAAGCCGTCAAATTGTAAATAAACGCCCCTGTATAAGGCGTTAATTCCATGATTAATGACTTTAGATAAGTCGCTATTTTCCTGTGGTACTATTTTACACTGTTTCTATTGACCGAGGATTTCATTATATATATATATATATATATATATATATATATATATATATACGTGAGTATGTATATCGGCACTATAACTCCACTCCGTGAATATAGTCCCATGTTTCATGATGTTTTATCATTTACCCACTAACTCTCAGTGACATACAAGCTCTCCATTGGACATTCCGTTCCTTTGGACTAGCGAGTTAGTCATAGAGACCTCCGTAAGACTCCTCGAGCCTTGGATTCCCTCAAGGCCGATTGAGCGAGTTGTACCAAGAAAACCTATTACCCAACTTTGCCATGTCACTCTATAGAAACATGGTATACCGGCCCTCATGTTATGCTATGTGTATGATATGAGAATTATCTTAATGAACGGGGAAAGCATGCCATTATTGTGATGTTCTTGTGGATCCCAATTCTATATCAAACATTATTATGATGTTCTTGTGGACCTCAATTCTATATTAAAAGAGTGACCATCTACTTGTGGGCACTTACTTGTCATGGTACCCAAGTTAGGGAACCAATTCCACCTAGTTTTATCGATACTCATGATTGCACCGTTATTATCGTCATTATGGTCATGTTCAAATCCTTGAAATGTTATCTACCTCTAAGTTCATACAAGTTCTTTATCCTTGAAACTCCATATTGGCTATACACATAGTGGATGTCAAAATACATGATCAATGCCTGCGCATATAGGGCCCGATCTGGTCCTGGGAGGAGCACCCAAAAGTACTAGTGTCCATGGGAGTTGTAATGATAATGGTATTGGCATTGTACCGAAGTGCATGACTAGCTTGATTGGACATTCCACAAAAATCTCGTACTTGACTCGACTTGACATGACATGACATGACATGACATGACATGACATGACCCGAAAAAGGGAAATTTATATACTTGCTTGCTTGAAACGTGATAGCCAAGTTCTCGACATGACATGATGAAATTACTTGCTTGAACATCCTGACATCTATCACTTGAAAGTTCATGAATAGTCCACCTTGTTATCTTGTTGATATACTCTCTATCTTGTCGTTTTATGCGAGCATGCATAGCTATAGTGCATTCATAAAAAATGTAATTACTTAAACCCCTTGCTAGTTCTTGAGATATAATTTCCTACTGAGCGTTCGCTCACTCAGTGTTTCCCTACTTTTCAGGTAAGTCCGACGACAAGACTCAATCGGACGGGGAAGATCAAGAGTGAAGAGAGTAGAGTTCTCCGTCTATCCAAGCGTCTACTAGTCTTATCTTTCAAAGTTCTTAAGTCAACCATTGTACTTTTTCTTTTATTGGGTCATAGCACTTTCGTTAAGTGAATTGTAATAGAAGTACTTTGAGGTTGTGATTGAATAAAGGATTGGGTTATCTTTACTTTTGCGCATCTCTGATTTGGTGTCGAATACACTAATACTCTGATTGACATGATCGATATAAACTCGTCACGCGTCTCCGGGTATCTTCCGCGCTCGGGGCGTGACACCGGTAGTGTCTAGCGTACGTGGTGTAGTACGCTGATTCGCTCTCTACTCGGGCGATCACCACTCGCCCAAGAGCTATCCAGTCGGCCACCTGCGTAGCATTCCTTTCCGTCAAATCAAATGCTGCCGCCAGAACTCGGGTAGTCCTCGTCAAGCGCTACCCCGCCTTCTCAGGCGCCGGGAACTCCACCGCGGGCTGATGGACCCCGATGGTCCTCATCACCAATCTGTAGTGCAGTGGCTCCACCACATTCATGCAGTGAAGCCACACGTCTCGTCCGGCAAAAGCGAGGGCACCAACCACCCAAGGCTGACCCTCCTGGCCCTCCTCTGTGAAAGGTGTCCACCGTACCTGCAAGAAATAGAAAGTCGCATCAGCATCATCATCATCTAGAGTTGCATTTAATTAAAGAGTCTAATTTTAGAAGCATATCGAGCCAAACGGTAGAGCGTCCAAGTCATCCTACAACTCTCGGACTTGTCGTCTCAGGGCTGCAGTCTCTCGAGGTGCTGTCTACCTCCGTGCAATCGGCAGGAGCCCAGGACGAGTCTCCTCACCTCTACCTAACCCACGTAGGTGTACGTAGGCCCACACCTGCATCACAGCATCGTGTCAGCATTTAGGAAACATATAGAGTTGCATAATTATATCTAGGGTAGGAGTCGTACCTGGAGTAAGGGGGAGAAGCCCCCGAGCATCGTCCGACGGGCCGTCGAACTCAGTGTATCGAACAAGAATGCGAGGACTGCTGCTCCCCACGCGTAGTCGCCCATGTGGCTCAGCTCCTCGAGGAAAGGAAGGAACCGACAGCTCATCACGTCCGCCCTGGTGGAGAAGAGGAGTCGCCCGAACATCAGCATCGGGAATCGTCGTAGTACTATGTCCGCCACTGCTCCTGGCTCCGCAGCTACTCTCGGTCGCGCCAGCTCCACCAGCCGCTGTAGGTGCTCCTCCGGCTGCTCACCAACTGCAACTCCCGCCCATCGTACGCCTAGGCTGTTATGGAGACCAGCCCGGGGAAGGAGGGTCGACTGCCTCTCAGGGCGCCGCAACTCTAAGCCCAGCTGCCCCCGAGCCATCGCCCGGTAGTTGGGAAAAGTGTTCCCGCTAACCGGTAGCCCGTGCACTCGAAGGCTAGTGAGTCTGGCCACGTCCTCCAGCGTGGGGACCATATGCCCCCACGGGAAAAGGAACGTACAACTCACTGGGTCCCAGCGGTCGTGCAGAGCGTAGAGCAGAGCTGTGTCGAACCGACACAGCTCAATGCTCAGGAACGGGGCGAACCCCATGGCAGCCAACCGCTCCCACTGAAAGTTTGGCAGTGCCAAGTACACCGCTCGGACCTGCAGCCATGAGGTGCGGGTCCTGCGCTTTCCCTGCATTTCATTAATTCTTTTTAATGCATTTAGTAATTTATTTAGGCATTTTATTTCATAAATAAATAAAAACAATCAAAAGTTCAAACTCTCTGTCGGAAGGACGGTCTCCTTTAGACCACTCTTCGTCATGAACGGTTCTATATGGGCCGTTCCAGTTCTCAGGTTCTTTGTTTTGAATGGGCCAGTATTGGCCGTCCTTTTGTTGAACGGTTGATCATTCGCCATTCTTTCCCTGGGTTTATTCGCTTTCAGGAGGCCGCTCCTGGGCCGTTTAGAGGTTGGGCGGTCCTATGTGGACCACATTGTTTTGGGTTGGCAAGGTGTTGAACGGACCAATGTGGCCCGTCCATCTGTTGTGCGGTGATCCCCTCACCATCTTTGTTTGACTCGGTACTAGTGTTGTACGGCCACCCTTGGGCCGTGTGGGTTATGGGCGGCTCAATGTGAGCCGTATGTTATTGTTTGTGCGGTTTTTTGAAAATCGCCCTACCGTCATCTTCCCCGATGACGGTGAGGGTTTCGCCACCGGCGGGGAGGCCACCGTTGCCCCCACACCGGCCCTTAAGCACCCCATTTTCCCTATAAATTTCCTAAGACTAGCATGCTTGCATTAAAAATAAGAAAATGGCTAGGGGGCCTACCTCGGGGTCCCGGGCCGCTTTTGCCTTCGCCGCGGGTTCGTCGGCATCTCCCTCCGACGCTCCGTCTCCTCCGGCGGCAACTGCAGCTTCTTCCGTCGTAGGCGCGGCGGCGTTCTCCTCGATGGCCAGCGACGTTGCAGCTTCTCCCTCCGCGGCGGCCACCGGCGGCGGCGGTGGTGGCGTTTCATCAGCGAACGACGGTGCCGTCTCCTCCTCCATGGCCGTGGCAGGGCGTTGAGCCTGATGCTTGGTCCTCATCGGTGAGAGGTTAGGGGTGTGGGGGCGAGAGATGAGAGGGTTTGAGAGAAATGGAGGGTTGGGGTGGTTTGGGGTCGCCCCTTCAATTCGTTCTCCCTCCCACCGTCGGTTACGGTGGAGGGAGGGAGACGAAGGGTTTTAGCCTTTCGAAGTTGCAGAGGTTATACGGTCTAACGATAGACCGTCCTTCATTTGAGCGGTTTGTATGTAACCGATCGTCTTCAACGGTATGTTGTGTAAGTCGGATTGAATTCCAGGTATTTAGACGGCTAATATCTAGCCGTCCTTCCATTTCGACGGTTTGTTCTCGACCGTGCATGTTTTGAAGAAATGATCTTTCGCTTATTTCTTGGTATTCAATTGATGAATTTTGATTATTTCATGATATCATTGGAAATCTTGCTAACAATCTCATGAGCAGCATCAAACTCTCAATTGCCGTTTCACCTGCACAGGTAAGTCAGGTATGGCCTTCTAACCCTATCACCCTTATTGCATTACTATATGGTATTGTGTTATATTATCTCGAGAACCAGTTGGTTATCTACGTGTTCCAGAATCTGATGTTCCCCTTTAACAAAAATGATGATGATCCAGGTTCACGTGTTTAATCTTCGGATAGGCCGTTAGGTTGGGATGTCCCGGGGAGGATGGTTCTATCCTACACGCTGTGGTTGCGGATGGTATCTTGACTCTGATTCTCCCAGCTTAGCAATATTATTCTTGAGTATTTTATATTTTAATCTTTCTTTAAATTTGTTTTAACATTTTCTTTTATTTTAGCCCAGCATGCATCATACGCATCTTTTGAGCTTTCATGACCCGTGGTTTGCCTGTGAAATGTCCCACCGGTGATGGTTGGCTGTGCATTCAGTGTTTGGGTAAGAGGAACTAATTCCACTCTGAGTTGGAAGGTTCTATTTGGTCAACTCGCTTGGTTTGGTTGATTAAGAGGTCCCCGTCTGGAGCTTTAGCATGTTTCCTTTACTTTTACTGCCTGCTTTTGGCCTCCTCAATGGACCGCGGGATTATGTCCCCCATGAGGTTGGTCTTATCGATTTGTTTCATTTCGTTTAGTTTAGTTCCTCCAGACAGGTGTCGCTTTTGGTTTAATCATTCATTGCGTTTGGTTCAGGGTTTTCCGAAAAATTCCTGTCGCTTATTGGTAAAAACGGGTGTCGTTTTACCTTAACGCCCGCTTTTTGGTCACTCCGCTTCATCTCCATGTTCCATGTCACTTTTGCTTCACCTCCGCTCGCTCCCCTGCAAAGAGGACGTTAAGGAGGGACATCTGTTGACACCCGTTTTTTACCGATAAGTTGAGTCGTTCCTCTTACTCCCATTTGTTGATGCCTCGAGTTGTCCATCGCTCGTTGGGGCTATTTTCGGGCACATTTTGGGCCAGTTTTATGGGTAGCCTCCCTCCCTGACTGGGCTTACTTCAATTCTGGGCCTAATGGCCTTTGGTTTTGGTTGATTGGGCTTTTCTATAAGTTCAAGCGCCCATATACATGTACGGTTCATCCCTAGCTGCTCAATTATTGTACGGTTGCCTGTGGGCCATCCATACATTCATGGAAATTTTGGTTAATTTTTTGAATTTCCACCGACAAGCATTTATGCGGTCTCCTCTTAGCCGTTCAAAATAATGGACGAACTACTAGTAGCCGTTCTTCTCCCAGAGTCCTACGCTTGGTGGTTTTCTCAGATAATTATCTAATTAATCTATTTTTCACCGACAAGGCTAGAACGGTTGTTATTTGGCCGCTCCAATTTTGAACGGTCTAATCCTAGCCGTTCATTTATGAGAGTCCAACGGTGAACTATTCGGCTGGTGTGGATGCACTTTTTATTTATTAATTAGGATCTATGGTTATTTGTTTATTGGGTTTATTAAGTGCGTGGGTGTGCCAGTTACCAAGGTGACGATTTATTGTGCACTCGATCTGACTAATCAGACGATTGTGTGGTTCGTGTCGGGACCGGAACCCGCCGCGCCATAAAAGTCACGGCGTTATTTACATCCCCTCGGAGAGGGGAACACCCTTGATTAATCGCTGGGAATCAGGGCCTCATGGCCAGGAAATTATATCGAGAGAAACTAGCTGATAGCGGTCTTGAATCAATCGGAAAGCCCAATGTCTAGGGAAGCAAGCATTCGAAATACGTCGGTCACTCAAGGACCATTTCGATATTCGGACGAGCGTTCAGCTTCAGAAAATCGTGATTGTCACGGGGAAAACAGGAGCATATGTATGCCGGGGTATGGCAAATTTATTGTTCAAAGGGGTGGGAAACGTTCAGTTAAATCTCGGTTAGAGCGGTCGGAAATTGATAAGTTTGTCGGCCCGGTGCAAGATCAAGCTATGACCATACTGCGGTGGGCCCCCCGCGATCGAAGTCGGGCTTGCGTAGGCATCGTTAATATTTCCGGTGTCGAAGGGCAGCGGGAAAGTGTTCCGCGACCAGATTCCAAAATAGAGATGTGTACAGAGATAGCTGGCTGTAGGCCTAGGATGTGGGTCAGGCGATGACCATGGTTGGGGCGAACACTTAGTCCGAGCGTGACTCACGACGGTCTTATCGATGTTCCCTTGCGTAGGGTTCGGGTAGGACGAGAGCCGCCTCATTCCGTTCGGATTTTTTCGGTCATGCACGGGCCATTTTATGTTCGGACAAAGGTCCGTATAGAAAATAAGACGGCAACGGGAGCGAGTCCGTGCAAATGTCTGCCGTGAGTATGGCAAGTTTAATGCAAGCGCGGGATTAGATCCCGGCATATATGTCGGTCATTAACGGAACATTCATTATTCGGACGGAAGTCCGTATTAGTAGCGTCGAGGACGACGATAAAACCGTGCGGATGTCTGTCGTAGGTGCGGCAAGTTTAATGTGGGTGCGGGATCGGATCCCGATGAAGACGGGTTGAGCTAACAAACTATTGGCCCGAGATAAGTTCGGATCGTGGTCACGTCCAGGCGGGGGCTCCCGAGATCCAAGTCCGATCTAGTGGGGAATCATTACTTTTCTCTTCACCAAACCGTACGAATGTCTGCCGTGAGTATGGCAAGTTTAATGCAGGTGCGGGATTAAATCCTGATATATATATGTCGGTCACTAACGGACCATTTCTTATTCAGATAGAAGTCCGTGTTTGTAACATAAAAGATGGTGACAAAATCGTACGAATGTCTGCCGCAGATACGGCAAGGTTAATGTGGATGCGGGATTGGATCCCGATAGAGGTGAGTCAAGCTGATGATCTATTAGCCCGAGGTGGTTGCGGACTATGGCCATATCGTTGTTTCCGAGGACCACGTCTGATGCCACGGGGCGTCATTACTTTTCTCTTCACGCACAGTCCGGGGAAGTGAGTAATTAGGTGTAGAGCCCGAACTCGCCATCGTGCGCCCTCGCACGCGGATCGACCTGCCCGGTCAGGTCGCGGGGATCGACCTACCCGGTCAGGTCACGGGGGTCAAGGGGGCAACGCCCCTTGCGGGGGTTTCCGAGAGCAGCACCCCCGGAACAAAATTTTAATTATAGCAAGGGAAACTTTTGATTATTGGTTTCCTATCCCTTTTATTCGTTTGGTTAATTAGGTTTCTTTTTATGGAAGGCACGCCGGATTAAGGAAGCAAAGGGGCACGCCGGAATAAGAGGTGACAGAGGGGGCACGTCGGTTTAAATGGGATGCCAAGGAGGGAGAGGGGCGCGCCGGAATAGGCTCAATGAGGGGGCGCGCCGGTTAAGGCAAAGAAGGGAGGCGCGCCGATTTTGGGCTCCAAATAGGAATGGGGGTGCACTATTCATCTCAGGAATTTGAAAGTGGATTTGAGTGTGAAGCTAATCCGGCGCGGGGGGGAGCATGCCGGATTAACCCGCGCCGGATTAGGGGGGGCGCCAGATTAAACTCTTTGGGTTTTATTTCATTCTTGTTGTGCTCTGTTTCTTCTTTCTTTCAACTGCAAGTTAATTTGTTGATTGATTTGTTCACTGAATTGGTGGATTATGTTTGTGGGGAGAAAGTTTAAGTGTTTTAATTGTTTATTAAGGTGGATTAGCATGAAGATTCAAGTGTTTTATTAGAAGAGTTTGTTGTGGGATAGTTTAGTTTACTTCGGAGGCAGCTTCAGGGTTGGGCAGTTCTTGGCAGGAAGGAGTCCAACTGGTTCATTTATTCCTGGCAAAAATTGGGCAGCACCTCCCCCGGACTGACGCTTGCCAGAGAAGAATGGGGAACACCAAACGGATTGCTCCGGGGTGAACCTCAAAACACGGAGTAAAGCCTCCATTAACCCATAAGTGCACGTGGAGACTCGAGGACAAGCCTTCAAGAGTTCCAGCAGCTTACAGGTGGTGATTTTATGGAAGTTCCAGAGGGACAAATGTTTGCCATGAATGGCTATGCATATTCACCCTTTAAACGGGTTCCCTCAAAGTTCATGCCACAGATGGGCAAGCTTCCAAGGACCCCGGGTGATGTAGGAAATTGAGAGAAAGAAAAACTGAAGGCAAGGGGAAGAGATCATAGCAATAGAACACCATACGTCGCAAAAGCCTTTCTTTTATTCATCCGCAAGGGGAAAGACAGCAAAGCAAAAGGATAAATACATCAAAGGAAAAAAAGAAAGACACATCGGTGGGGGAAGGGGGAAGAAGCACAAGCTCATCCCCCTCCGAACTCACCCCTCTTCTCTCACAGACCCTCCCTTCTTCTTCGCCTCACGGGCACTGGGGGATGGAGCTTCTCTTCTCTCTTTTCCTTCTTCTCTTCAACGGCCAGCCAGGGAGTTCTAGCCTCTCTCTTTTTCTTCTTCTCTTCACTGCTCACCGCCGAGGGCCCTCTCTTCTCTCTTCAATAGCCCATTTTCTTCGCTCTGTCGAACATGCAGAGTATATATAGCCGACTGCCCTTTCTTCGCTCGGACGGAAGGAACTCCCGCCATCTTCCTCCTCGTTCGTTGAGGCATCCGGAGTTGACATGCCATGGTGTGGTCTGTTGATTTGCGCAGTACGCTGGCATTTATCTGAGGAAGGGGTGTTTGCGGGTTTGCTGGAAGATCTGCTACTGCTACTCCCCCCATCAATGCTTGTCTTCACCATCGATGCAGCTGCGTTGTCGAACGGAGGTGGAGACAGGGCTCCAGAGCATTGAATGCCCATGGAGATAGGGCTTCAGAGCATTGAATGCCCTCTAGGCACCAGACTGATGCGAAAACAGGGTATCGGCTGGCGGATGGGATGGCATTTGAGTTAAACCGGCGTGGTGTTGTGCGCGTCGGATTAATAACACATAAAGAGGCATGCCAGACTAGCATCATGTAAAGGGGCGCTCCGGATCAAGCATAAGCAAAGGGGGCGTGCCGGATTAAGGCCCCTTGGGTGGGGCGCGCCGGTTTAAGGTCCCTTGGAGGGGCGCGCCGGTTTAAGGCTATGCCGCGCCGGTTTAAGCGTCAAAGGGCTCCCTCCCAGCTTAGTGGCGATTCGGACAGATGCTTGCCCTCCTGTGTTGCTTTAGCTGTAATGCACCGCCTCCGGGGTGTTTAGTTCAAGGCCTCTGCATCCCGAGTCGAAACATTGAGTGATCTTTGGCGCGTGCCGAACATGTGCTTGAATTCTTGAGTTTCTTTTGATTCGGCCTTCGACACCGCCGACTGCAGAGCTGGGGCCATCTCTTCAACCCGAGGGGCTTCTTTGTTAGGTGGCGGGGCACCGGGTAGGTATTCGTACTTATTGGAGGAGGCATAGGGTTTATTCGGCATTTCCATCTTTGACTCACTCTTGAGTGCTGGGACGTGCATGCCATATGATCATCGTCATTTTTTGACGTCCACAACTGGTTCAATGGATAATTTGGATTATTTTGTGAATTGTTGAATTTCCATCGACGAGGTTGTACGGCCCAGAACGGGCCGCCCATATGGATGTGTGGTCTATCGTTAGACCCTTCATATGCTCGATTGCTGAAGATTCAACAGATTTTCTCTCTATCCTCGTGGATTTATCACAAACTTCTTCCGATGATTTCTCCACGAATCTGTAACCATTTCGAGTGACGTTTTCTCCAGATGAAAGATAATTGAATTATCTTCATCTTTTATTTGATAATCTCTACCTGAAAATGCTTCTAAACCCTAATTTCAAGTTAGGACTTTAGGTGTTCTATAAATAGACCCTAGAGGCCGGGTTTGAAAGGGGGGGATTTTGGTCGACGGTGAAGCCCTGCTGAATTCTTGAGCGACCTAGCACTAAGGAGGGAGGCCTTCTACGTCCATATAGGCCTCTAGTTCAGAGAGTAGTCCTAGTCTTGAGTCTTTTACATTTGATAGTTGATCATGCAAAAGTTCATCGTTTAAAACACGCGTATCAATCTTAAAAATTCCAACTGGCACTAGATGAAAGAGAGACGTAATATGGTGGCGAGAAGGGTCGAATCCACAGGGAAGAAGAGATTTTGAAAGTTAAAAACCTTGTAACCTTTTAGAAAAACACTTGTGATTTTGCTTTGCTTAAATAAAATAGTGAAATGAAGAACAAACCAAACACTTAATAAAAAACACCTATGATTATGCGCCTATGCTATAGAAATTAATTGCATGAAGTGAAAAGAAGAGATAGAAGAAGTGGGTAGGGATGGAAGAAGATCAAGAACTAGATCAAAAGAACAACTCTTCATTAACTTAAAAGAAAGAGTACATGAAGTGCAAGATAGCTTACACAAAAGAGGTGACAAGAGATTACAATGAAGTAAATAACACAAAAGTAATAACAAAAAGAGGGGCCTGAGATGTGAAGATAGTAGTAGCAATGGTGATGACGCCGTCGTCTCCTCCTCGCCGAGCCTTGGAGAGGATCGCTCCGCCTTGAAAGAGATCGTCGTGGAAAGTGATGGATGAAGAAGCCGTCGTCGTCCACGTCACGAGAATTGGAATATCGCCCGTCTTGATGTGCACACCGCCATGAAAGGAGAGTTGTGGAGGATAAACTTTGGATAGAAATATAGAGAGCAATGTGGAAGGGTTTGTGTGGAGATGAAGAAGGAAGAAGATGAGAGAGTGAAACTGTGGGAAAATAAATATAACTTGTAAACTAAGAAGAATTGAAGGAAGCGATAGAAGAAGAAAATCTAGGTATACAAGAGAGGAAGAACGTTAATGAAGAACTCAGAGAGAAATAAAGAGAGGAAGGGCTTCAAAACTGAGGAATAACAGAAGCTAGAACCTCGGATGAACAGTGAAATCATAGGATAGCAAGTTGAAAAATGAGAAATAACTTTCAAACCAGAAAGAATTAGAAGACGATGTAGACGAAGAAGTTGTAGAAAACGTAAAACCAAAGAACTTTTATGAAGATATTAAGAGACGAAAAAGACTAGAAGGGGGAGAAATAAGGGGAAGAATAGAGAGAAATACTGGTTCACAGATGAACAGAATAGCATAGTGAAAAACATGAAATACCTTGAAAACTGGGAGGAATTAGAAGATTCTACAGAAGAAGAAGTTGTAGAGAACAAACAAATGAATAACTTTTATGAAAAGTGCAAGAGCATAAAATGAACTTATATGAGCAAAACTGGGGACCTAAGGTTTGGAGAGAAAGAGTGAAAGATTACCCAAAAGAAGAACTCCCTTTCTCCTCCTTGTCATGGGCTATTTATAGGGAAAGTTGGGTAGATGAATGGTGGAGATTGTATCAAAAGGAGATGGATGGCTGAGATTTAAGTGGAATATGATGCATGGGAAAGAGGAAAAGTAGGTGGGCATCCCCTTTCTTGGACTTTGGGCACCCCCTTTCCCATGGCTCATCATGTCTCTCCTTTATTTCAAACTTTGAATTTAATTTTCCCTCCAACCGAAATATGTGTTTCTTTTCCTCAATTTTAAACTTTTAAATTTTTTTTCCTTCCAATCAAAATATGTGCTTTTGACTTGGTCAAAGTAGTGGTGACAGTTTTGCCCCCGGCTTCTTTTGTAATTACCTTCGGTGTCCTATACACACATAATTGCACTTTAGTCCATAAAAATTACCATAATGTGCACATAAATCACAAATGCTCATGATTATGCAATGGAGAATTAATGCTCATGATCCTCAACTTCAATTTATTATTAAATAATATCATCGAATTAATCAATTTACGTGAAAGCTCCAATTTAAATGCAAAGTTGATGTTAACTATGAAATATGCATAATTGCCTAATTATATGGACATAAAATGGTGTATATACGATGGGTTATCATATGAAATGGACACTTATCACACCCCCCAACTTACTCATTGCTAGTCCATTAGCAATACTAATAAATTGAAATTTAAGACTAACAAAAGTTTGTAAAATTCATGCTCTCATATCCATTTCTCCCTTCATAGAATCAACCAAAGATTAGGAATCTAGAATCATTAATGCACACTAGCCTTATGCAGGAACTTAATAGTACATGATTAAGAATTCAAATCAAAGCTCAATAACACTTGTGCATGTGTAACTACCAAATCCACAGCTTAGACAATTGTATCCCCCATTCGCTATTCCAAGCAAATGTCTTTCAACCCTGCACCTCTTAGATCAGAGCATTAACTATATTAGCTTTTTGTCTGCCTTATTATTTTATCCCTTTGGGATCTTTTATACCACACATGATGCTGCACTACCCTTCACTGTTTAACGTGAACCTCGACTCTTGCCTTAGGAGAAGCAGGTCTAGTTTCACAGATCCAGGTTCCCTTTTCCGTTTTACGCGAACCTCAACACGTCTTAGGTGAAGTAAGCCCGGTTACTAAGACTAAAGACATTTTTCATGGTAATTTTTTTTTCATAGTGCCATTGCACTTATTTGATAGATAATTTGGCAGAAAGCTTTGTATAAAGATCTATTTTCTTAAGAAGTGCAGAATATCAGACAATATACCTAAAATCGCAGAGAGCTTGTCTTGCTTGTTTCATTAGTGTGCAATGTAAATATTATTTTTTTAAGTGCACATGAACTTTAAAGGGATTCTTATATCAATTTTCCATGGCTAGATTGACTAAATTTTCCATCATACTTCTCCCTAGCCTTTTCTATTCCAGAATTACTTTTAATTTAAGCATGAATCATGAAACTCAAAATGGGGTTTACATTATTCTACTTTCATGCAACGATGACATGCAAGACAGCACTCCTATAAGGTTGTACTATATGCATCATGAAAATTTTCTCTCCCCCCCAACTTGAATGACATTGTCCTCAATGGCATGTAGAATTGAAAGCAAAAGAACAATGTATCAATAAATACTTCTGAGTAGGAAAGAGACAACTGGATATGCGGGACAAAATCTCCATCAATGTCATAGACGGCGATGACTTCCTCTCCTTGGCATGAACCTGACTACTAAAACACACTCAAACAAAAACGTCAAAATAACAAAAACCGTGGGTTGCCTCCTAGAAGCGCTAAGTTTTCCGTCTTCATCCAGATGCATGAGAGATCACGAAGATTTTATTCCATACCACTTAGGACAATGGATTCTTTTTGCAACTGATCACTTTCCAAATAAGATTTCAATCTTTGACCGTTGATAGTGAAAATTTGACCATTTTTAGGATTCAAAATTTTGACGGCACCGTGGTTAAAAGTTTTGACAACTACAAACGGTCCATCCCATCTGGACTTGAGCTTTCCAGGGAACACGCACAACCTAGAGTTAAAAAGCCATACTTTCTGATTTGGGTGAAAAGTTTCTTTGAATATGCTTATCATGGAAGACTTTCATTTTGGCTTTATAGATTTTTAAATTTTCGCAGGCTTCATTTCTTAGTTCCTTCAATTCATTGAGTTGTAGAGCTCTTTGGGCCCCAGCTTGAATGAGATCAAAGTTGACTTGTTTGATGGCCCAATATGCTCTATGTTCAAGCTCTACAGGCAAGTGGCAGACTTTTCCAAAAATGAGGCGATAAGGTGACATGCCAATGGGAGTCTTAAATGCAGTTCTATAGGCCCAGAGTGCATCATCTAATCTCTCGGACTAGTCTTTTCTATCCGGCTGAACTGTCTTATGTAGAATGGTTTTTAGCTCCCTATTGGACACTTCTACCTGGCCACTAGTTTGGAGATGCTAGGGGGTAGCGAGCTTGTGAGTAATGCTATATTTGCGAAGCAGAGCTCGGAATTGAAAATGAATAAAGTGAGAGCCCCCATCACTAATGATAGCTCTAGGACAACCAAATCTAGAAAAGATATGTTTCTTCACAAACTTCATCACAGCTTGTGATCATTTGTCTTAGTAGCAATAGCTTCAATCCATCTTGAAACATAGTCCACCGCCACAAAAATGTATTCATTGCCAAATGAAGGTGAAAATGGTCCCAAAAGTCTATTCCCCAAACATCAAAAATCTCTACTACCAGAATGGGATTGAGCGGCATCATATCTCTTTTTGAATTGTTGCCCATGGCTTGACATCTCAAACAAGTTTTAGAACATTCATAAGCATCCTTGAATAAAGTAGGCCAATATAATCCACTTTGTAAAACTTTTGCTGCAGTTTTCTTTCCTGAGAAATGTCCCCCACAAACCGAATGATGATAGAAATTCAACACAGACTATTGTTCCTCCTCGGGGACACATCTTCTAATGATCTGATCAGGACCCATGTGAAATAGCTCCAGGTCCTCCCAAAAGTAGTGCCTTAGCTTTGAAAAGAATCGATCCTTCTCCTGTTTAGACCACCCTTCTGGGATCTGTCCTACCGCCAGGTAGTTGACTATATGAGCGAACCAAGGGGTTGTTGTATGTGAGATGGAAAGAACTTGTTCATCAGGGAATGAGTCGGACATAGGGGCACTTTCGAGAATTACAATCATAGATAAGTGATCAGCTACAACATTCTCCAACCCCTTCTTGTCTCTGATTTCTAAATCAAACTCTTGTAGTAACAAAATCCACCGTATGAGACGGGGTTTGGCTTCCTTCTTAGACATCAAAAATTTTAATGCTGAGTGATCGGAATAAACAATGACTTTCGCCCCTAACAGGTATGATCGAAACTTTTCGAGGGCAAACACAACAGCTAACAATTCCTTTTCCGTGGTAGTGTAGTTCATTTGGGCATCAGTAAGGGTGCGGCTCGCGTAGTAGATCACCACAGGTTTCTTTTCAACTCTTTGACCTAGGACAGCTCCTACAGCATAGTCTGAGGCATCACACATGATCTCAAAAGGGAGCGACCAATCAGGAGATTGGAGAATGGGAGCTTGTGTGAGAGCCGCCTTCAAAGAATTGAACGCCTCTAGACAGGACTCATTAAGATGAAAGGGAGTGTCCTTGGCAAGCAATTGTGTAAGTGGTCGAGCAATGGTGGAGAAGTTTTGAATGAATCTACGGTAGAATCCTGCATGGCTAAGAAAGGAACGGATCTGTTTGACCGAAGAAGGGGGAGGAAGATTAGAAATCAAATCTACCTTGGCCTTGTCAACTTCTATTCCCCTCTCTGAAACTACATGGCCTAAAATGATCCCTTCTCTTACCATGAAGTGGCGCTTCTCCCAGCTCAACACTAGATTCGACTCCGGTCACCTTTTCAATACCCGAGTTAAGTTTCCCAAACAATCTTCAAATGAATCACCAAACACTGAAAAGTCATCCATAAAAACTTCTAAGTATTCTTCCACCATTTCAGAGAAAATGGACATCATACACTGCTGGAATGTGGCAGGAGCATTACACAGCCCAAATGGCATTCTTCTAAAAGTAAATGTGCCATAGGGGCATGTGAACGTTGTCTTCTCTTGATCTTCCGGGTAAATAGCAGCCTGGTTGTACCTGAAATAGCCATCTAAAAAGTAATAATACTTTTGCCCTGCCAGTCTCTCCAAAATCTGATCTATGAATGGTAGTGGAAAATGATCTTTCTTTGTAATTGAATTTAATTTTCTATAATCAATGCAAATTCTCCACCCTGTTGGTAATCGTGTAGGAACTTCTTCTCCTTTCTCATTTATTACAACTGTCAGCCTTGACTTCTTGGGAACAACTTGAGTTGGGCTGACCCACTTGCTATCAGAAATGGGATATATGATCCCGGCATCCAACCATTTGACCACTTCTTTCTTCACCAACTCTTTCATACTTGGATTCAGCCGACGCTGCATCTCTCTGCTCGGCTTGGCATTGTCCTCCAAGTAAATGTAATGCATACACACATCCGGACTGATACCCTTCAAATCGTCTACAGACCAACCTATCGCCCTCTTGTGCTCCTGAAGGATATCTAGGAGTTGGGATTCCTGAGTAGCAGTGAGGTTGGAAGCAATGATTACGGGCAGAGTTTGGTTAGGACCTAGATAAGCATACTTCAAAGGATCTGGCAGAGCCTTCAATTCTAGACTAGGCGGCTGATCCAAAGATGGAAGAATAGGTTCAACTTGAAGTGGAGGGAGTGGCTCTACTCTAGAGTGGGGTGCACTAGAAAGTGGAGAATCCCGGAGCATGCTACCCTCTTCTAGACATTCCTCATTAACTTCCAGACTTTCTTCAATTAGTTCTTCAAAAATATCAATGACATTACATTCCTCCTCATGGTCTGGATATTGAGATGCTTTGAACACATTCAGAGAAACCTTCTCTCCTCCGAAAGAAATATCCATCATCCCCGTGGCGCAATTTATATTGGCTTTGGCTGTAGCAAGAAAAGGACGTCCCAAAATGATAGGTGTGTACTTTAATTCCTGGGATGAGGCCATATCCAGAATAAGAAAGTCCATCGGGAAATAACATTCATGCACCTTCACAATCACATCTTCCAATAGTCCCCTTGGAGTCATTACAGATCGATCCTCCAGTTGAAGGATTATAGATGTGGGTTTCAACTCCCCTAGATCAAACTGCTCATATATAAAGGTGGGTAACAAGTTCACACTAGCTCCAAGGTCCAGCAATGCTCTATCAAATGTAATTTGACCTATATCACAAGAGATCAGTGGAGCTCTGGGGTCCTTCAACTTTTTAGGAAAATGATTCATAACAACTGCACTGATATCTTCGGACAAGCGGACCTTTTGTGTTACCGCCTTTGGTTCCCTTTTTGGTGTACATAGCTCTTTCAAAAATTTTGCATATGCTGGCACATGTTTGATTGCATCCAATAGTGGAATATTGATGTTTACCTGTTTAAACAATTCCACTAGTACTTCTTATTAGACCGGCTTTCTCTTTTGAGCTTTAGGCTTCAATGCATCAGGGAATGGGACCTTAGGCACATATTCTTGGGGTCCTTCATCGACTTTCACCTTTCCTTTATCCAACTTCTTCTCTCCACCCTCCGACTTCTTTTTCTCTTGCACAATCACCGACTACTCATCCTCACTATCACTTTCTATGTGGGCATCTTGACCCGAACTACTGCCAACTTCCTTAATCCTATAAGGATTATCTAAAACCTTCCCGCTCCTAAGAGAAGAGATTGCCTTTGCATTCTCAAATTGGGGACCTACAGGAGGGGGCAGCTGAGGTTGATTGTGCTGATTGGGTTGAGGAAGAAAGGGAGCTCTTGGAGGGAAGCCTGGAGGTTGTTGATTGCGGGGGTTGGCCACCGGTTGACTGGGGAGCTGGCCTACCTCTTTTCTCATGTTATTAGCAGCAAGTTGCCCTATCTGGTTTTCCAACTTAGAAATGGATTGTGCTTGGGTAAGGATGAGTTGTTGGGGTTGTTCAAACTTGTCATCAAAATTGGGCTGCGGATGTTGAGGAGGAGGAGGTTGGAAAGGAACTTGAGCTTGAAAATGGTTTGGAGGATACTGATGATACTGGCCCTGAAAATGCTGAGTGGGAGGTTGAGGATACGGGGCCTGAGAATGCTGAAAAGGAGGTTGAGAATATTGTTGGAAAGGTGCATTGGATTGAGAGAAATTATGATGAGACTGAGCTTGTTGAAAAGAAGATTGGTAATGTTGGTGGGCTTGAGCTTGAAAGGGTTGTTTTTGAAAAGAGGGATTAGATTTGGTAGATGAACCTTGCTGAGATTTCCAAGAAAAATTTAGGTGGTTCCTCCAGCCTGGATTATAAGTGTTGGAATAAGGATCATAAGCAGGCTTAGAGACACCCTGAGCAGCAAAGATTTTTTCTTGGATGAATGGGGGAAGTTGGGCTACTGTGGGGCAATCAGTTACCCCATGATCAGGGCTAGAACAAAGAGCACACATCTCTTCATGACTGGGAGCGGAGAATGGTTGAGGTCGAGGGGCTAAAGAAGAAGAATATTCATGCCTAGAAAACAACTGATCTAGCTTCTGAGTTACAAGATCAACCTTCTCTATCTTCTGTGCCAACAAATCCATTTTGTTCAATTTCTGAGTCAAGACATTAATGTCCATCTTATTCTCAAACTCTCCTTGATTCTTGACTTCGTAAAGCCCGGCCCTCTTATTTGGTCTGATCATTCGTTCATATGATGAAAGTGAGGTGTGACTGATGGAGTTTTCACTCAACATTTCAAATAGATCATATGCTTCATCCTCACTCTTACTCATGAATGCTCCCCCACATGATGCATCTACCATCTGTCTATAATTCTCCGTTAGCCCCTCATAAAATGCTTGAACAATTTGCCATCTTGACAGGCCGTGATGAGGACATTTTCTTAATAGATCTTTCAACCTATCCCAAGCCTCATGTATATGTTCTCCAATATTTTGGATAAATCCAGTTATGACTCTTCTCATTGTGTTGGTTCACCCTATGGGATAGAACTTGTTCAAAAATTCTTTTTACATTTCTGCCCATGTATCAATGATCCTACCCACGGCTCCTAACCAATATTTGGCCTTATCTTTGAGAGAGAATGGGAAGAGAGTTAGCCTAAGAGCATCATCAGAGAAATTCTGAATTTTAACAGTTGAGCAGATCTGAAGGAACTCATTAAGATGTTTGTAAGGGCCTTCATTGGGATTTCCACAGAAAGATGGCAACATTTAGATGGTACTAGATTTGATTTCATAATGAACCGCCTGGTTCTGAGGTGCTTGGACATAGAAGGACGGTTGGTACTGATTGGGTAAGAAATAGTCATTCATTTGCTTTGGAGGCTCGGGATTTTTGACCATTAGATTTTGGTGGTGAGGTCCTTGATTTTCGGCCATGAGATCTTGTTGGAGATCGTTCCTTGGATACAAGACTCTCTCAATTTCTTGAATGGGTCCTAGTAGGTTTGGATGTTGAGATCTTCTACCTTGCATGAACTAGGACGAAGAGTGAGATGAAAGAGAATTTTTTTATGATGATTTTTGTTTTGTTTTGTTTTAATTTTGTTTTAATTTTTTTTTGATTTTGATACAAACTAGGAAGAAGAGAGAGAAGATGAGATTTTTTTTATTTTTATTTTTATTTTTTTATGTAAACACAAACAAGTTATCACACAAATTACTTAATACCCTAGATGTGACCTAGACCTATAAATTGGGTTTCACAAAATGGCTAAAGTGAAACTTAAGTTCACCCTTAATATTTTCACCGGCCAGGTAAGGGGTGGGGTAGTGGGAGGTTCCCCCTACTTTCGTAGGGACCTAATTGTGCCAAACCACTAGCCCGCTTAAGGCGTTTGCCGTCCGACCGTCTTGCCTTAGGCACCGATTTTCATAAGAGGGTAAGCCCAAATAACACAAGAACCACAGTGTGAACCTAGGGCCAATGTCTACTGGATTTTATTTAAGGTCTAGGTGATGAAAAGACGCATGGGAATTGTGGTTTCTGGGCTAAGGAAGGGTGATGAAATCCCCACCTTATCTTGCTTATGGGTATTGCCCTTAGAATATTTTAGAAATGATATGCAACAAACCAAGTTCAAACAAGGGGTTCTATGCAAGCATGGAAATACATGAGCATGCTTTCGAAAAAATTAGAGTACTCACCTTGCCTCCCGCAATCTTCAATAATGTAATTAACAATAATTAAACAACAAGAAAAAATAAATTCTATCCTAAATGATGCATGACCTAAAACATGGAAGTGTGGATTCTACTCTTGCAATGAACAATTTTTTTGAAGTTCAAGTGATGATTTTTTTATTTTTATTTAATGAACCTATCTAACCACAAGATATGAAATGTAGAGAAATGAAATTAAAATGAAAGAGAAAAGGTTTGGATACTTACTTGAAAAGCGTTCCCTCGTTCCATTTTTTTTTGAAATGAATGACTAAATCACAAAGATGAAAGAAAGAAAGGCAAACTTACCTCTGATTTTTTTTTGAGTTTTCAAGTTGTTTTTTCTCCCTTTTTTTTCTGTAAAAAAGAAAAGAGAACTTTATTAGTACACTATAAACATAAGGAAAATAAAGTTCTTAAGTCAAAAATCATCATTCTTCCCCGGCAACGGCGCCAAAAATTGATCACGCAAAAGTTCGTCGATTAAAACACGCGTATCAATCTTCAAAATTCTAACTCGCATTAGATGAAAGAGAGACGTAATATGGTGGCGAGAAAGGTCGAATCCACAGGGAAGCAGAGATTTTGAAAGTTAAAAATCTTGTAACCTTTTAGAAAAACACTTGTGATTTTACTTTGCTTAAAGAAAATAGTGAAATGAGGAACAAACCAAACACTTAATAAAAAACACCTATGATTATGCGCCTATGCTATAGAAATTAATTGCATGAAGTGAAAAGAAGAGATAGAAGAAGGGGGTAGAGATGGAAGAAGATCAAGAACTAGATCAAAAGAACAACTCTCTTCATTAACTTAAAAGAAAGAGTACATGAAGTGCAAGACAAGCTTACAACAAAGTGGTGACAATATTACAATGAAGTAACATAACACAAAAGTAATAACAAAAAAAGGGGCCTGAGATGTGAAGATAGTAGTAGCAATGGTGATGACGCCGTCGTCTCCTCCTCGCCGAGCCTTGGAGAGGATCGCTCTGCCTTGAAAGAGATCACCGTGAAAAGTGATGGATGAAGAAGCCGTTGTCGTCCACGTCACGAGTCTTGGAACATCGCCCGTCTTGATGTGCACACCGCCATGAAAGGAGAGTTGTGGAGGATAAACTTTGGAGAGAAATACAGAGAGGAATGTGGAAGGGTTTGTGTGGAGATGAAGAAGGAAGAAGATGAGAGAGTGAAATAGTGGGAAAATAAATATAACTCGTAAACTAAGAAGAATTGGAGGAAGTGATAGAAGAAGAAAATCTAGATATACAAGAGAGGAAGAACATTAATGAAGAACTCAAAGAGAAATAAAGAGGGGAAGGGCTCCAAAACAGAGGAATAACAGAAGCTAGAATCTCGGATGAACAGTGAAATCACAGGATAACAAGTTTAAAAATGGAAAATAACTTTCAAACCAGATAGAAATAGAAGATGATGTAGAAGAAGCAGTTGTAGAAAACTTAAAACCAAAGAACTTTCATGAAGATAGTAAGAGACGAACATGACTAGAAGGGGGAGAAATAAGGGGATGAACAGAGAGAAATACTGGTTCACAGATGAACATAACAATACAGTGAAAAACATAAAATACCTTGAAAACTAAAAGGAATTAGAAGATGCTACAGAAGAAGTTGTAGATAACAAAAAAAGGAAGAACATTTATGAAGAGTGCAAGAGCAGAAAATGAACTTACATGAGCAAAACCGGGGACCTAAGGTTTGGAGAGAAAGAGTGAAAGATTATCCAAAAGAAGAACTCCCTTTCTCCTCCTTGTTATGGACTATTTATAGGGAAAGTTGGGTAGATGAAGGGTAGAGATTGAATCAAAAGGAGATAGATGACTGAGATTTAAGTGGAATATGATGCATGGGGAAGAGGAAAAGTAGGTGGGCACCCCCTTTCTTGGACTTTGGGCACCCCCTTTCCTAAGGCTCATCATGTCTCTCATTTATTCCAAACTTTGAATTCAATTTTCCCTCCAACCGAAATATGTATTTCTTTTCATCAATTTTAAACTTTTAAAATTTCTTTTTCCTCCAATCAAAATATGTGCTTTTGATTTGGTCAAAGTAGTGGTGACAGTTTTGCCCCCGGCTTCTTTTGTAATTACCTTCTGTGTCCTATACACACATAATTGCACTTTAGTCCATAAAAATTACCACAATGTGCACATAAATCTCAAATGCTCATGATTATGCAATGGAGAATTAATGCTCATAGTCCTCAACTTTAATTTATTATTAAATAATATCATCAAATTAATCAATTTACGTAAAAACTCCAATTTAAATGCGAAGTTGAGGTTAACTATGAAATATGCATAATTGCCTAATTATATGGACATAAAATGGTGTATATATGGTGGGTTATCATATGAAATGGACACTTATCAATAGTCTTGTTTCTTCTCATTGCATGTTTGTTTCTACACATCCATCCCACGTTTTCATTGTTTACACTGTCATGCACACACTCTCCCATGTTTTCTGACGCCCTAGGGGTTTAAAATCTCCCAGGTATCACCCATTCATATACTTATGTTCATTTCCCTTCATTCGAGCATTTGCTACACTCCACATTTCTAACTTGGGTTTTTCCTTGTGTTCTACACTTTGTTTTGCAGGTCAGCAGTACACTAACGCGAGGCCCATCCTTTCTGGCCGGCCGGAAAGGGTGGAGGTTCGACCCTTTTGAAACTTCTGGCCTGGTGGTCTTGCACGGTTCTCTACCATCCGTTCAAGGAGATGTGCGGTGCAACCTGGACCCTCCTTCTTCTTCCTGTGGTCGTAATAGAATCATACAACTACCCGGAGTGCTTCATCCCGAGTCCTCTGCAGCGTTCCTAGATGGTCTGTCGTGAGACCGTGCATCATTATAGGCGGCTACTCCTGAGTCGTATATCTTTGCAGTGCTGCATACAAGGCGAGTACCTCTCCTTCTTTCCAAGGTACAGCGTGTTCATCACGTTCAGTGCCTTGGTGGCAATCACATGTTTTTGTTCCTCCCTTTCCCTCTGTCTTCGTTCATTTCCCATGTTGGATGTGGTAAGATAGGCATGGGAAGGCATTAAAGAATAGACGGGAGGAGAAATATATCTACACCTAGCACTGACCCCACCTACGTGGGAATTACCTCAGTTGCGCGCCCTCCCGAGACATCCGGAGTTGGTGACTCCTTAGACGATGACGAGTGCCCCTGGTCTCCTTCTTCCCGTGATGCTGAACTAGAGGAACCGGTGGATGCCAAATCCAAGTCGTAGCATTGCCCGGATGGGAAACTGATTGTCCCGGGCGCCTGCTCCTCCGCGTAGAAGATGGCTCGGCCGTAGCCATGCTCGAACCCCTTGCGAAGGCCATGGCGAAGTGCTAGCTCATAGTACGGGAGGGCAGCCTCCTTAAGGTCGACCCGGTAGGCCTCCGAGCGTTTGTATTGCTCGAGTGCCTCCGCCCCGGCCGATCCCACCCTACTAGCGAGCTCGGCCTTCTCCCACTCCGCCTCGACCAACCTCCGCTCTACCTCGGCTAGCTGCTTCTCCGCCTCGGACCGATCAGCCTCGGCCTCCAGCCGAAGACGCGTGCCTTCCTCCGCTCGGTCTAATAGCTCGGCACGCTCGGCCTCCCACTGGCCATCTCACTCGGCGCGGGCCACGCTCTCCTCCTTCAGAAGCTTGCTCTTCCTCTTGAGCGACCCGCGGGCCTGAGCCAGTTGCTCGGTCAGTGACCGGACCTCCACCTGGCTCACCCTCGCCGGCTCTCTAACCGAGGAGACCTCCCGCCGAAGCCCATCATGCTCCTCGGTGAGCCGAACTACCTTCATGTCGGACGCACCAAGGGTCCAGGCGAGGTTCGTCCGTTCTGACTCCAACCGAGTGTAAGCTTCAGCCAGAGAGGCCCCCAACTGGACTAGGACCAGGCCACCCTCTATGACCATCTCAGGGCCATGGGTAAGGAGCGTTGCTTGTCTCCTCCCCTCGCTACCTTTGTAGCTATACTGCGACATTTCTAGTGCAGAGGGCCCCAGATGCCCAGCCTCTCAACAACAGCCGGAATAGGGACCCCCCCTCCGAGCGGCATCCCCTCGGGAGCCCCGCTGGCTGGCCCGGATTGAGCCGCTGCTTCATCCGCCCCTCTTGCCTCGGTCGGTTGGGGCTGCGTCGCCTCTCCTCGTGACCCCCCGGCCTCGACCGGCTCGGCCCCGGCGTCGCCACCCGGAGCGCCGCCTACCTCGCCCGACGCTCCAGTCTCGGCCGCAGTCCTAGAGTCACTCGCTTCGGTCTCGGCCCCCTCAGCTCCTGTAGAGGGGAGAGCCAGGCCAGCGCGTCCGCCAACCACAGAAATGACCCTGGCCTCCTCGTCCCCCTCTTGCTCGGTGGATGGGAGAGCCGACCTAATAGGGTCGGCCCCATCACGCTCGGCAGAGGGGAGAGCCGAGCCAGAGCCACCTTCAACTACGGGGATGGCCCCGGCTCTTTTGGTCCGCTTCTTGGCCTTCACGGCATCCCGTATCATCCCCTCCATGGGATCCTTGCGCTTGGACCCCCGCGGCCTGGAAGGCCCTTCCCGGGCCACCCCCTTGCCCCTATCTCGGGCTCGGGAGCGACCCTCTGGAGCCCGCGATTCAACGGCAGCCAAGTCGTCACCCAGATCGATCACTTCCTGATCGGTCTCATGCTCCTCCTCCGTAGTCGACTGCCTCGTGTCTGCGCAAAAGAAGATATGGTCAGGAAAAGAAAAATGGCTTCATCATCCGATGAGAAAAATGATTCATGGCACCCGTACCTGTCGACCTTAGCCGCTGGAGAAGGCATCCCTCGATGTTCTCTGGGGTCACCAGCTCCTCGGTGGACTGACGATGCTTCAGTAGAATGGCCGCATACTTCTCCACATCCGGAGAGAACTCATCTTGCCTCGGGAGAATGTTCGGGTGAAAGTTGGGGATTACAGGACACCTCCAAGACTCCTCCACCAAAATAATTCTCACCCAGAAGAACTGGGTCTTCCACCCCTCGTAGGAAGAGTCCTTCACGGCTAAGGAAACAAAACTCCTGTTTCGCCTCACCTGGACGAAATAGAAGCCCTTCCCGACCGAGGAATGCTTCTTCAACTCAAAAAAGTAATGGAAGAGGTCCAAGGAAGAAGGAACCCCGCACTGAAGGCAGAGGATGCGGAAGGCAGAGAGAAGGAAATAAGAGTTGGCTACCAACTGTACGGGAGCTAACTGAAAGAAATTGAGAAGGTTAAGAGCAAAAGGGTGATGGAGGCATCACCCACGACTCCCTCTGGCTTGGGACATCTTCACACTCCCGAGTTGTTTGAGCTCGGGCATCATTCCATGTGGGCCCCATTATCCATTTTGAGCTTTCTATTTGAGTCATTTTGATGTATTTTCCCTTTTTTTAGAGTCATGTCCATAGGTCTTTTGTTTATTTCCTTAAGTTTGAGTGTCATTAGGATTGATTATATTGTTATTGGGCCCAATTCATTAGGCTAGGCCCAAGGGCGCCCCCTACCCCTTGGTTATTTGTCATTGTTGCATGAGTCAGTGACTTTTTGTAAAATGTGGGTTGCCCCCATTTCCCCCATTTCAAGTTAATGAAAATTGCCATTTTAAGAGTCCAAGATTCAAATCTTAGTGGAGAGATTCCATGTGAGAAGGTGTGAAACCTAGGGTGAGAAGCCTACTTCAATACCCTACCCCCTCTCTCTCCTTCTCTCTCTCCTCACCTTCCCAACTACTTTCTTTCCCCTTCCCCCTCCAGTAAGTACACTCCAACTCCCAACACCCTCCTCTTTAATCCACCCCACCCCCAAGATAGACTCCACCTATCTCCACTCTACCCTTCAACCACCAACCACCCCCTACCACTCCCAACACAATATCTTCTCTTCCCCACACAATCTCCCAGCCCCCAAGGGGAGTTTGAATCTTTCCCTCCACTCCACCCTCCCCCTTTCCATACGCTAGGCCGCCCCCAACTTGAGGCCACCAGATCTGGTCGCCCCCCTTTCTCCCTCTCCTTCAACTTGTGCTTCCTCCACCTCCCCTTCCTACCCCCACCTAGTGCAGTGAACCAGTAGCCTTCCTCCCCTTCCCCTCCCCAAAACCCTTCTAGCTCCACCATAGCTCTCAATCCATACCTCCACCACATCCCCCTCCCACCATTCCACCACTTCCCAACACCATTAGCCACTCTCCTCCCCCATCCCTTGTGCCATTGAAGCTTCTCCCAACCAACCAGTTTGCAGCTCTGAGTCAACAGAGGATCAGTAGTTTTCAGAGGCGACCCCGACTACGTCCAAGCGTCTCTGGAGGCTCAAGTGATATCGTTGGAAGCGTCTCCCTGTCTTCTTTGCAACGGTGGTGGTCTCGTTCCGTTCTGAGTTTGTGGCTACCCGGGGGAGGCGATCTTCCATGACTACCATATGCTTCTTGATAGTCAACCTGAAGCCAGTTGCCGAGGCTCCCACTGCCAACTTCTTGAAGCTCTGATAGTGGGCCTTGTCTGGGAGTTTCTACACGGAGTCTACTTCTAGTATCAAGAAGCGGAACCCCGTTCGGCATCCGGAGCTATGTTTTCTCATTTTCCTCTCTCAGGTGTGCAGTTCTGTCCCCTCTGGGACTAAACCAAGTCCTATACACTGTTCGGGTTCTCCCAAGCTGCTCCGACATCATCTGGCATTCCTACAGATCACGTTTGGAAGAAGACTTAACAACGGTTCCAACGACTCCAGCCACACTTGATTCAGAGTTTGGGAGCGCTCGTGGCGACCTCTTCTTCCTGCCGCCGAGGTGCTTCTGCCGCCAGAGCCAGAACTTAAGGGCCCTGTTTGTAGTCTGACCCCGACCGGCACCGGTGACCAGAGAAATAAAAAAAATTCAGACGTCATCCTGATCCAGCTACGACGATTTTCCAACTGGTCCCATCATTGGAAAAATTTAGGAGTGGCCGCAGCAGCATCATCTTCAACCATCTGTTCCTTGTTCCATAGAGCAGGCAGAACAGGCATTGTCCATCCGTTCGCCTTCCAATTCAATTTTTCCCCTCCCCGCCTGGCCGGTTTAAAGCCCCTCCCAGTGGGAGGTAGTGTTTGAGTGTATGAATGACTCCCCCTCCCATAGTTCCACCCCCTTGCATGGGGAGTAGTGTTGTAAATTTTTAAAAAATAGGGTCAAGCTACTCCGGCGCAGCGTGTGGGGAACCACGCTTCCCCGCTCGCCCACGTCTCCGAGCGGGACCAGTTTCTTCAAACCAGTCGAGTAAGTGTTCTAACCTTTCTTCCCTTAGTGCTTGTCCTTTCAATATTAGCTCTTAACTCCGCTGGCCGTGAGAGTGAGTGCTCGGTCCCTCAAGCTCCGTTGCTTCGAGTGACCACAGTGGGGAAGAGTGTAACCACTGCCCTCGGCACAACGTTGGCTCCATTGAATTGGTCCTCCATACCCTCGGGAATAAACCTTGGCCTTGCTGGTCCTCTACCAGCAAGGGCCCAGCCCTCACATCCTCCACTTGGCATCGCCAAGTTACCCCGGGTTTGGATGAGTGTCGGGTGAGCGGCCGTTGATTTCAGTCCGTTATCATTGTGAATTGTGCTTGTTTGTTAGAGTCCAAGGGTGTGTCACATCAATTGGTATCAGAGCAAGTTTAGACTTGTCTCTACTAAGTCTAAGTCCTAGGACCATTGCATTGTGTTTAGCATTCCCCTCCCTTGCATGTCCACCCGTAGTGGAGCCATTTACCGACCTAACCCATCGTCTTCGGTTCCCCCCATGGATCCCAATCCCCAACTCAACCAAGATGCCCCTAGGGAGGAACCCTAAGGCCAAATGAACCGGGTGGATGCTACCCTTACAAACATTCTTACCCAACTTGAGTCCCTTTCCACTCGGCTTGCTCGGCTAGAAGAGCATGAGTTCCACCCAAGGAACAATAAACCAAGTGCCCACCCTCCACATGTTAAAATTCATAGGGATGAGCTCCACCCAAGGAACAATGGACCAGGAGCCCACCCTCCACATGTTGAAATTAATAGGGAGGACTTAAATGTTGACCCCTACCATGACTATGAGAGGCCTCGCCACCATGAAAGTCATGAAAGGCGTCCACGGGACGACCCGGATGACCCTCTCTTAAGGATGATCAAGGTAGAGGCCCCAAACATTGATGGTTCCCATGAATCAAGTGTCTACTTAGAATGGGAAACCGCCATAGACCAATATTTTGAATGGTACCCTATGTCCGACCAAAGGAGGGTAAGATTGGCCAAAATGCACCTTACCAAATTAGCCAAAACTTATTGGCTAAACTAAGAGGGATTAAGAAGGATTCGGCGAGAAGAGCCTATTGACACTTGGGAAGGTATGAAGAACCAACTTAGGAACAAATACCTACCCCTATCCTATCACTAAATGCTCTTAGATGAATGGCAAAGCCTCACCCAAGAAGGGAAGACCGTGGTTGAATACATTGAGAAATTCGACTCCTATCTATTGAAGTGTGGAGTTCATGAGGACCCGGCCATTACCTTGTCCCGCTTTAGAAATGGTCTCCAAAGGCACATCAAGAGAGAACTTTTCATGAGAGATGTTGACAACCTTGAGCAAGCCTACCAAATAGCTAGGGATGTTGAAAGATTCTCTAGGATCCCTCGGTTTGCCCCTCCCCGACCGACCGATCCCAAAGGCATGGGACCCACCCGGCCCCCCCATAAAGGCTCCTAGTCCAAGTGGAAATGTCCCAATACGGCCCTACAACCCCCCTCCCACCATCACTCCAACAAAGGCCACTCATAGCCAACTTCCCCCACGGAGGGAAGAGAATTTCAAAGGACCAAGTGTAGGAGGTGAAGTCTCGCGATCAATGACACCCAAGAGGGGGGTGAATTAGGTGTTTACAAATTTTAAAGAAACTTTTGACTTTTTACAAAATATGTGATAAACGTTAATTAGCAATTTGAAAATAGTTTAACTAATTCTCTCAATCTCTCCCTTCCCACACGACCAAATAACGAAAATAATCAAACGACACAAATAACACATAATGCACATCGATTTTTAAGGTGGTTCGGATGCAACGACGGCAATCCTACGTCCACCCCTCACCAAACCCGGTGAGGCTTCACTAGGGGATAAATCCCCAAACGGAGACGACGCTGCAACCACACACGCAGGATGACACCTGCCCACACACACGGGGACGCACCCCAACACACACACACACACACACAAACACACACACGGAGACGAGGTCTCCAACACGATCCAACAAGTGGATCAACAAAGCACACACACGCTGCGACAAGTGTAGCACTCCACACACACAAACACTAAGATCTAGATAAAACCACACACACACGTAGATCTAAGAAGACCTACGCACATACAAATCAAATACAACGCACACACACACGACCACGGATCCAATAATGATCCACACACACATAAGTTTTCACAGTTTATGAGGAACAAAAATATAACACCCAAAACATAAAGGCAATGAGGCACAGTTTAGAAAACTTCTGATTTGGCTTACCTTTGAACGTATGCTGCTGATCTTTGAACGTGGCTTCAATCTTCACTTGAGCAGAGCCTGAAAGACTTCATAAGGATCTTGAGAAACAATATTCTTTCACCTTTTAGCAGCCTTTTCTCGAATCGGTGCTTGCTTGCTTCTTCTTCTTTCTTGGAGGTTGCTAGCTTAAGCTTTGGCTTGAAACACCTTGGAGATGGATGAAGAACTTACAAAATGGAGTATGTTTGCAAGAGTTCCCGCAGCCTTCTTCTTGCCTTGATAGCCTCCTTCTTGATCTCTCTTTGTTGGTTGCTTGCTTCTTCACTTGAATGGGGGTATATTGGCTTCAGATTTACCTTTAATGTGTTGAGGAAGGATGAAGAACTTCAGCTCGAAGCACTATTCACGGAGGTGCTACAGTACCCATGAATCTCCTCTTCTAGCTTCCCTTGATCTCTCTTGATCCCCTTGAAGCATTAGGGTTTCTAACCCTCTTGTATATGTTTTATAACATTTGAATGGTCTATAGAAACCCCCCAGACTAGATCCACATTTTGTGGGTGATTGGATGACTTTAGAATTAAAGAAATCTATAGAGAATGGCTCTTCTCGAAGTGAAAAATAAAGTCAAAATATGTTGGCTCGGGGTTGGCGGTCGACCTGTGGAAGCTAGCGGTCGACTGCTACTGAGAAACCTGTAGAAATTTGATCCCTGGAATTTTAGGTCGACCTGGGGCGGTCTGTAGCTACCCTGATAAATTAAAAGACTAGGAAGTTTAAATAAATTAAAATTAATAAATAAACGAGGCCAGACGTTGTACATAACCTGCTTACGTCCTTATAAGTCTTACAAAAGAACTCGTGAACCCTACTCTAGTATGATAGTAAATTTAAGAATAACATGTTATTTTATGTAAGCATTAAATGCACAACATAATTTTTATTGAATTAAGAATCATTAAATCTTGAAGAAAATGTCAATTTATATTTTATTACTAATTTAGAAAATTTAATATTCCGCATTTACTATATTATAATCTTATTAGAAGGAAGAAGGATATATATATAAGATTTAAATAAACTAAAGATATATAAAGGATAAAAGAATGGACATATATACATTTTCGATCCTTTCAAGGGCATTGAGAAAAGGTCAAAATCTCAATTGACGCCCTTTGATATAGGCGTATCTAGTGTAAGAAACGACTGCATGCAAGTCGTTATTTATAAATTAGTGAAAATCAAATAAAGTATATAGTTAAAGAGTTATAGAGAAAATAGGGATATACACACAATATCGGTTCTTTAGAGGTTGAGGAAAAAATTATCAAAGGCAATTGACGCCTCTTAGTGAATGCGTTATTTTAAAAAAAGATGACGTTGTGTATGTCGTTAATTAGTTAGATAAGAAGTGTAAATGGCATAAGAAAGGATATATAGTTAAGGTTTTTAGAGTATAAATATAGTTTTGGTTTTTGAAGAAAATCACAAATGGAAGTGACGCCTAAGACAATGGCGTCAATTACCAAAGAAATGACTTGATAAAAGTTGTTATTTTATTCTAAAATGAATAGTGTCATTTTTTTGACTGAGGAATTTTGGAAAAATAATTAGATGGAAAAATAGATAAAAATGAAAAACTCATACCCCTAAAATTTTCCATCTAAATCGCTTCCAGAAAAAAGGATAAAAATCCCAGAAGCTTTTAACTCTTAAGTTATATGTAGTAATACCGTTAATAAGGAAATCCTAATACTATTAGGATATGTACTAAGTATTGGGCAGGAAAATGACGCCCTTTGGTGCAGGCGTATACCATAAAAGACGACCGACTGAAAGTCGTCATTTCAAAAGATAGGTATTAAGGGTATGTTAAGTTCTAATCGAACTCCAACCCTATAGGTCTCCTAAACCCTATAAATACCCACCCTCTTCGATGAACTATTACGTTCTTCTCTCCCAGCAACCTGCTGCTGTTGCAAGGTTATTCGAGGTATCGTGGGAGCCTTCTATTCTTCAGGCCAAAGGGGCTGCACTACTATTTTATCATCTTCTTCCTACGAAAAAGTGGGAGAACCATCTTCCTCTTCCTTCTGCGAAGTAGTCTGCAACAGGAAGGGAGCAAGGAGCCTTCTTCTTCTTACTAAAGGAAGGCTGCTGTCTTATTACCATCATCAACGTACTACTGAAGCTATCATCACCTCAGCATCCTACTGTTTCTTTCTTCCGGAGGTTACTGTTATTGCTTGGGTTAAGATTCCAGTAACTCTGATAGAAACAGAGTGTCGTTCTTCACCCCCTTCTTCTTCTGCCGTGGTCGTAACAAGAGGAGCTGCTGCTTCTTCCTTGTTGTTGTTTCGCCTGAAGACTTCCTCTTTAGTTTACGGCTACTACTGCAGTTATATTCACTCCAATCGTCTATCTTTCTCTCGTTCGATCGTTGTTCTAGGCAAACCCAACAGGTAGGTGTTCTCTCTGACTGCCAAACTCAATTAATAAAGATAATACAGACTTTTACGATCATAAACAGCATGCTTATATCTCATGTTTGAGTTCATAATCTCTAGTTTTCCGTAGGTTATCTCAAGATTACGTAGCCCAAACCATCATAAATCATGATATTACTATATATTAGTTCATGCATATAGTTTCACTGAGATTTGAAGAAGTTCTGTAAAATTTTGTAAGAGGCGACCCTCGTCAGGGCGCCAATTTTTCTTCTGACGGCCGGGAGAAGAGTCGTCAATTTCGAATGAATTAATAAATACATATGTTAAAAAAATAATACCTATCTAAACAATAATCTGATTTAATGCATGATCACATATTTCGAATCCTGCTATTTTTCTTGACCTGTCCATATACATGTTGCCATCAAAATATTTATTGGAAAATTGCTATTATTCATAGCAAATTCTGTAAAAAGGAGAATTAATGACGCATACCATGTCGTTTCTTTTATATATAACGCCCCTGACGAGGGCGCTACTTACCAAATAGAAGACTTAATGAAACTCGCCAATTCCTTAAAAAGTGAAATTTAGTTATTTTCAGCAAACAGAAATATGAATTGGACGACTGTTTTTGCAGTCGTCAATTGATGAAATGACGACCCAATCAAGGGCGTCAATTTCCTATCTTGTTATTTTCCTACGTTTTTCCTGTGAACCGTGGATTTATATACTTATATATATATATATCTGGCACTATATTCCAATCCGCGAGTATAGACCCACGTTCTTCGACATTTTATCGACTGCCCCTTAATTCTCGGTGATAGATGAACTCTCTGCGGGACATTCCGTTCCTTCGGACTGGTGACTTTATCATAGAGACCTCCGTAAGACTCCGCAAGCCTTGGATTCCCTCAAGGCAGCCGAGCAGGTTGTACCCTTTAAACCCATGTTACTACTTGATGGCCATGTCACTCTAATGAAACATGGTATACCGGTCCTCATGACATATTTTTGGACGCCATGAGATTATTTTGAACAAATAGAATGGAAAACCATGCCATTGATATTTCTGGAAAGATTACGTGCCTACCTTGCCTTAAGATCAAGTGACCACATGAAGTATTGTTAACCGGTTCATCTCGGATTTATCTCGAGTTAGATATCATGCATAATCATGGTCATTTTCTCTAGCGTTCTATGACACTAGGATCCTTGGAATCTATTCTTAATTGAGAACATAACCCTTTGACTCTGTATTTGGCCATATCTGATTTTGAAATATTAAAGGGCTCTGGGTCTGCGACTTTTCAGTGCCAGGTAGGACGGAAGTCCAATTCTGTAAACCATGGGAATTCTGGGTGTGGCATTGCACCAAACTCTATACATCTGTTATTCCGTTATTCTGTAAACTCTGTTAATTCTGTTAAATCGGTTATTCTGATAATTTGTTGCTTGGTTATTTTGATAAACTAGATATTCTGCTAGATTGTTAATTCTACTTATATTTATTTGAACTCTATTATAATCTAGCCAATTCTGAAGTTATGTTCATCTAAGTATCTGTCCTTGTTATATTCTGATAGCTTGTCCTTGACTCTGCATGGGAATTCATCCCTATTTCTCTTGAGCTCGTATCCGCCTTTGACTTTGATATTCATCTTTCCTATTAGATTGATCTTCATGATTTTCTAGTTCCATGCATTGCAACGTCACGGATGCGTTAATTGGCTAATCACTTATATTCTGCTTGATGAGAGATGTAATTCCTACTGAGTGTTTCGCTCACCTGCCTATCTTTAACGTTTTTCAGGTAACGACATTGAAGATAGTCGATCAGATGGCGAAGGGCAAGTGTGAAGAGTGTAATGGAGAATCGTGTCGGTGTCTTTTATTCTTTCTTTGAGTCTCGTCCTGTTATTTGAGTCCTTTCTCTTTATTAAAATGTAATAGTGAGTCCTTCCTACACTGATGTAAGTTGAGTCAAGATGTGTAATTTGAATATTTGATTATCAATAAAGATTAAATTGGCCCACATTGTCCAGTGTGTAATTTTGTGTCTTATGTTTGCTATGATCATTCATGACGGTATCACTGCCGCGTTCCGAACTACACGTTTCGCTGCTATCGGTTCGGGGCGTGACAGTTTGTGGTATCAGAGCCTAGGTATATTAAACCCTAGGTCTTGACTATAGGTTGCCATAAGTTCTAGGCTCAACCCCATTATTACCCGGTGAGAGTGGGTAGAACCTTGGATTAAGAGCTAAAAAGGAAGTTAAAATACTAATAAGATTAGTTTATGAAGATAGCTTAGTAAAAGTTCACGAGAATTACTTGATAAATCTTATATGATATCGTTTGTGTCTTGTAGAACTAGATAGATAATAATGGCTGCCGAACGTGCTATGTGGCGTAATATGCAACGCACTCTCCAAGGCATGACTCAGGCTCTTCAACGAGTAGTCGAGGGTGGAGCAAATCGTGGAGCTAGAGAATTGCATCGTGAATTTCGGAGTCTCAATCCCCCTAGGTTTAGTGGCACCCCTGATCCTGATATAGCGGAAGACTAGACAAAGGAGATGGAAAGAATTTTTCGAGTAATGCAATGCTCGTATCAAGATAAACTCCTTTTAGGAACATTTCAACTAGAGAAAGATGCAAGGGCTTGGTGGGAGTCCGTGGAAGCCACTTTGCCAGATAATCAGGCAACTTGGGAGGAATTTTTAGAACACTTCAACGAAAAGTATTTTTCGGAGAGGGTACAAGAAAGGAAGGTAGGAGAATTTGCTTCTCTTAAACAAAGGGGTATGACCGTAGCAGATATGAGGATCATTTTTCAAGGTTGTCATGATATGCACCTCACTTGATTTCAATAGAGAAAATGAAAGCTAGAAGATTCTTGAATGGGTTAAGACTACAATATATACCCCAATTAGCACCAATGGATATTCAATCATATGCCGAGATGGTTAAGAGAGCTCAGCTATTGGAAGATGCCGTGGAATTATCTGACAAGGTCAAGGCTAGAATGGAAAAGAAAAAGGTAGATAATGGCAACAAAAGGCCCAATAATGAGAATGGAGTTCCAAATGGCAAGAAGCCTAAAGGAGAGAAGTGCAAGCATTGTGGGAATGAGGGTCATCAATCCAAGAAGTGTCACTGGAAGAGTGGAGCTTGTTTTCGTTGTGGAAGCCAAGAACATAAGGTAGCCAACTGTCCCCTTCCAAAAGATCAACCTCAACTGGCAAAGGATCGCAATAAGGAATGGCGTCAATGTCAATTGCAAGCAATAAGACAAATCGAACATGCCGATGATGAAGTAGCTAGAGGTATCCCTTAACCTTGGCTTAGTTCATTGGGATATTCTATTAGCATGCCTAGATGATTCTGACTTATGAATGGAAACTAGAACTAGTTACCCCACTAATGTAGATTGGACATGAATTCAGTTGAATTTGGGGACCAAATTCTTTTAAGTGGGGGAGGGTGTAGTAACCCTGATAAATTAAAAGACTAGGAAGTTTAAATAAATTTAAATTAATAAATAAACGAGGCCAGACCTTGTACATAACCCGCTTACATCCTTATAAGTCTTACAAAAGAACTCGTGAACCCTACTCTAGTATTATAGTAAATTTAAGAATAACATGTTATTTTATGTAAGCATTAAATGCACAACAAAATTTTTATTGAATTAAGAATCATTAAATCTTGAAGAAAATGTCAATTTATATTTTATTACTAATTTAGAAAATTTAATATTCTGCATTTACTATATTATAATCTTATTAGAAGGAAGAATGATATATATATAAGATTTAAATACACTAAAGATATATAAAGGATAAAAGAATGGACATATATATATTTTCGATCCTTTCAAGGGCATTGAGAAAAGGTCAAAACCTCAATTGACGCCTTTTGATATAGGCATATCTAGTGTAAGAAACGACTGCACGCAAGTCGTTATTTATAAATTAGTGAAAATCAAATAAAGTATATAGTTAAAGAGTTATAGAGAAAATAGGGATATACACACAATATCGGTTCTTTAGAGGTTGAGGAAAAAATTGTCAAAGGCAATTGAAGCCTTTTAGTGAAGGCGTTATTTTAAAAAAAGACGACGTTGTGTATGTCGTTAATTAGTTAGATAAGAAGTATAAATGGCATAAGAAAGGATATATAGTTAAGGTTTTTAGAGTATAAATACAATTTTAGTTTTTGAAGAAAATCACAAATGGGAAGTGACGCCTAAGACAATGGCGTCAATTACCAAAGAAATGACTTGATAAAAGTCGTTATTTTATTCTAAAATGAATAGTGTCATTTTTTCGACTATGGAATTTTGAAAAAATAATTATATGAAAAAATAGATAAAAATGGAAAAGTCATACCCCTAAAATTTCCCATCTAGATCACTTCCAGAAAAAAAGAAAAAAATCCCAGAAGCTTTTAACACTTAAGTTATATGTAGTAATAACGTTAATAAGGAAATCCTAATACTATTAGGATATGTACTAAGTATTGGGCAGGAAAATGATGCCCTTTGGTGCAGGCGTATACCATAAAAGACGACCGACTGAAAGTCGTCATTTCAAAAGATAGGTATTAAGGGTATGTTAAGTTCTAATCGAACTCCAACCCTATAGGTCTCCTAAACCCTATAAATACCCACCCTCTTCGATGAACTATTACGTTCTTCTCTCCCAGCAACCTGCTACTGTTGCAAGGTTATTCGAGGTATCGTGGGAGCCTTCTATTCTTCAGGCCAAAGGGGCTGCACTACTATTTTATCGTCTTCTTCCTATGAAAACGTGGGAGAACCATCTTCCTCTTCCTTCTGCGAAGTAGTCTGCAACAGGAAGGGAGCAAGGAGCCTTCTTCTTCTTACTAAAGGAAGGATGCTGTCTTATTACCATCATCAACGTACTGCTGAAGCTATCATCACCTCAGCATCATGTTGTTCCTTTCTTCTGGAGGTTACTGTTATTGCGTGGGTTAAGATTCCAGTAACTCTGATAGAAACAGAGTGTCGTTCTTCACCCCTTCTTCTTCTGCCGTGGTCGTAACAAGAGGAGCTGCTGCTTCTTCCTTGTTGTTGTTTCGCCTGAAGACTTCCTCTTCAGTTTACGGCTACTACTGTAGTTATATTCATTCCAATCGTCTATCTTTCTCTCGTTCGATCGTTGTTCTAGGCAAACCCAACAGGTAGGTGTTCTCTCTGACTGCCAAACTCAATTAATAAAGATAATACAGACTTTTACGATCATAAACAACATGCTTATATCTCGTGTTTGAGTTCATAATCTCTAGTTTTCCGTAGGTTATCTCAAGATTACGTAGCCCAAACCATCATAAATCATGATATTACTATATATTAGTTCATGCATATAGTTTCACTGAGATATGAAGAAGTTCTGTAAAATTTTGTAAGAGGCGACCCTCGTCAGGGCGCCAATTTTTCTTCTGACGACCGGGAGAAGAGTCCTCAAAATGAATTAATAAATACATATGTTAAAAATATAATACCTATCTAAACAGTAATCTGATTTAATGCATGATCACATATTTCGAATCCTGCTATTTTTCTTGACCTGTCCATATACATGTTGCCATCAAAATATTTATTGGAAAATTGCTATTATTCATAGCAAATTCTGTAAAAAGGAGAATTAACGACACATACCATGTCGTTTCTTTTATATATAACGCCCCTGACTAGGGCGCTACTTACCAAATAGAAGACTTAATGGAAGTCGCCAATTTCTTAAAAACTGAAATTTAGTTATTTTCAGCAAACAGAAATATGAATTGGATGACTGTTTTTGCAGTCGTCAATTGATGAAATGACGACCCAGTCAAGGTCGTCAATTTCCTATCTTGTTATTTTCCTACGTTTTTCCTGTGAACCGTGGATTTATATACTTATATATATATATCTGGCACTATATTCCAATCCGTGAGTATAGACCCACGTTCTTCGACATTTTATCGACTGCCCCTTAATTCTCGGTGATAGATGAACTCTCCGCGGGACATTCCGTTCCTTCGGACTAGTGACTTTATCATAGAGACCTCCGTAAGACTCCGCAAGCCTTGGATTCCCTCAAGGCAGCCGAGCAGGTTGTACCCTTTAAACCCATGTTACTACTTGATGGCCATGTCACTCTAATGAAACATGGTATACCGGTCCTCATGACATATTTTTGGACGCCATGAGATTATTTTGAACAAATAGAATGGAAAACCATGCCATTGATATTTCTGAAAAGATTACGTGCCTACCTTGCCTTAAGATCAAGTGACCACATGAAGTATTGTTAACCGGTTCATCTCGGATTTATCTCGAGTTAGATATCATGCATAATCATGGTCATTTTCTCTAGCGTTCTATGACACTAGGATCCTTGGAATCTATTCTTAATTGAGAACATAACCCTTTGACTCTATATTTGGCCATATCTGATTCTGAAATATTAAAGGGCTCTGGGTCCGCGACTTTTCAGTGCCAGGTAGGACGGAAGTCCAATTCTGTAAACTATGGGAATTCTGGGTGTGGCATTGCACCAAACTCTATACATCTGTACATATGTTATTCTGTTATTATGTAAACTCTGTTAATTCTGTTAAATCGATTATTCTGATAATTTGTTGCTTGGTTATTTTGATAAACTAGATATTCTGCTAGATTGTTAATTCTGCTTATATTTATTAGAACTCTATTATAATCTAGCCAATTCTGAAGTTATGTTCATCTAAGTATCTGTCCTTGTTATATTCTGATAGCTTGTCCTTGACTCTGCATGGGAATTCATCCCTATTTCTCTTGAGCTCGTATCCGCCTTTGACTTTGATATTCATCTTTCCTATTAGATTGATCTTCATGATTTTCTAGTTCCATGCATTACATCGTCACGAATGCGTTAATTGGCTAATCACTTATATTCTGCTTGATGAGAGATGTAATTCCTACTGAGCGTTTCGCTCACCTACCTATCTTTAACATTTTTCAGGTAACGACATTGAAGATAGTCCATCAGATGGGGAAGGGCAAGTGTGAAGAGTGTAATGGAGAATCGTGTCGGTGTCTTTTATTCTTTCTTTGAGGCTCATCCTGTTATTTGAGTCCTTTCTCTTTATTAAAATGTAATAGTGAGTCCTTCCTACACTTATGTAAGTTGAGTCAAGATATGTAATTTGAATATTTGATTATCAATAAAGATTAAATTGGCCCACATTGTCTAGTGTGTAATTTTGTGTCTTATGTTTGCTCTGATCATTCATGACGGTATCACTGCCGCGTTCCGAACTACACGTTCCGCTGCTATCAGTTCGGGGCGTGACACGGTCGACCGCTGCTGTCGGTCGACCTGGGGTGGTCAACCGCCAGTTCTGCAGTATGAGACTTTTCACGTTTGGCGATTCTGGTTGACTGGAATGACCTAGTCCTGCAAAGTTGAAGTGTTAGCCCAATGAAATACATCCAAATATCAATGACTTTAAGTAGATGTTTATTTCATACATTTGGGGGTTGGATTTCACTTGGTTTATGCATTAGAAACATCAAGACCATTTGAGCATGTTATCATGATTAGAATGCGAAACTAATGCATTTGAAGAGTGAGCCTATAAGTTATCAATCCAAGTTATCATTGTGAACCTCAAATATCATGAATGAAGTTTAGAAATGAGAGGTATATAGAATACCCATGGTGAGGTTGATGACTATGACAAGGTAAGAATCTTACCAATGGTTCTTGACAATAAATGACATATACCACCTGTGTTGACCTATAGAAAAGTAAGGTACTTATCCATACGTACGGTTTACCAGGTGACTGCCATGAGTTTGATCTTGCAAGCAAGATAGTCAGGGTTAATACCATGCTCGTTCACATTGAAGAGGTTATGAAATCTCTTGCCTCTTGTAAAACCAACATAAGCAAACCAAGCATCAAGGCCATGTAACCGTTGCCATTTCCCATCTCAAACATACATAGATAACAAGAGCATGAGCAATCAATCACAAGTTTAGTTATCATCACTTAATCACACATTAAGTTTAGTTATCATCAAAACCATAACTTAACTATCACAACAATCATCAAAACCATAACTCAACAATCTCCCCCTTTTTGATGATGACAAACTTATTGATGATGACAAACATAATGATGATGACAAACTTAATGATTACTTATTAATGATGATACAACATAGTGGATACAATAGAATGGCACATATATTAAACTTATTGATGATGACAAACGTAATGATGATGACAAACTTAATGATTACTTATTAATGATGATACAACATAGTGGATACTACAGAATGGCACATATATTCATGTCCCCCTGTCACACACAATCATCAATTATTCTCTCCCTTTGACATAATCAAAAGGCGGGATAATGCAAATTTTTCTCCCCTTGTGACACGATCAACAATATTAACAACACTGGAAGAAGCCAAGCGAGGAAGAACAAGCTTATCTCCCTTTGAAACAGCAATAGCCCATCTTATCAAATTAGAAGAAGCAAGGGCAAATCATGGACGAACAAATGAATATGATGTCAATCAGAGGAAACCAATTGGTGATTATTCTCACAAATCAATATGATATCATCCAAAGCAAATATAGTCAAGCATGTATTGATACCAATTGAAGGTGGTGATTGGTAGGTTTGATATGAACCAATGGAGAAAGATGTTTACAAGATGAGATGTTCAGCAAGATATCATGCAAAATCTAGATCCCATGTCAGATTTTCTCAACATGCAAGAGCAGGAGGACATAACAAGTGAGTTTAGTTTGATTTTCAAGTTTTCTGATTTTTATATTTTTTGTAAATGCATAAAAACTCAATGCAAACATGTGACACTATGAATGCATGCAATGCAACTGAACAGACATGATGACAATATGAATGCAATCATATGAAACTCAATGCAAGCATACAATGGAATGAAAAACAACTAGGCCAATTTTTGAACTCAGAAACCATTTTTGGAATGTGATGGATTTTTATATTTTGACATTTTCTGTGATAATGCATGAAGCTATATACATGCAAATGATGCCATATGAGATGTACAACCAAACAAATACATATATATACATGCAACACAGCTCCCCCAGACTTGTTTAAGAGAGGATAGGTATAAGAAGGGTGCATGAGGGTCATGACAATCGGAATGCATATGTGTAGCACATGGGAGATTGTGCAATCATGTAGGAGATTCATGTAATTGCTAAAGTAATCAATCAACTTTCTGAATACATATTAAATCAAATTTTCAGGTGTGTACGTGAGTAACATGAAAAATGATAGTTGCAATATGGATATTCAAATTTTCAGATTAACACAAGGAGATATTTTACAGACTGCACTTCAATTTTGAGAACAGCATATTGGAGGCTACGCTCTACCACAATGAGTTTTCACCAACATTTTTCAAATCAACCAATAACACATGATTAGTCAAAAATTTTCAAGAGTGATCAGGTTCAAATAATCTATTTTTACGTGATTAGACGCATGGAGCTCATGCCAGAATCCCCGGTTACTTAGAATACTGAGCCATTTCACCTCATTTTGAATAAAGATACTAGTCAACACTTTTCAGATATGAACCACATCACGTCTCAGGTGACATGTGCCCAGTTTACTGAGTGAGACCGAGCATTACTCTATCTTTCATTTCCATTTCAGATTTTTCAACAATGATAAGTTGGTAACTTTTTCCTCAACTGTCTCTTCAACATGCATGCAGCAAGTTTAACATCTCGAGAGTGTTGAAAAGAAATTCATATATCCTTATCTTTAACACTCATTTTCACATTTTGTTCATGAAGTGTACGAATTTGATTCAGCATGTACACCGAAAATATCATGAATACACAACAGTGCAACTCCCCCTAAATAGATGCACTTATGAAATATAAACTCTCCCAGAGTGTACGACATGAAACACTCTAATAATGACTCAAATGCAGCATTATTTATCAAGAAGACATAAGACCATAGAAATGCCAAGGGATGGGGTTGAATAGCATATAATAGCACACAAGCACACATTGGGAGTTTATGCAAATACACTATGACATGCGTGCGAGTAATGTGATGTCAATTGAATAGATAATTTGATACCAATTGAATGGATGCCGACTAAATGAACTAAGTGTGATTAATGCATGAGTTTTAATGCAATGCAAAATTTAACATGGGTGCAAAGTGTGAGTTTTTAGTTTTTTTTTATTTGAGTGAACTAAATGCACCTAATGCATTGGATTCTGATACATGCAACCTATAACTGTATGAGAATGGAAGACAGGATGCAAAAAGAAGATGAAAGCTTTGATTTTCAGGCCAGTTTGACAAATTCTCATTGAAATCATCCACATTCTATTCATGAATCAACAAATATTTCATGACATGGCCTTTATGAATAAGGGTGCTTAGATGATCAAAATTAAGCAATGCAACCCAATTCCAGAATTGTTCAACAACAGATTTTCAAACGTCATTCACAAGTGTTGAAAAGAGAATTCATCCAAAAGCCAAATATTTGAATCATTTGATCAGAAACATATTTTCAATTTAAAGAACTCAGCTCACGGATTCATTCTTAACTCCACCAATCACAATTTTCAGGATCTGGTACAAGACGGAGATTTTAGTTGACCCAACTCAACACATAGGGAATGCTTCCAAGTGGATATAATCCACTCTTCCATAGACACGATTTGATATACCAGATATGTAATTTAATTCAAGTGTGATCATGCAATTCAAATTGAGAATATTCAATATGCAACCACTTCATACACATCTGTCAAGATTTTCAATTTGATTCAATCAATTAGGCACATTCATCACAACATGTTAGTAAATGACAATTCAAAATTTTAGTATCAATACATGTCACTTGAGAGTGTCACCAAGTGACAAAGAGGCCATTGCATGAATTTACAAGGTTGAACTACCTTGGTTCAGACGATAGGATTGGAAGCCTTCATGCCCTAACATCACTAACCCTACGAAGGTTAGTACTTCATATTTTGATTTTCATACGTTTGCCTTGAGAATCCATTTTCTTCCAAGCCTTCCATCTGCAATCCAAAGAAGAATCAAATTTAGTTTACTCATGAGTGAATTTTAAAATCTTCTTGCACAATCCCTGCATAATGTTCACAAAAGGCATTATTAGTAGCTCAGAAATGATATCATCCACATATACTCAAACCACTAAAATATCTTTTACCTGATTTGTCTTGTGAGAGGTGTTTGATCAACCTTACCTATTTAACCTGTTCTCAATTAAAAGATGCGGGTTTTTCATACCATGCCTTGGGTACTTGCTTTAGCACGTACAAGGACTTTCACCACCTTGTACTTGAGTTGATTCTGAAGGTTGTTCTACACAAAGCAGCCCATCTTCTTGTAGCAACTTGAGAGGGTTATCATCTTTTTCATCCTTGCAAGGTATTCTTCCAGTTGATTCAAGCTTGGTCATAACTGGCCCATCATCATTTAGATTTTGGGAGTATAATCTACATCCAGGAGCAAACAGAATTGATTTGTCAATTTTGATTCAAATTTATTAACAATGACATGGAAAATTCATTTAACAATTAACATTTCCTAGATAGCTCTAGATGCAATGCATGACTCATGTGGTTGCTCCCACTTAGTGTGTACATGAATGTAATAGGTTCAGTAACAATCCAATGCCATATGCAGCCTTTTAAGTAAATGACTCATAGTACCAGGCGGGGAACTTAGATCCGAAGATCACCTCACGCGTAGTGATAGTTTTCAGACAGGGTTAACCTGCCCTTCCTCATGTCACCATTTGATATACTATGTAATCATGGATGATGAAGGCAGGGGGATTGCAATGTATTATGACATGAATACACAATGTTCAACTTATGCATGACAGAGTATGAAAGTGAAAGTGTATGCAAACTCAATATATATAGTGAAATCATAATATGAAGAATCTTCAAGCTCTTCTTTACACGAAGATGCTATATGACAATTGATATGCGCATAAATATGCAAACAACTATGAATGAAATGCATGTACATACATATGCAAGATTACATGACTATATGACACAAAGTAAGTTAAAACATGACACAATCACTACAGAAAGTAGGAGGGATATCACCTGAATGCTTAGATTCAGTTTTTTTATTTTTCTTTCAACATGACTTATGCCACTTGGCCCGTGTGCCTTACCCTCTTGATGAAAACAGATTTCATGCTTTACATTTCCAAGACACACCTGCAAAGCAGATTTCTCATTTGACATTCTTAGGTACCCAAATCCTTTTGGGTCCTTGTGGGTTAGCAGCAACATAGACATGTGGTTTCTAATTTTTGACAACATTCAAATCATCATTTTTCTTTATAAAACAATCATGCTTAACATTCTCAAATTTGCCAAAGTGATGGTAGAAGGCACGTGGCATCATCTTCTTTCTTCTCATGGGTTCTACTGATTTGTGTGTGTGAGCATGATGTGTTGAGTGGAAGTTCTTTCTCTTCAACAATAACCAGCAATGTGAAGTTGTATGACCCCTTTTACCACAGTGATTGCAATGCATAGAAAATTTTATGGTGAAAGTTTTCTTTGCATTTTTTAAAACAGCTTGGTTTCCACATGCTTTCAAGTCATCATTCTTCACAATGAAACAATCATGCATGACATGTCCAGATTTACCACAGTAAAAATATGAGAGTTTCTCTCTAGGTGGTTGTGTGTGTGTGGCAGAAGTATGTTTAACATGCATGGATGTGCTAGCAGTATTTTTGGATTTTTGATACAAATTGATTTTCTTTGTGGATTCATGTGTGTGTGCAACATGATTTTACTTTTTCAGATTTGCATTTGATGTGCTGGCTATGTTTGAACTGTGCACAAAAGATGTATAAACATTATTTCCAAACTTCTTTTTGTTCACAGGATTATAGCCCAGTCCTTCCCTTTGAAAATTCACTTTCATCCCCAATAATTTATCCAAGTTTTCTTGACAATTTACAAATTTAGACAGCGAATCATTCAAGTCAAGAATTTCAGATTGAAGAGATGAAATTTGCAATTCAGAGTTCGTAAGTTCTTCTTCACAAGTAGAAAGACTAACATTCAACATGGCATTGGTAGTCTTAAGGCATTCTACTTCTTGCCTAAGTTCATCCACATTTTCACATTCTCTAACAACCACAGATTTTCCTTTTTCAAGAATCAACAATCTTTCAGAAATGGCCTTGTTCAATTCCTTTAGTTTCTCATTTTCTTTAACAAGCTTTTCATCATGAATCCGTTCATTTATCAAGGTTTGATCATCGGCCATTGAATTTAGTTTTACAATTATCTCCTTGTTTTCATTTCTCAAGGAACATATTTGATCTTTGTGAATTTCAATGTCAAACACATGAGCCTCAATCATTTTCTCTAGATGCAAGCATTTTTTACAAGAGGAATTACACTTATTTTGTTCGGCATCCTTTTTCAATTTTTTGTTTTCAGATTTTAGCTTCTTATATTTTTCAGCAAGATCATCATATGCAATCAACAAATCTTCATAGCTAACTTCATCTTTATTATCAGAATCAGAATTTAGCTTTGAGCTTGATTCAATTTGTTGATCACTCCCTTGATCGCTCGTACCTGCCACAAGGCATTGGTCTTCATGCTCTTCCCAGACTTTCGTTAAGCCATCCAAGATATCCTTTGCGGACCTGTAATGGGAGACAAAAGGAAACTGATTAGAATTGACTGCAGCAGCGAACAGCTTTAAAACCAACCGATTTTGATCATGTTTATGCTTATGATTTTCAGCCCAGACAGCTTTGTCTTTAGGCAATTCATAGGGACCACAAGAGACAAGCTTCCATAGCTTAGGGTCGTATGAATTGACTAGACTGAACATTCTTCTTAACCACAAATCGAAATTGCAACCATTAAACACCGGTGGAGAATTCAAAGCGTACATAATGGTAGTCATTGATCTGGATCACTCTAGATCATTAGATCTATAAAAAATAGAGCCTTGGCTCTGATACCAATTGAAGTCCCGCGATCAATGACCCCCAAGAGGGGAGTGAATTGGGTGTTTACAAATTTTAAAGAAATTTTTAGCTTTTTACAAAATATGTAATAAACGTTAATTAGTAATTTGAAAACTGTTTAACTAATTCTCTCAATCTCTCCATTCCCACACGACCATATAACAAAAACAATCAAACCACACAAATAACACCCAATGCACAACGGATTTTAAGGTGGTTTGGATGCAACGACAGTAATCCTACGTCCACCCCTCACCAAACCCGGTGAGGCTTCACTCGGGGATAAATCCCCAAACGGAGACGATGCTTCAACCACACACGTAGGACGACACCTGCCCACACACACGGGGACGCACCCCAACACACACACACACACACACACACACACACACACACACACACACACACACACACACACACACACACACACACACACACACACACACACGGAGACGAGGTCTCCAACACGATCCAACAAGCGGATCAACAAAGCACACACACGCTGCGACAAGTGCAGCACTCCACACACACAAACACTAAGATCTAGATAAAATCACACACACAAGTAGATCTAAGAAGACCTACGCACACACGAATCAAAGACAACACACACACACACGACCACAGATCCAACAACGATCCTCACACGCACAAGTTTTCGCAGTTTATGAGGAACAGAAATATAACACCCAAAACACAAAGGCAATGAGGCACAGTTTAGAAAACTCCTGATTTAGCTTCCCTTTGAACGTATGCTGCTGATCTTTGAACATGGCTTCAATCTTCACTTGAGCAGAGCTTGAAAGACTTCATATGGATCTTGAGAAACAATATTCTTTCACCTTTTAGCAGCCTTTTCTCGAATTGGTGCTTGCTTGCTTCTTCTTCTTTCTTGGAGGTTGCTAGCTTTAGCTTTGGCTTGAAACACCTTGGAGATGGATAAAGAACTTACAAAATGGAGTATGTTTGCAAGAGTTCTCGCAGCCTTCTTCTTGCCTTGATAGCCTCCTTCTTGATCTCTCTTTGTTGGTTACTTGCTTCTTCACTTGAATGGGAGTATATTGGCTTCAGATTTACCTTTAATGTGTTGAGGAAGGATGAATGACTTTAGCTCGAAGCACTGTTCACGAAGGTGCTACAATACCCGTGAATCTCCTTTTCTAGCTTCCCTTGATCTCTCTTGATCCCCTTGAAGCATTAGGGTTTCTAACTCTCTTGTATGTGTTTTATAGCATTTGAATGGTCTATAGAAACCCGCCAGACCAGATCCACATTTTGTAGGTGATTGGGTGACTTTAGGATTAAAGAAATCCATGGAGAATGGCTCTTCTCGAAGTAAAAAACAAAGTCAACATATGTTGCCTAGGGGCTGGCGGTCGACCTGTGGAAGCTGGCGGTCGACCGCTACTGAGAAACCTGCAGAAATTTGTTCCCTAGAATTTTAGGTCGACCTGGGGCGGTCGACCGCCAGTTCTGCAGTATGAGGCTTTTCGCGTTTGGCGATTCTGGTTGACCGGAATGACCTAGTCCTGCAAAGTTGAAGTGTTAGCCCAATGAAATACATCCAAATAATAATTACTTTAAGTAGATGTTTATTTCATACATTTGGGGGTTGGATTTCACTTGGTTTATGCATTAGAAACATCAAGAGCATTTGCGCATGTTATCATGATTAGAATGAGAAACTAATGCCTTTGAAGAGTGAGCTTGTAAGTTATCAATCCAAGTTATCATTATGAACCTCAAATATCATGAATGAAGTTTAGAAATGAGAGGTATATAGAATACCCATGGTGAGGTTGATGACTATGATAAGGTAAGAATCTTACCAATGGTTCATGACAATAAATGACATATACAACCTGTGTTGACCTGTAGAAAAGTAAGGTACTTATCCATACATACGGTTTACCAGGCGACTGCCATGAGTTTGATCCTGCAAGCAAGATAGTCAGGGTTAATACCATGCTTGTTCACAATGAAGAGGTTATGAAATCTCTTGCCTCTTGTAAAACCAACATATGCAAACCAAGCATCAAGGCCATATAACCGTTTCCATTTCCTATCTCAAACATACATAGATAACAAGAGCATGAGCAATCAATCACAAGTTTAGTTACCATCACTTAATCACACATTAAGTTTAGTTATCATCAAAACCATAACTTAACTATCACAACAATCATCAAAACCATAACTCAACAGGAGGGACCACCCCGGGTAGTGGCCATCAACAATGCTATAGGTGCCAAGAGTTTGGCCACTTTGCGAGGCAATGCCCATCCAAAGGGTTGTCTAGCTTACTTATTGAGGAAGAAGCTCTCCCACCCCAAGGGGAACTTAAGAGTGTAGTTGAGGTCCATGAAGCCTCACTAGATTGGAAGAAGAGTATGAGGCCCAATACCATGAGTCCGGTATAGACTACACCACCCCATCTACCGACTCCCATCTAGGAGTGATTAGATGCAACCTCACCAAACCCCAAGAGGAGGACTGGCGACGAAATTCAATCTTCCACACCTTTGTTAAGATAGGGGGCCATGTGAGAAAAGTGATCTTAGATAATGGGAGTTGTGTCAATGCCGTGTCTCCCGACACCGTTAAGCTCCTTGGGCTTACCATTACTCCCCACCCTAGCCCATACCGGGTCTCTTGGATCAACAACAATCCCATCCCGGTCAACACTCGCTGCCTTGTGCCCCTCACCTTTTCTTCCTACCATAGACAAATATGGTGTGATGTTATCCCCATGGACGTAGGTAGCATCCTACTAGGGAGACCATGGCTTTATGATGTGGATGCCACTATTTTAGGTAAAACCAACACATGCACTTTTGAGCATGAGGGAAAGAGCATCCATCTTAATCCCTCTCCACTACGTCCCTTTCCTAAGAAAAGCCCAGCCCCTTAAGGTCAACACTCCACCACATTTCAAGTCATGGGGAACTCCACCCACCCACCCAACCTCTCTCCCAAAACCCCAAACAAGATAAGACTTTGGGAATGACCAAGGGTCTTCACCTCATCACCAAAAGAGAGCTTGAGGAGGAGATAGCTCAAGGGACACCTCTATATGTGGTAGTCATTTGTCTAGGAGAGCCCACCCCCTCCAACCCCCATCCCATAGAAGTCCGGCACCTCCTAGAGGAGTTTCATGATGTGTTCCCGGAGGAGCTCCTGGATCGACTCCCTCCCATGTGTGATGTGCAACACGCAATTGATCTAGTTCCGGGAGCCACCCTTCCCAACCTTCCTCATTACCGCCTCAATCCCACAGAACATACTGAACTTCGGAGGCAAATAGAGGAACTCATTAGGAAGGGCTTCATCTGCATTAGCAAAAGCCTATGTGCTGTATCGGCCCTTCTCACCCCTAAGAAGGATGGATCATGGCGAATGTGTGTGGATAGTCGGGCCATTAATAAGATCACCATCAAGTATAGGTTCCGCATCCCTAGGCTTGATGACAGGCTTGACATGCTAGCTGGAGTCACTATTTTATCCAAAATAGACTTTAAGAGTGGCTATCACCAAGTTAGGATTAGACCCGGAGATGAATGGAAAACGACCTTCAAGACCAAGGATGGCTTGTATGAATGGTTGGTCATGCCTTTCAGGCTCTCAAATGCCCCAAGTACTTTCATGCGTCTCATGACGGAGGTCCTTAGGCCTTTCATTGGGATCATTTTAGTGGTATACTTTGATGACATCCTCATATATAGTCAATCCCAAGAGGTCCACTTTGACCACCTTAGACAAGTTTGCACCGTCCTTCGACAAGAGAGTCTATTTGCCAACCTAGGCAAGTGTCACTTCATGATCACATCCATCACCTTCCTAGGATTTATGGTGTCTACCAAAGGTGTCTCCATGGACCCCGAGAAGGTCCAAGCCATTCTAGATTGGCTGGAACCCCACACTCTTCATGAGGTCCAAAGTTTTCATGGGTTGGCCACATTCTATAGGCGGTTTATTCGGGGATTTAGTACCATCACCGCCCCTATCAACGATTGCCTCAATAGGGGGACTTTTGTATGGACCAAAGTAGCCTCCAAAGCCTTCCAAGAGCTTAAGGAGAAGATGACCCAAGCCCCGGTCCTATGCCTTCCCGATTTCTCTAAGGTCTTTGAAGTCACATGTGATGCGTCCGGGATAGGAATAAGAGGGATCCTTAGTGAAGAGGGTCAGCCCGTGGCCTTCTTCAGTGAGAAGCTATGTGATGCTAGGACACGATACTCTACTTATGACAAAGAGTTCTATGCTGTGGTTCAGTCTCTCCGACATTGGAAGCACTATTTGTTGCCCAAAGAATTTGTCATCTTTTCTGACCATGAGGCCCTCAAATACCTCAACTCCCAACAAAAGTTGAATGCCCGACATGCCCATTTGGTTGAGTACATCCAATCCTACACCTTTGTCATCAAACACAAAGCGGGAAGTGAGAACCAAGCGGCGGATGCTCTTAGTAGAAGGGTCTCTTTGTTGTCCACTATCCAAGTAGAGGTTACCGGATTTGAGAGGCTCAAGGATGAGTACCCTGGCTGCCCCGACTTTGCGCACATCTATACCACCTTGACCACCCACTCTAGTAAAGAACATGATGGTTTCATCTTGGAGGATGGGTTCCTCTTCAAGAGAGCAAAGATTTGCATATCACGGACCTCACTCCGTGATTTCTTGGTTTGGGAATTGCATGCAGGAGGGCTAGCTGGCCATTTTGGGGTTCATAAGACCATTGCACTAGTTGAAGGTCAATTCTTTTGGCCTAGTCTCAAGAGAGACGTAGCCAAGATAGTGGGTCAATGCCGCACATGTGCTTCGGCCAAACAGGTGAAGTAAAACACCGGCCTTTATACCCCTCTCCCCATCCCCGACTGCCCATGGCAAGACTTAAGCATGGACTTTGTGTTAGGCCTACCCCGGACTCAAAGGAAACATGATTCGATCTTTGTGGTAGTTGACTGATTCTCTAAAATGGCCCACTTCATACCATGCTCCAAAACCTCCGATGCCTCTCGTGTGGGCCGATTGTTCTTTGATGAGGTTGTTCGTCTCCATGGCCTACCCAAAACCATAGTCTCCGATAGGGATGTCAAGTTCACTAGCTACTTTTGGAAGACTCTTTGGTACTTGATGGGTACCCTCCTCAAATTCTCCACAGCCTACCACCCTCAAACTGATGGCCAAACCGAAGTTGTCAATCGGAGTTAGGGAACCTCCTTAGGTGTCTTGTTGAGAATCGTCCGAGGAATTGGGATATCATTCTACCTCAGGCTGAATTTGCATATAACAACTCCATCAATAAGTCCATAGGGATAAGTTTGTTTGAAGCTATGCATGGGTACAAGCCAAGAAAACCTTCAGATCTCATTCCCTTTCCCCAGCATGCTAGAGTGTCTATTTCAGCTGAGTCATTCGCCCAACACATTAGAGAATTGCATGAAGAAATCCGCAAGCACATTAGCATGAAGAATGAGACTTATAAAAGGCAGGCCGACTCTCATCGACGTCACCAAGAATTCCACGTGGGTGAGTTTGTGATGATAAGAACGGAGAGGCTCTCCCCAGGAGCTATCTCGAAATTGAGGCCTCGTGGGGCTGGTCCCTTCCAGGTTCTGAGGCGCATTGGCACTAATGCCTATGAGTTAGATCTCCCCGAGGAATATGGAGTGAGCCCTACATTCAATGTGGCCGACCTAGTGCCATATAAGGGTCCTGCGGTGGTACCTAGTGAGGATATTGAGCCCATTCCCCCCATTGAGAGAGCACCCACCCGTGAGAAGTGTCCACCATCCAAGAGAGCCCAGCGTAAGCGAGTTGAGCGAATATTGGATGAACAGGTTACTACCACCAGAAGTAAGGTATACGAGCACTATCTCGTCAGATGGAAGGATCGGCCTCCTTCGGAGGATTCATGGGTGAGTCGGGAAGACCTCCAACAACTGGATCCCGACATTCTCGAGCAGTATCACAGCAGGATGGACCCCTACTCGACGGAGTCGAGCTTTTCGCAGCCCAAGGGATTTGATGGAGGCATCACCCACGACTCCCTCTGGCTTAGGACATCTTCACACTCCAGAGTTGTTTGAGCTTGGGCATCATTCAATGTGGGCCCCATTATCTATTTTGAGCTTTCTATTTGAGTCATTTTGATGTATTTTCCCTTTTATTTGAGTCATGTCCCTAGGTCTTTTGTTTATTTCCTTAAGTTTGAGTGTCATTAGGATTGATTAGATTGTTATTGGGCCCAATTCATTGGGCTAGGCCCAAGGGCATCCCCTACCCCTTGGTTATTTGTCATTGTTGCATGAGCCAAGGGCTAGGCCCAAGGGCGCCCCCTAGCCCATTTCCTCCATTTCAAGTTAATGAAAATTGCCATTTTAAGAGTCCAAGATTCAAATCTTAGTGGAGAGATTCTATGTGAGAAGGTGTGAAACCTAGGGTGAGAAGCCCACATCAATCCCCTACCCCCTCTCTCTCCTTCTCTCTCTCTCTATGGGGTTCGCCCCTTTCTCTCTCTCCTCACCTTCCCAACTACTTTCTCTCCCCTTCCCCCTCCATCAAGTCCACTCCAACTCCCCACACCCTCCTTTTTAATCCACTCCACCCCCAAGATAGACTCCACCTGTCTCCACTCCACCCTTCAACCACCAACCACCCCCTACCACTCCCAACACAATCTCTTCTCTTCCCCACACAATCTCCCAGCCCCCAAGGGGAGTTTGACTCTTTCCCTCCACTCCTCCCTCCCCCTTTCCATACCCTAGGCCGCCCCCAACTTGATGCCACCAAATCTGGTCCCCCCCATTCTCCCTCTCCTTCAACTTGTGCTTCCTCCACCTCCCCTTCCCACCCCACCTAGTGCAGTGAACCAGCAGCCTCCCTGCCCCTTCCCCTCCCCAAAACCCTTCTATCTCCACCATAGCTCTCAATCCATACCTCCACAACATCCCCCTCCCACCATTCCGCCACTTTCCAACACCATTAGCCACTCTCCTCCCCTATCCCTTGTGCCATTGAAGCTTCTCCCAACGAGCCAGTTCGGAGCTCTGAGTCAGTAGAGGATCAGCAGCTTGAAGAGGTGACCCCGACTTCATCCAAGCATCTCTGGAGGCTCCAGTTGTACCGTTGGAAGCGTCTCTCTGTCTTCTTCATGACGGTGGTGGTCTCGTCCCGTTCTGAGTTCGTGGCTGCCCGGGGGAGGTGATCTTCCACGACTGCGCATCTGCTTCTTGACAGTCAACCTGAAGCCAGTTGCCGAGGATCCCACAGCCAACTTTTTGAAGCTATGAAGGCAGGCCTTGTCTGGGAGTTTCTACACTGAGTCTACATCCAGTATCAAGAAGCGAAACCCCGTTCGGCATCCGGAGTTATGTTTTCTCGTTTTCCTCCCTCAGGTGCACAGTTGTGTCCCCTCTGGGACTGAACCGACCCCTGTCCATTGTTCAGGTTCTCCTAAGCTGCTCCGACATCATCTGGCATTCCCGTATATCACGTTTCGAAGAAGACTCGACAACAGTTCCAACGACTCTAGCCACACTTGATTCAGAGTTTGGGAGGGCTCGTGGTGACCTCTTCTTCTTGCCGCTGAGGTGCTTCTGCTGCCAGAGCCAGAACTTAAGGGCCCAGTTTGCAGTCTGACCCCGACCGGCACCGGCGACTAGAGAAATCAACAAAATTCAGGCGTCATCCTGATCTAGCTATGACAATTTTCCAACTGGTCTCAGCATTTGAAAAATTCAGGAGTGGCCGCAGAAGCACCATCTTCAACCGTCTATTCCCTATTCCAGAGAGCAGGTAGAACCAGCGTTGTCCATCCGTTCGGCTTCCAATTCAGTTTTTCCCCTCCCCGCCTGGCTGGCTTAAAGCCCCTCCCTGTAGGAGGTAGTGTTTGAGTGTATGAATGACTCCCCCTCCCCTTGTTCCACCCCCTTGCATGGGGAGTAGTGTTGTAAGTATTTAAAAACATGGTCAAGCTACTCCGGCGCATCATGTGGGGAACCACGCTTCCCCGCTCGCCCACATCTCCGAGCAGGGCCTGTTTCTTCAAACCGGTCAAGTAAGTGTTCTAACCTTGCTTCCCTTAGTGCTTGTCCTTAAATATTAGCTCTTAGCTCTGCTGGCCATGAGAGTGAGTGCTCAGTCCCTCAAGCTTCGTTGCTTTGAGTGACCACCGTGGGGAAGAGTGTAACTGGTGCCCTCGGCACAACGTCGGCTCCATTGAATTGGGCTTCCATACCCTTGGGAACAAACCTTGTCCTTGCTGGCCCTCTACCAGCAAGGGCCCAGCCCTCACATCCTCCACTTGGCATCGCAAAGTTACCCCGGGTTTGGGTGAGTGTCGGGTGAGCGGCCACCGATTTCGGTCCGTTATCATTGTGAATTATGCTTGTTTGTTAGAGTCCAAGGGCGTGTCAAATCAAAGGGTTGAAGGGAAGACGGAACCCAGCCTTCCACAACAGAAGGAAGGAGCAGAAATGGCCCGTACGAGAATCCAAGCTCGTCTCGTTTGGGGTGGCCGCGGCGAAGTAGTACTGCCAGGGCAGGCGAAACGGGTACTCCAGCCGCTTTACCTCCGCCTCCCCCAGCTCGCTGCAGTTCGGAGCCGGTGGTATCACCACCACCCTCGCCTCCATCTCACCCTCCAACTCGTCGACCTCCAGACGCTGGTCCGCCATGGAATCAGAGGAGGAACTTGAAGAAGAAGGGTCCCAAGACTCCAAAGACTCTGGAGGAAGGGGAAGCTGTCGAACCGCCTCCGCGGTTATCTCCGCTAACTCTGCGAATGCCGCTGCGAGTCTCTGCTCTTCCATCGTATTCTCATGGCGCATCTAAGAGCCACGAAAGCAAGTACGAAAGAGGGCAAAACCCTAAAGCGGAGGGAGCATGGAACGACTGCAAGCGCACAACGCTTATATCCCCTCGCGGAAGGTGGCACGTCGTTCCGACCTCTGAGAAAAAGGGGCCTCTTTGTTTCAAATCCGTTAGGATTATCATTATTAGGGGCCGAGGTGACCACGGCACATGGCTTCTTAACACCACCAGATCTCCACCCACCTGAGCCACGCTGGTCCAAAACCCCAATGGCTACTCTTCCGAGCCTGCAAAGGCTCGAGAGTAGGAGGGGGACAAGTGGAGAGAGGGATTTCTATAGCCCATCCAAGAGCGGCCGAACTAGGTCCAACGAGGCCAAACGAGGCCCATCTCATCTATGTGACCGCCCCGCAGGGCCCACTTAACATAAAAGCCCCATAAGCTCACTCAGGATAAAGCACTTCCTAGGCGGCCATTAGGCTTAGAAGGCCGAGCGTCGGTTCGGTCGGAGGAAGACCCACGCCCGACCTATCCGCCCTACCGAGATAAGAGCTGGTGCCCAGCGCCCACTCCGACCGAACCTCACCCGAGCTATGCCCATCACCCGGGACAGGGCCGACACTCTTCACGCTTGGATCGATCGACAGTTGCTTATCCACGCTGCCATTAAGAGCCCCTTTCTGAGTAGGAGTTTACGAAGATAAGGGGGCCCACGACTCCTCAAGGCTGAGGAAAAACCCACACTCGACATCATCATGCGGGGTGGTCAGCCCTTCCAGGTCTTGGTCGGAGAAGACTATGACCTGTGGCTCACTTGGCGGGGCCTTGGGAGGCTCGATGGCTAGGCTCTCCCTCTCAGCATGACGTTTCCTTCCTCGGCTACTCTCTCCTCCTGATGCAGCTCCTCCAGTGATGACATTGATGTGAACCCCGCGAGGGGCGTTATCGATCTCCTCTGGGGCGCTCCTGTCTTCCTTGTGCCCGACCACGAACCATGATAGGTGTCCCTGGCGGACGAAATGCTCGATCTCATCCTGGAGCTGGGGGCAATTACCGGTATGATGCCCGTGGTCCCTATGGAACAGGCAGTGCTTACTGTGATTGCGGCTATTTGACCTCATTGGCTCGGGTTGGCGGAGGAGGCCCGAGCCTTTGATGTCTTCATAGATCTCGTACACAGAAGCGGTTAAGGGAGTGTACCACTTGTACTTTTGGAAGGTTCTTTGTGCTCCCCATCTCGGTTCCGCCTTTTTCCTTGGCCCGAGCTTGGTTCGGGTGCTCGCTTCTTGTCCCCCTCCCTACCCGAACCGGTTGCACCTCGGCATGCGCTGAGAATTTCTTCGCACTCAGCTGTTGGGTTCGGTGCAGTATTCAGAGGGGGGGGGGTGAATGAATATAACCCTTTAATAGAAAACCTTTCGCCCAGTTAAAATATGATGCTCACAAGAAGTACTAGTTCGCAAACTAGATAAGCTTAAAAGCTAACAGTTAGTTGCAGAACTAAACATGCATACAGTGAGATCACTAGGATGCTAACTAGGCTGAATATGACAAGGATACGCTCAACTAGAATTTCGCTCTCTTGACAAATCAACACATTCTAAGAAGACTAATTAACTCTTCTTCTCAATCCGAAGCCAAACACATGGAGCGCCCCTATGCATTCATCTAGCGGAAGCAAAACATAAGCAATCAAACCACAATGCAAGAGGGGTTTTTAGGTGGTTCGGTCCTCTAGACCTACATCCACCCCACACTCAAACCGAGTGTGGCTTCCACTAGCTCACGCTAGAAATAGCAGATTCAGTCTGCAACAAATGCTGCCAAACAGCTTGACCAGGGGAACAGCCTCCCCTCTTCCTCCCAACCGGAGGGAACCACTAGTGACACCAGTCACTAGCAAACCAGAGACACACGGTCTCTCTTCCTCCAGACCTGGAGGGAACCCCTGGACTTGAATCCACAAGCCCAGAACCGGAGACAAGTCTCCCTTCCTCCAAACCGGAGGGAACCCACAAGCAGCCCACCTGCTGCTTGCAACCGGAGATATCAATCTCCCTTCTCCTGAACTAACAGGAGGAACCCCGACCTCTCTACAGAGTATCGGAAACACAGCAAACCAGAAAACAAAGGAAAAATAATAAACGAAGATAACTTCAGCAAAACAGAAAGCTGAAAGATAAAATACACAATGTGGCTCTCAATGGAGCTGACTGGCCTAGATTTGATCCACGGTCCAGTAGATAGATCTTCAGGTAAGTTCTTCTTCCTCTTCTCTTCTCTTCTTTCTCTTTCACTCTCTCAATCTCTGCTCTTCTATTCTCTTCGGCTCACACTTCTATCTCTCTCTCTCTCTTTCTTCTACTCTCCTAATCTCTCACTCTCTTGCTGCACTTCTTCTTCTTCACTCTTTCTTCTACTCTCCTAATCTCTCACTCTCTTGCTGCACTTCTTCTTCTTCACTCTTTCTTCTTTCTTCTTCTGCTCTCCTCCTTTCTCTTTTCTTTTTCTATCTGGATCGTGGCTCTCTGTATGAGCTTTTCTTCTCGCCAACTCGATCGGCCTTCTTCTGTGGAAGAAGAGTCATATATATAGCAGCAGCAGCAGCATCAGCCACTACGTATGACCTCCACATTTCCAGCCCTAATTATTCGGACCACGTGGCAGTCTCTCAGCAGGCTTCATTCCAGCCTCGGATCATGTGCTGCTCAAGTCACTTGGGAATATTTCTTTCTCGGACCTGCAAGGAGATGAAAACCATTACAACTGAGGGCCACAATAACTAAATCTGCACGAAGTATGTAGTAGCAAATCTAGATGCACTGAGAACGACGCGAGATACACACTGTAACAGAGATAACACAACCAAGAGAGCGACACGAAGAAGATGAAGAACAACACGAGGTAAGAAGAAGAACGCCACGAGATACATACGATGACTACAGCACGAAGTAAAGAAAACGACACGACGTAATAAACATCAAAGAGAATAGCACGAGAACAACATGGAATGGCAACAGAAACCGATACGAAGTGGTTGCAAACAAGCAAGACACGAGGTCTACGTAAAGCAACACGGAGTGTGGTCAAAGCGAGAACGACACGAGGTCTAATGAGAAAGACCAACATGAAGACGGTGAAAACAGCACGAAGTGAAGAACAACGACACGAAGTATAGTGGTGACAAAAACACACACTACACAGAGAACGACACGTGCTAACAACAGACACGAAGACGAGAACAGAAACGAACACGAAGTATGGTTTCAACACAAAAAAGACACGAGGTCTAGGAAGAACAGAAACGACACGAAGTGAAACAGGAAGCAACACGAGGTGCTGTGATGTCCTGCACGCATGAGAACAGACCCGACACGAAGAGACGAAAACAACACGAGGTGAAGACACAAAGAAACAACGACACGAGGTGTAGAAAACACGACACGGAGTGTGGTCAATGCGATAAAGACACGAAGTCTAAAACGAAAGACCAATCACTAAGACAGAATACAAAGAATCAACACGAAGTGAAGTTGACACGAAGTGAGAACACCACGAAGACGATACAGTAATTGACACGGGTTGAAAACAGCCCGAAGATGACAACTGAAATCGACACGGAGTGAAAAATGACACGAAGATGAAAACAACACTTAAGAAGAAGTTGACACGGAGTGAAAAACGACACGAGGTCTGGGAGACACGACACAAAGTCACAAGAACAACAGTAACCAACACGAAGTGTGGTTACGAAACATGAACGACACGAAGTGTGGAAACATGACACGAAGTCACAGAAACAACAGTAACCAACACGAAGTGATGAGAGGAAAAATGATACGAGGTCATGAAAACACAAGACAAAGACAAAAGATGAAATCGACACGGAGTGTAGGAACAACACAAGACAGACACGGCTTATCACGTCACGTGATGAAGCTATGAGAGCAGTATGAAACGAATAAAACGACACAAGGAACAACACGAAGAACAACAGTAAGTGACACGAAGACACAATAGAGGGAATGACACAAAGACGAAGGGAACAGTGCAACGTATATACTTGTAGTTCAAATAAGTGTACAGACTTCACCAATGAATCACTCACTGTACAGACTTGCTATAGCAGTATGATGTACAGACTTTGATGAACAGTCCAAAGTATGGACTTTCACTGTAAACAACAATGTGTAGACTTCATGTAAAGGCCCAATGTATGGACATTGAAATCGAAGACCAATGTACAGACTTGAAGAATAAACTAGTGTATAGACTTGAAGATTGAAGGCGATGTATAGATCATGCACATACCAGAAGTCTAACACACACAATATATCAGTCATACACGTGCATTATCCAGATGATATACAAATCACAATCATGAAGCTATCATCAAAGCACAATGTCAGCAGATAAACTGACTGAGCATATGAAGGTCTGAATGAACATTTCAGCAGGATGACTCACAGTGATTAACATCAAACACCAATCATCAAAACCAGATAAATCATTAAAACCACAGCAATGAATGCTTTATGCATCAGTTTAACATGTAGCATGACTGATCATCAAATATGACTCTAAATAGAGCAGCAGGATGAATATGACTCTAAATTGAGCAGCAGGATGATTGAACATTTGATTAACTCACACCAACAATCAATCAACAAAACCATCATCAAAACCACAGGGGCACAACAATCTCCCCCTTTTTGATGATGTCAACACTTTTAATATATTGAGTCATTATGATGATGTGAGGCATTCTGAAGACTCAAATTATTCTCCCCCTTTGACTTCATCAAAAAGAAAATAATTTGAGAAGTTAAAGCATGTATAAAAGTTCAGACAAATTCTCCCCTTTGCAATACTCCCCCTGAGTATATGAATGCAAGGTCACAAATGATATGAGCATGATTCAGCATGACAAGGAATGCTCCCCCTGAAGAGATGCCAATTGATATGCAAGTGATGCATGACATGGAAGCTCCCCCTCAATAGGTGGACTCTTATGAGAAGGAGACCACAGGGGCAAACAAGAAGAGGTTCAGGTTATTGAGTCAATACCATGAGCAGAAGAGTTTCAATTAACAGATTTTTCAAGGATGTTCCAAGCACAAGAAGTTCAGCCTGATTTTCAAAGAGATATCAATCTCATAAATCTAAAGCATAAGTTTTCAAAGTCTTCTATCATAAGGGCTTATGAATGACATTTATTGAACAGCATGGTTTAAACATGATGTATGCAGAGTTTATCAATAAAATTCTGTATTGATATCTAAAACCATGGTTTAATAAATATGAACCAAGCCCTCATATTTATCTTGATTATCCTCCCTTTGCCTTACACAATCAAATCTATTGACTTCTTTCAGAATTACATGCACTAGTATTGAAATCAAGCAATTATGAAGTCATATGATTTTGTCTAGGGTGGTAGCAAATTGATTTTAGCATCAATATTCAGAAATTTCAATTTGTTCAACAATTTTCCATGCTACAAATTTTACGAGCACTCTAGTTCAGTTCACACCTTGTAACTAGAGGATATACCTTGATCAGAGGCCAATATCCCAAAGCACTTAGTGTGACTGACTGTCATGCTATATATGAACAGAGTTAGCATTTACACATCATGACACACTACAACTCAATTTTTAATGAGTGAATTGTATTTCTCAGTGTGCATGCCATTGCTCTGCCTGATTTTTAATGAATTCTTATTTTACAGAGTTAACTAAGGCACCTCATGACACAGTCCTTTGGACTTGTGTTTCTCAGTGACCAATGTCATTGCTCTGACAGATATTACCCTTTAGACATTTCAGAAACATTCATTTGCTTCAAAACAATATTAATCTCATGTACTTAACCAATTAAAGTCATGTATTCAAACGTGCAGATTTCAGGAGTTTTCACAAGACATAGCATGAAACAGATGGTTAAGGTTTATTAAACATGCTTCAGATATTTTTAAGAGATTTTAAAGCCAAACTCATTGAATATATTAAACTTAAACCTCATGAGTTATTTCAGTCATTCATAAAAATGTATAATAGAAGATTTCTAGTTCAAGATTTTCAGATTTATGATCGAGATAGCCCATTGAAATCTTCCTGAAAGACTGATAGAATTCTGAAGCCAAATGATACCAATTGATAGGAGAATTACCAATTGTTAAGGGAGATTTTGAAGCACAGGGTTTTCAGAATATGATCAGGGTTTGTCAACAAAATCAATGAGAAATGATATGCTATGAATTCTGACAAATGTATGCAGAGACATGCAAAGACTCAACCATTGAATGCTATGCAAGGATATGCAACTTACTCCCCCTGAAAACATGCAATGCATTAAACTGCTTTACATGCAGACTATGCACCAAGGATACATTAGACTGGTATGCAATCAATTCAGGTTTATGCATTTTTATCCTTTTTCAGATTTTTCAACATATGATGCAGTACACTGGTCTACATGAAGACAAGACCCTTGGTACTTGGCAGAGAACCTGGTCTCATGGACCATCTCACACATAGTAAGAACCTTCAGGCAGATTTCCTTGCCTTTTAGTAACTTACCATTTGATATACCAGGGTTATGCAAGACAATGCAACTCAAGGAAATTTAAACAAAGTTCAGAACTAACCTGAGGAATTGAATCCTGGGTCTCCCTTTTTGAGTGCCTTGGTTAACCCCTTTCATTTCCAAGGCACACCTGCAAGGATAAAATCAAATTGATCCTGCAGGAACCCAAGCTGCCTTGGGTCCTGTATGAGCCCTAACAGGTGTTCTGACTGATCTCTGAACAGAATTATCAACATAGCCCATCAACTTATAGCTGGACAAGGAATAATCAAATTGACCAGACTTACCATTATAACTAACAGAATTTGAGTTCCTTTTATGCACCTTATTGTAAGCATTAAATTCATGTGCATGAACATCAAAATTTCTGTTGTGTACATGGGCATTTTGTTTTCTGAACTCTGCCACCCAGCACTCAGAGGCTTTGTGGCCAGGTTTTCCACAATTAAAACAAGAGAATTTCACAAATTGTTTTGCATGGAATTTGACAGCATGGGGGTTAATATGATTCTTCCGAACATGCCAACAGTCCTTGACTGTGTGGCCATGTTTTCCACATTCAAAACATGAAGAATTCATTCTGTCAAGATTCTTATAGAATGCATGTCTTTTGACAGGGATTATAGCAATTTCGGAGTTAATTGTTCTTCCCTTAGCATGCCAACAATTTTCAGCAAAATGGCCCAATTTGTTACAATGAAAGCAATGAAATTTCTTTTTCAGATATGCATGATTCCTATCATGAAGCTCTTTAGTATTCAAATCATCTTGCTTCTTTAATCTACAATCATGCATAAAGTGGCCAATTCTATGACAGTAAAAGGATTGAATTCTCTTATTTTGATCATGAGAAGGTTTCTTCAATTTAGAATTCCTAGCATGAATTCTATCTGATTTCAGTTCATCCTCTCTCATGACAAGGCAAACCTCCATCTCATGGCCAGATTTACCACAGTAGAAACATTTCACATTCTTCCTTTTAATCTGAGACAGATTGGCCTGAGAAATTTCAGCATACAAATTTTTATTCCTTTTTGTTTTCTTTTGTTTCTCTATCTGATTAGTAGGCAGACATGAAGGAGAAGCTGAAGTGCTAGCTAACTCAGAGCTACGCACAAAGGTTGTATACATTCTTTTTCTCTCTTCCTGTTTACTGCCTCCATCAGAGACTTTCTTCTTAGAAGCAGCCTTTGAATTTCCTTTGTTTTTAAAAGACTCAGACAGAGAGTTGTTCACTTCAATGATTTCATTTTTGAGAGAAGAAATGAGAATTTCAGAATCTGTGATCTTTTCATTAAGTAAGACATTAATGGCTTTGTAGCTATCAATCTCTTCTATTAATGTAGTCACTCTCTCACATTCATTTTCAATTGAACTTTTCCCTCTTTCAAGGATTAAGAGTCTCTCAGACATAGCAAAATTAAGCAGCTTCAGTTCTTCATTCTCCTTTCTAGTTTGTTCATTCTGAACTAGTTCATTAGTTAAGATTTGATCATTTCCTAATGAATTCAGCTTATCTTCAAGTTCAGAAATCTTAGCAGTGAGTTCATGATTTTTGTTTTCCAAAACAGAACTTTGTTCTTTACTCACATTCAGATTCGCTAAGCACATTTCATGAGATTTTCTCAGATCTTGACATTTTTCACAATGAGCATTCGAATTAATATGATCACATTTCTTTTTCAGCTTTCTATTCTCAGATTTTAATTTCTTGGATGCTTTGAACAAATCTTCATACATCACTTTCAGTTCATCAAAGGAGTATCCATCTGATTCGGAGCTTACCTGAGATGAGATCTCATCTTCATCATCCCGGTTAGCCATTAAGCATATTGACCTTCTTCCTTCTCTATCAATGTCCGAGGTATTCTGTTTGAGTTTCAATACCTCTGGACAATCATCCTTTGTGTGACCAACCTTCCTGCATTTGTAGCAAACATTAGAGTCAATAATCTTGGCAGGATTAGAGGTATACCTTATTTGCTTTCTGTCATCACCATTCTTTCCTTTTCTTTTTCTTAGGAATTTCCTGAATTCACTAATTGCCATTGCCATGTGGTCTCCATCACTTTCAGACCGCGAGAGGCTACTTTTCTCGCATGATGATCCACTGTGGCTGGATCTGTTTGCTTTGCTGGAGCTAGCTTTCATCACGATTGGCTCCATTGCAAACAATCTGAAAGTTCAGGACAAACTAAAGCACCTAAACCAAATAAGCAAGACAATGCACTAAGATGGAGAATCAAAGCTACGAACACAGAAAGCACACTCTGAAAAACACCAAACAAACCAGCAGGATCCTCTGCAGATTGTTAGATCAGATAGATTAGAGACCTGCTCTGATACCAATTGTTGGGTTCGGTGCAGTATTCAGAGGGGGGGGTGAATGAATATAACCCTTTAATAGAAAACCTTTCGCCCAGTTAAAATATGATGCTCACAAGAAGTACTAGTTCGCAAACTAGATAAGCTTAAAAGCTAACAGTTAGTTGCAGAACTAAACATGCATACAGTGAGATCACTAGGATGCTAACTAGGCTGAATATGACAAGGAGACGCTCAACTAGAATTTCGCTCTCTTGACAAATCAACACATTCTAAGAAGACTAATTAACTCTTCTTCTCAATCCGAAGCCAAACACATGGAGCGCCCCTATGCATTCATCTAGCGGAAGCAAAACATAAGCAATCAAACCACAATGCAAGAGGGGTTTTTAGGTGGTTCGGTCCTCCAGACCTACATCCACCCCACACTCAAACCGAGTGTGGCTTCCACTAGCTCACGCTAGAAACAGCAGACTCAGTCTGCAACAAATGCTGCCAAACAGCTTGACCAGGGGAACAGCCTCCCCTCTTCCTCCCAACCGGAGGGAACCACTAGTGACACCAGTCACTAGCAAACCAGAGACACACGGTCTCTCTTCCTCCAGACCTGGAGGGAACCCCTGGACTTGAATCCACAAGCCCAGAACCGGAGACAAGTCTCCCTTCCTCCAAATCGGAGGGAACCCACAAGCAGCCCACCTGCTGCTTGCAACCGGAGATATCAATCTCCCTTCTCCTGAACTAACAGGAGGAACCCTGACCTCTCTATAGAGTATCGGAAACACAGCAAACCAGAAAACAAAGGAAAAACAATAAACGAAGATAACTTCAGCAAAACAGAAAGCTGAAAGATAAAATACACAATGTGGCTCTCAATGGAGCTGACTGGCCTGGATTTGATCCACGGTCCAGTAGACAGATCTTCAGGTAAGTTCTTTTTCCTCTTCTCTTCTCTTCTTTCTCTTTCACTCTCTCAATCTCTGCTCTTCTATTCTCTTCGGCTCACACTTCTATCTCTCTCTCTCTCTTTCTTCTACTCTCCTAATCTCTCACTCTCTTGCTGCACTTCTTCTTCTTCACTCTTTCTTCTACTCTCCTAATCTCTCACTCTCTTGCTACACTTCTTCTTCTTCACTCTTTCTTCTTTCTTCTTCTGCTCTCCTCCTTTCTCTTTTCTTTTTCTATCTGGATCGTGGCTCTCTGTATGAGCTTTTCTTCTCGCCAACTCGATCGGCCTTCTTCTGTGGAAGAAGAGTCATATATATAGCAGCAGCAGCAGCATCAGCCACTACGTGTGACCTCCACATTTCCAGCCCTAATTATTCGGACCACGTGGCAGTCTCTCAGCAGGCTTCATTCCAGCCTCGGATCATGTGCTGCTCAGGTCACTTGGGAATATTTCTTCCTCGGACCTGCAAGGAGATGAAAACCATTACAACTGAGGGCCACAATAACTAAATCTGCACGAAGTATGTAGTAGCAATTCTAGATGCACTGAGAACGACGCGAGATACACACTGTAACAGAGATAACACAACCAAGAGAGCGACACGAAGAAGATGAAGAACAACACGAGGTAAGAAGAAGAACGACACGAGATACATACGATGACTACCGCACGAAGTAAAGAAAATGACACGACGTAATAAACATCAAAGAGAACGGCACGAGAACAACATGGACTGGCAACAGAAACCGACACGAAGTGGTTGCAAACAAGCAAGACACGAGGTCTACGTAAAGCAACACGGAGTGTGGTCAAAGCGAGAACGACACGAGGTCTAATGAGAAAGACCAACATGAAGACGGTGAAAACAGCACGAAGTGAAGAACAACGACACGAAGTATAGTGGTGACAAAAACACACACTACACAGAGAACGACACGTGCTGACAACAGACACGAAGACGAGAACAGAAACGAACACGAAGTATGGTTTCAACACAAAAAAGACACGAGGTCTAGGAAGAACAGAAACGACACGAAGTGAAACAGGAAGCAACACGAGGTGCTGCGATGTCCTGCACGCATGAGAACAGACCCGACACGAAGAGACGAAAACAACACGAGGTGAAGACACAAAGAAACAACGACACGAGGTGTAGAAAACACGACACGGAGTGTGGTCAATGCGATAAAGACACGAAGTCTAAAACGAAAGACCAATCACTAAGACAGAATACAAAGAATCAACACGAAGTGAAGTTGACACGAAGTGAGAACACCACGAAGACGATACAGTAATTGACACGGGTTGAAAACAGCCCGAAGATGACAACTGAAATCGACACGGAGTGAAAAATGACACGAAGACAAAAACAACACTTAAGACGAAGTTGACACGGAGTGAAAAACGACACGAGGTCTGGGAGACACGACACAAAGTCACAAGAACAACAGTAACCAACACGAAGTGTGGTTACGAAACATGAACGACACGAAGTGTGGAAACATGACACGAAGTCACAGAAACAACAGTAACCAACATGAAGTGATGAGAGCAAAAACGATACGAGGTCATGAAAACATAAGACAAAGACAAAAGATGAAATCGACACGGAGTGTAGGAACAACACAAGACAGACACGGCTTATCACGTCACGTGATGAAGCTATGAGAGCAGTATGAAACGAATAAAATGACACAAGGAACAACACGAAGAACAACAGTAAGTGGCACGAAGACACAATAGAGGGAATGACACAAAGACGAAGGGAACAGTGCAACGTATATACTTGTAGTTCAAATAAGTGTACAGACTTCACCAATGAATCACTCACTGTACAGACTTGCTATAGCAGTATGATGTACAGACTTTGATGAACAGTCCAAAGTATGGACTTTCACTGCAAACAACAATGTGTAGACTTCATGTAAAGGCCCAATGTATGGACATTGAAATCGAAGACCAATGTACAGACTTGAAGAATAAACCAGTGTATAGACTTGAAGATTGAAGGCGATGTATAGATCATGCACATACCAGAAGTCTAACACACACAATATATCAGTCATACACGTGCATTATCCAGATGATATACAAATCACAATCATGAAGCTATCATCAAAGCACAATGTCAGCAGATAAACTGACTGAGCATATGAAGGCCTGAATGAACATTTCAGCAGGATGACTCACAGTGATTAACATCAAACACCAATCATCAAAACCAGATAAATCATTAAAACCACAGCAATGAATGCTTTATGCATCAGTTTAACATGTAGCATGACTGATCATCAAATATGACTCTAAATAGAGCAGCAGGATGAATATGACTCTAAATTGAGCAGCAGGATGACTGAACATTTGATTAACTCACACCAACAATCAATCAACAAAACCATCATCAAAACCACAGGGGCACAACATCAGCATGGCGTAAAGCCAGAGAAACTAGCTCGGCAAGGGTCGAGGGAGGGTGGAGGACAAGTTCGCGGTGGAGGTTCTCGTCACGGGTGCCATCGGTCAGTGCGGTTATAGCTGAGTCAACATCTAGACGGGGGATTCTCAGGGCTTCCGACTAGAATCGGTTGATATAAGCTCGGAGTGTCTCCCCCTGCTCTGTTTGAGAGCCAATAGCCCCACTACTGACCTTGCGGGGCCGCTGCCGACGAAACTCTCCTTGAACACTCGCCCGTACTGCTTGAAGTCCCGGATGGATCTGGGGGCGAGGGCCCGGAACCATGCTTGGACGCCTTGGACCAGGGTGGTCACGAAGGCTCGGCACTTGATGGCGTCAGACGCCCCGCCCATCGCCCGGGACAGGGCCGGCACTCTTCACGCTTGAATCGATTGACGGTTGCTTATCCACGCTGCCGTTAAGAGCCCTTTCTGAGCAGGAGTTTACGAAGATAAGGGAGCCCACGACTCCTCAATGCTGTAAAGAGCCCACGTCGATGACGCAAAGAGCCCACGTCGAGGACGTAACCCCCACTTGAAACTCCTCAGCTTAAGGGACTCATGAGGCTGGCGCACTATTTAAACCTGGGACTCCCTCTAGCGAAAGGTAAGGCCAACATATGCCTAAAACTCCCTGAGCGGGAACCACTTCACCACCTTGGTGGAGAGGTATCTTGTGCATCTCCTTCCTCCTCCCTTCATAGCTTCCACCACTGCTCTACTGACTTAGGCATCAGAGTGTTTTCCCCAGGGAACCATCCCTGGGCTCCCTGATCCATTTCCCTTCCTTACAGTTCATTGATCGGTGATCACTGGTCGGGCGTGGGTCTTCCTCCGACCGGACCGACGCTAGGCCTTCCGAGCCCAATGGCCGCCTAGGAAGTGCTTGATCCCGAGTGAGCTTATTGGGCTTTTATGTTATGTGGGCCCTGTGGGCGGTCACTTAGATGAGCTGGGCCTCGTTTGGTCTCGGTGGACCTAGTTCGCCTGCTCTCGGATGGGCTACAGAAATCCACCTCTACACTTGTCCCCCTCCTACTCCCAAGCCTTGGCAGGCTCGGAAGAGTAGCCGTTAGGGTTTTGGACCAGTGTGACTCGGGTGGGTGGAGATCTAGCGGTGTTAAGAAGCCACGTGTCGTGGTCACCTAGGCCCGTAATAGGGGTCCTTTTTTCATGGAGGTCGGAACGATGCGCCACCTACCACGAGGGGATATAAGCGTTGTGCACTTGCTGTCGTTCCATACTCCCTTCGCTTTAGGGTTTTGCCCTCTCTCATGCATCTCCCCCATCTTAAGAAAACACTCATAAGGTAATACATCAGGGGCGCTTCCATTGTCAAGTAGAATCATATCTACGTTACAAAAGTTTATCGTAGCCGAAATAACCAGGGCGTCATCATGCGGGGTGGTCAGCCCTTCCAGCTCTTGGTCAGAGAAGTCTATGACCTATGGCTTAGTTGGCGGGGCCTTGGGAGGCTCGATGGCTCGGCTCGCCCGCTCAGCATGATGTTTCATTCCTTGGTAACTGTCTCCTCCTGATGCAGCTCCTCCAACGATGACATTGATGTGAACCCCGCGATGGGCGCTATCGATCTCCTCTGGGGCGCCTCGGTCTTCCTTGTGCCTGGCCATGAACCGGGATAGGTGTCCCTGGTGGACAAGGCGCTCGATCTCATCCTGGAGCTGGCGTCAATCGCTGGTATGATGCCCGTGGTCTTTGTGAAATAGGTAGTGCTTACTGCGATTGCAGCTCTTCGACCTCATTGGCTCGGGTTGGCGGACGAGGCCCGAGCCTTTGATGTCTTCATAGATCTCGTACACCGGAGCAGTTAAGGGAGTGTACCGCTCGTACTTTCAGGATGGTTCTTTGTGTTCCCCGTCTCGGTTTCGCCTTTTTCCTTGGCCTAAGCTTGTCTCAGGTGCTCGCTTCTTGTCCCCCTCCCGACCCAAACCGGTTGTGCCTCGGCATGCGCTGAGAACTTCTTCGCACTCAGCATGGCGTAAAGCCAGAGTCACTAGCTCGGAAAGGGTCGAGGGAGGGTGGAGGACAAGTTTACGGCGTAATAATGATAATCCTGACGAATTTGAAAAGAAGGGGCCCCTTTTTCTCGGAGGTCGGAATGACGTGTTGATGTAAAACCGCCCTTGGACCTATTTGCAAGCATTCAAGTTTGAGCAGCGGACTAACACTAGCGAGCTCACCCGTATGGCGCACACTAGTGCCCGATGGCGACTAGGCGATGTTCGAGAGGGTCCGAGGAAGGACCTTGAGGCTCCAATGGTTGGCTAGCCTGGGGAGAACCCCAAATGGGCCTAGGATGCCCAAATCCAAGGGTGTGGGTTAAGTGGATGCTCTCACAACTCGCCCGCGGTGGTCACTCAATGTACTAGCAATTTGGGCCGAACTCTCACTCTCCGTCCGACGAAGCAATAGCAATAATACTAAGCTAAGCAAGTCCAATACAGCAATGATGGATGTTCAATAGCTCACCTAGCTGGCGTGAAGACGCCGACTCCGGCCGGAGACGGGGGCGAGCGGGGAGGCGAGGGTATGCACCTGCACGCCGCGTCGGTGTCGCTTCAACCTGAAAGTGTAAAGAGTACAACACTACGCCTCTCGCAGGAGGGATGATCTTGGGGTGGGGATTAAGTTAATTACATCCAAAACTACCTCCACGCAGGGAGGGGCCTTCAGCCGGCCAAGCGGGTTGGGGATTACGCAATGAAACTTGACCTCCCGAGCTCCACCGATTCTACCCTACTTTAGGTTCACTGGACAGACAGTCGGAGACAGTGCTGCCACGGGTTCCACGGAACTCGGATCTTGACGAGACCAGCGCCAAAAGTTTCCCAACTGACAGAGGATGAAGCTTGAATTTTGGGGAAGCTTTGATGCTCGGGGCTGACCGCGCCGGCGACTGGAACAGGACAGCAGAGTCTGGTCTCTGGCGGGTACCAAACTTATGCAGCAGGTTGCAGAAGTCACTGTGGGCTCTCCCGGACTCCGATTGGAATGAAACTGGCAGTGATGCGATCGTGGTCGGGGTAGCTTCGAGCTGGAGTTGACGGGATGTTATCCGATGTCGGTGGAGAGAGGGGTAACCGGAGGAGTGAGGACTGGTATAACCTGGGACCACAGGGGGCAGTCTGCCGTCTCCAACGAAGAAAATTAGAGCAGATGGTTCCGGGGGCCGATTGAGTCCCTTCTTCTTGGAGGTGGCAGCTAGCTTGAAGTAGTTTCTTCCCTCCAAAAATGGCGCTCACAGCCTTCACGAGCTGGCCGTGGCAGAGTCTGGGACCGGACTGATTGATTCTGCCTCTGTCTGGTGCAGATCAATGTGGCTGGTTGCAGAGGGTGCCACAATCTCTAACGAGCTCTGATTGAGACGAGACCTGAACCGTTGGAACCGTAGCCAGGTCTTCTTTCTGTCAGAACTGACGGCGACATCGTCAGATGTCGGAGAAGACCGGGATGATCAGATGAGTAGAGGGGTGTCGGTTCCGGCTCCCGTAAACTGACCTGACACACTTGGAGTAGAAAATTTGTAACTTGAGATGCCGATATCTAAATGCAGCTCTGCTTCTTTAGGATGAAAGAGGACTTGAGAGGGAAGAACTTTTATGAAGAACACTTGATCTGAATCCCAAAAGGGGTCGGGATTCCAATCTCGCTCTGGTTCTCTGCCTGGGGTCTTCTGCGCAGTCGTGGGAGATCAGCTCCTGCAGATAGCTCCGACCTCGGAAGCCGGCGAGACCACCACCGTTGGAAAGCTATCTTGATGAAAATTCCATAAATGTAGGCCTTGCCACCTGAATCTTTGAGAGACGGTCGGGGCTACCTCTGCAAGTTGCTGCAACTCTGCTGTCTGAAATAGAGGCTGAATGAGAAGAAGATGAGGGGGTGGGGAAGGGGATGGCCAAGAGAGTAAGAGGTGGAGGGTGAACTTGGCTGGTATGGGGAAGGGGGGCTGCGACTTTGGGTGGTTTGGGAGGTGGGGAGATGGAAGGGCACTGCCCTAGGGAGAGGGAAATTCGAATTTGGGCTTAGGGAAGAGCCCCTTCAACCTTGGGGAGAGGAAGGGGTGCTTAGGAAGTGGTGTTGGGTAGTTGGGGGTTGGGAGGTGGGGTGTGGATTGGAGGATGCCACCTTGGGTTGGGGGGGAGTTAAATGGGTGTATGGGGAAGGGGAGAGGTCTTAATGAGGGGTGAATGGGGAGGAGAGAGAAAATTCCGAAAATTGGGTGGAGGGAGAGAGAGAGAGATAAAGAGAGAGAGAGAGATAATGGGTGAGAGAGGGAAGAGAGATTTGGTAGAGAGGAGTAAGACTAGAGAATTTTTTCTATTCAAATGATTCTTCAAAAGTTGTTCCATATGAGGAGTGGGGTGGCCTATTTATAGGCACATGACTTTTTTACAAAGGACCCTAACAAAAGACACAATGACTAATAACCGAAGGGAAGGGGGGGCATCCATGGGCCTAGCCCAATGAGATGGGCCCAATAACCTATCAAACCAACATAATGACTCAATACTTAGGAAAATGACTCAACAACCTAGGTACATGACTCAAATAAAGGGAAAATTACATGATATTGACTCAAAGAAAATGTGAAGATTACATGACTAGACTCAAAAATACATGACTAACATAATGGCGCTTGCCGACGAACAATCCGAGTTCGGAGAAAATGTGGAGGGGCAAGGGATGCCCTCATCACGTGTCACCTTCCGCGTTGGGATATAAGTGTTGGGTGCTTGCTGTCGTTCCATGCTCCCTCCCCTTTAGGGTTTTTCCCTCTTTCGTACTTGCTTTCGAGGCTCTTTGATGCACCGTGGGAATACAACAGAAGAGCAGAGACTCGTAGAGGCGTTCGCAGAGTTGGCGGAGAGAACCGCGGAGGTGGTATGACAACTTCCCCTTCCTCCAGAGTCTTCGAAGTCTTGGGAGCCTTCTTCTTCAAGTTCCTCCTCAGATTCCATGGTGGACCAGCGTACAGAGGGCAAGGAGTTGGAGGGTGAGCCGGAGGCGAGGGTGGTGGTGATACCGCCAGCTCCGAACTGCAGCAAGCTGGGGGAGGCAGAGGTGAAGTGGCTGGAGTACCAGTTTTGCCTGCCCTGGCAGTACTACTTCACCGCGGCCACCCCAAACGAGACGAGCTTGGATTCTCGTATGGGCCATTTCTGCTCCTTCCTTCTGTCGTGGAAGGGTGGGTTCCGTCTTCCCTTCGACCCTTTTGTTCTTAACCTTCTCAATTTCTTTCAGTTGGCTCCCTTACAGTTGGTAGCCAACTCTTCTTTCCTTCTCTCTGCCTTCCGCATCCCCTGCCTTCAGTGCGGTGTTCCTTCTTCCGTGGACCTCTTCCATTACTTTTTTGAGTTGAAGAAGCATTCCTCGGTCGGGAAGGGCTTCTATTTTTTCCAGGCGAGGCGAATCATGAGCTGTGTTTTCTTAGCCGTAAAGGACTCTTCCTACAAGGGGTGGAAGACCTAGTTCTTCTGGGTGGGAATTTTTTCGGTGAAGGTGTCTGGGAGGTGTCCTGTAATCCCCACTTTCACCCGAACATTCCCCCGAGGCAAGATGAGTTCTCTCCAGATGTGGAGAAGTATGCGGCCATTCTGCTGAAGCATCGTTAGTCCACAGAGGAGCTGGTGACCCCGGAGAACATCGAGCGATGCCTTCTCCAGCGACTATAGCCGACAGGTACGGGCGCCATGAATCAGTTTTCTCGTCGGATGATGAAGCCATTTTTCTTTTCCTGACAATATCTTCTTTTGCGCAGACACCAGGTGTCCAGCTGCGGAGGAGGAGCATGAGACCGATCGGGAAGTGATCGATCTGGGTGACGACTCGGCTGTCGTTGAGTCGCGGGCTCCCGAGGGTCGCTCCCGAGCCCGAGATAGGGGCAAGGGGGTTGCCCGGGAAGGGTCTTCCAGGCCGCGGGGGTTCAAGCGCAAGGATCCTGTGGAGGGGATGATATGGGACGCCGTGAAGGCCAAGAAGCGGGCCAAAAGAGCCGGGGTCATCCCCGCAGTTGAAGGTGGCTCTGGCTCTGCACTCCCCTCTGCCGAGCGTGACGGGGCCGACCATATTAGGCCGGCTCTCCCATCCACCGAGCAAGAGGGGGCCGAGGCGACCAAGGTCGTTTCTGCAGTTGGCGGCGGTGCTGGCCCGGATCTCCCCTCTGCAGGAGCCGAGGGGGCCGGGGCCAAAGCGGTTGACTCTAGGACCGTGGCCGAGACTGGAGCGTCTGGCGAGGTAGGCAACGCTCCGGGTTGCAACGCCGGGGCTGAGCCGGTCGAGGCTGGGGGGTCGCGAGGAGAGGCGACGCAGCCCCAACCGAGCGAGGCAAGAGGGGCGGATGAAGCAGTGGCTCAATCCGGGTCGGCTAGCGGGGCTCCCGAGGGGATGTCGCTCGGAGGGGGGGTCCCTATTCCGATTGTTCTAGAGAGGCTGGGCGCCCGGGGTGTAAGACCCCGAATAAATAATCAAGAATGACTCTATTTAAAAATGAAATAATAAAGTTATACACTATATGATTAAACCCATCACCCATATACACATCAAAAATGAGCCAAATTAAAAGACGCCTCCATCTAGGTTGTCATTTAATTGAAGACCCCTAAGAAGGCACCAATTTATAAAATAACGCCTCTATCCTAGGCGTCAGTTTAATAAGTGACGCCACTATGTATGGGCGTCAATTTTCATATGGCAGTAACGCAAGAAAATGTAATAGTAAGTAATGCCCCCTTGGCGGGCGCCATTTTATAAATTGAAGACCCTTTGACGGGCGTCATTTTTAATTAACGCCCCAACCTTAGGCGTCATTTTCAAACTAAACCTGTTAGTGTTCGGTTCAAATTGAGATGTTATCCTGGGTAAGCTTGATTGAGGAAAGGATCAATACATGGGATGTCTAAGTTAATAAGGACTCTAAGAAGGAAGTTTCAATTCCCATCGAACTCCAACCCTATAGAGTCTCCAGAATCCTATAAATACCCATCCCCTTTCCATCGACTCACGTTAATTGCCAAAGACATCCTGCTGCTGCTATTGCTCTTCTGCCTTGAAGTTCCTCTTCGTTCTGCTGCTCCTATTGTGCTGCTGCATAGCAGTTCTTCATCAGCATCTTCCTCTTGCTGTCAATACCTTGAAGGGAGGAAGCTGTCTTCTGCTTCTTCTTCTGAAGGTTTTGGTTGTTCGTGGGAAGCTCCTGCTGTTCTAATCCGGACCAAAGGAGTTGCTGCAATTGTTGCTCTTACCATCATCTTCCTGCCGGGAACGTAGAAGAATCATCCTCTTCTTCCTTGTTCCCACTGCGTTGCTGAAGCTATTATCACCCTCATCATCCTATTGCATCTTCCAAGGGGTGCTGCTATTGTTTTGGGCTAAAGAGTTGCTGCTATATCGACTTCCAGAAACTCTGTTTGAAACAGAGTATCGTTCATAGTTATTTTCTTCACCGTTCTTCAGCATCTATCAACCAAACCACCCAACCAAGGTAGGTTTTCTCAAGACTTAGCAAAACTCTGTAATTAATAAGTTATAAACATGCATATAGGTCTGTAAGAATTACCGATTTCATTTTTGATAGAGGTTTATCAGATTTTATGATGATTTCTGTATTTTTTGAAATGATGCCCCAGATTAAGGCGTTATTTTAATTTGACGCCCTTATAAATAGTCGTCAATTGAAACAGTCAATTAATAATTATGCAGGATCAAAATTTAATAACTATGAATCCCTACATGAAAAATGATGCATGATCATACTAATAAATTCCTGATATTTTTCTCTATCTGTTCATGTCAAATGATTCCTGATCAGACATATTTTATAAACCTTGTGTCTGTGATTGTACCTGCTCGGTGCAAATCATATGACAAAGAATTAGCGACCCTGACTAGGTCGTTATTTTGAATGGACGCCCCTATACATAGGCGTCAAATTGTGATAAATAGTGAAAATGGGAATAAAATTCATGGACAAAATAATTGATGATGTACATACTACCCTTTTATTTTATATAAGACGCCCCTGACTAGGGTGCTATTTACAGAATTAAAGCCTTCATGAGAGGCGTCATTTTGATAATAAATGTAAATATGAAATGTTTAAAGATATTAATCTATATGTAATGACTGAGTGAACAGCCGTCATTTGATAAACTGACGACCCTGACAAGGGCGTCAATTCATAAAATGAAGACTCAGATCCCAGACGTCATTTTACTGATATTCATGTTTATACGTGATTTTTGTAACCCACTGTCGGGTCATATATATATATTTATATGTGTTGGCACTATATTCCATTCCGTGAATATAGCCCCACGTTTTCATCGATTACCCACTATTTCTCGGTGATAGACGAACTCTCCATAGGACATTCCGTTCCTTTGGACCGGTGACTTTATCATAGAGACCTCCGTAAGACTCCGCTAGCCTTGGATTCCCTCAAGGCAGCCGAGCTAGTTGTATCATTAAAACCCATGACACTTCTTAACTGCCATGTCACTCTAAGGAAACATGGTATACCGCCCCTCACGACATGATGTTTGTATGTCATGAGAATATTCTTGGAAATAATGGGATGGGTAATCCATACCATTCATATCCTTTAAGAATAGTGTGCCACACTTATGTACACTAATTCTATCTACCTTATCATGTACAAGAACGAGCGACCATGTTCATGTGGGCGCTTATTCCTATCGTCATGGCACCCGAGTTAGGGAGCCGATTCCACCTAGTTTTATCATTAATCATGATTATACCGTTATTATCGTCATTATACTACATGTTCAAATCCTTGAAATGCTATTCCACAAGATCTACCTTAAAGGTTCATACAAGTTTATTCCTTGAAAGTCCATATTGGCTATATCTATAGTGGATGTCGAAAAATACACGATCAATGCCTGCGCATATAGGGCCCGATCTGGTCCTGGGAGGAGCACCCAAAAGTACTTGTACCCATGGGAGTTGTAATGATCACGGTATGGCATTGTACCGAAGTGCTTGACTAGCTTGATTAGACATTCCACAATCTCATACTCGACTTGACATGACATGACTTACGTGACCCAGAAAGGGTATTTATATACTTGCTTGAAACATGATAGCCAATTTCCAATATACTTGCTTGAATATCTTGACATTTATTGATATAAGTTCTTGAAAGACATGCTAGTTCACTCAATTATCTCTTGTTATACTCTCTCTCTCTCTTGTCGTTTTACGCAAACATGCATAGCTTTATTACATTCATGTAACATGTAATTTACTTAAAGCAAGCTAGCTCTTAAGATACAATTCCTACTGAGCGTTCGCTCATCCAGTGTTTTCCCCTATTTTTCAGGTATGCCCGATGATGATACTCAATCGGATGGGGAAGGTCAAGAGTGAAGAGATTAGAGCTCTCCGTCTATCCAAGCGTTTACTAATCTTATCTTTCTAATTTCTTGAGTCAATCATTGTACTCTTTCCTTTTATTGAGTCTTGCCATTTTCATTTGTAATAGAAGTACTTTGAGGTTGTGATTGAATAAAGGATTGGGTTATCTTTACTTTTGCGCACTCTGTCTTTGTGTTGAATACACTAACGCTCTGATTGACATGATCGATATAAACTTGTTACGCACTTCGGGTTCCTTCCGCGCTCAGGGCGTGACAGTTTATGTGGTATCAGAGCCTAGGATATTCAATTCCTAGGAAACCCAAGTCCATGGATAGGTTTAAACCTTTAACCGGTGAGATTGGTTAGAACCAAGGGTTAAGTTAACTTAGAATCAAAACCTTCGAACATCATCACATATTAATATAGTATTGTAATTGTAGGACAATGGCTGCTTAACGTGCCCAGTGGCGCAACATGTAACGCACTCTGCAAGGCATGATTCAGGCACTTCAACAAGTGGCACAAGGAGGTGCACATCGTGGAGCAAGAAATCTCCACCAAAGCTTCAAGAACATGAACCCTCCTAAGTTCATGGGATCCACTGATCCGGATGACGCCGAGCACTGGATCCGGGAGACCGAACGTATCTTTCGGGTTATGCAATGCACGGACCAAGAGAAGGTCTTGTTAGCAACGTTTCAATTGGAAAGGGACGCCCGCTGCTGGTGGGAGTCGGTAGAAGCCACATTAGATCAAGGACAAGTTACTTGGGAGGAGTTTGTTGAACATTTCAACAATAAATATTTTTCGGACCGAGTCCAGGAGAAGAAGGCCGCCGAGTTCGCCGCACTTAAGCAACGATCATTATTGGTGGCCGAGTATGACGCACAATTCTCGAGGTTATCCTGGTACGCTAAACATTTAGTCAGTACCGAGAAAATGAAAGCTAGAAGGTTTCTAAATGGGCTCAGGCCCCAGTCTATCACACAACTGGCCCCGATGGACATACAGGTCTATTCGGAGATGGTACGACGAGCCCAGCTACTGGAGGATGCCACGGAACTATCTGATAGGATCTGTGGGAGAGACAAGGAGCATGTTACTAGCTCCGGCACTTTCAAACCCAATTTCAACAAGAAAAGGCCAAGTAATGGAGGAGAGTCTTCTCAGGAGAAGAAAGTCAAAAAGATTAAAAAGCCGTTCTCCATCACCACCACACCTTCTAAAGTGGTGTGTAAACACTGTGACAAGACCGGACATAAGGCCGAAGAATGTTGGAGGAAACTTGGAGCATGTCTCCGTTGTGGGAGCCGTGATCATCGGATTCCCGACGGTCCCCTACTCAATGATCAAGCCGGTGACAGAAAGTGCCCGGTAACAAAGAATGCACGTCTCTAAGCTATTAAGGAGACAGAACAAGACAAGGGCGGACTAGTGGAAGGTACATTGAATGTTTGTTCCAATTCTGCATATGTCTTATTTGATACTGGTGCCTTGCATTCCTTTATTTCTAAGAAGTTTGCTAATCCATTACCCATGGAACCGGAATGGATGAAATTAGTTCTTTCAACCCCTCTCGGAAGCGAAGTTGACCTTACTCACCATTATCAAAATTGTGAAGTCTTGATAAAGGGAAGAAATCTTCCTATCGACCTCATATGCTTAGACCTAAAAGACTATGATGTCATATTAGGAGCAGATTGGTTATCCAAGTATCAGGCAACTGTGGATTGCCGTAATAGCAAAGTTACTTTCAAGGAATTCCCGGAATTGGTCTATACTAGCCCCAAGAGTCGAAGCAAGTCACCTCTTATTTCAGCTCTCTGAGCTAGCAAGCTAATAAGTAAATGATGTGTATCTTTCCTTACTTTTGTCACCATTAAGGAGACTAAGGAGACTAAGCTAGAAGACATCCCTGATGTGCAAGAATTTCCGGACGTGTTTCTGGAAGATTTACCTGGATTACCTCCACAAAGAGAAGTGGCCTTCACCATCGACTTGGTCCATGGTGCTGGTCCAGTTTCTAAGGTACCATATAGGATGTCTCCCGTCGAACTCAAGGAGTTAAAGGAACAATTGATGGAACTTCTAAAGAAGGGATTTATTAGACCAAGCACTTCCCCGTGGGGAGCACCGGTGCTGTTTGTAAAGAAGAAAGATGGATCCATGAGATTATGCATCGACTATCGACAGTTGAATCATCTCACTATCAAGAACAAGTATTCACTGCCGAGAATCGATGAATTATTTGATCAAATATCTGGATCCAAGTAGTTTTTGAAGATTGATCTCAAGTCGGGATATCACCAACTAAGGATCAAGGATGAGGACATTTATAAGACCGCATTCAGAAGCAGGTATGGGCACTATGAATTTGTTGTTATGCCTTTTGGACTAACAAATGCCCCTGCTGCCTTTATGCAGTTGATGAATAGTATATTCAGGCCTCATCTAGATCAATTCATAGTGGTTTTCATTGATGATATACTGATCTATTCAAAGACCAAGGAAGAGCACGAGGAGCATTTGAGGATTGCATTATGGATATTGAGGATGAATCAGTTATATGCAAAGCTCAGTAAATGTGAATTCTGGTTAGAAGAAGTATCTTTCTTGGGGCATGTTATATCAAAAGACGATTTATCCGTAGATCCATCCAAGGTTGAAGCTGTAAAGGATTGGGAAAGACCGACCAATGCTAGCAAGATCCGTAGTTTCTTGGGTCTTGCGGGCTACTACCTGCGATTCATCAAGGATTTCTCCAAGATCGCCGTACCACTCACTAGGCTAACTCGCAAGGAGATCCGTTACGAATGGGGTGAGGAATGTGAAAGAAGCTTCCAAGCTCTCAAGGATCACCTAACTATAGCCCCGGTCTTAGCTCTACCAGTCAAAGGAGAGAAGTTCGAGGTATACACTGATGCATCTGGCATTGGCCTCGGATGTGTTTTAATGCAACAAGGGAAAGTTATAGCCTACTCCTCTCGCCAATTGAAGAAACACGAGGAGAACTATCCAGTCCATGACTTAGAATTGGCTGCGGTAGTGTTTGCACTGAAGATATGGAGACATTATCTATACGGAGTGTAGTTTATCGTATACTCTGACCATAAAAGTCTTAAGTATCTCTTCTCTCAAAAGGAATTGAATATGAGGCAAAGACGTTGGATAGAATATCTCAAGGACTTCGACTTCACAATACAATATCATCCTGGAAAGGGTAATCCTGTAGCTGATGCCCTCAGTCGAAAGCCGAGAGCACTATTAGCCAACTGTATGATTGAAGAGTGGAAGTTGCTAGAACAATTCTCTAAACTTAATATAAGCATAGACAAGGACAGTAGGTGTGTCACATTATCCCATATGAGCCTACAGCCAGACTTGCTATCCGAAATACAAGGACTTCAAGATAGTGATCCCGTACTAGTGAAAATCAAGGGCAAAATGGAAGAACAACCTGATTTCAAGATAGCCTCAGATGGAAGATTGATGTTTAGGAATAGAACATGTATACCAGATTGTCCAGAACTAAAGAAGAAAATCTTAGATGAAGCTCACAGATCGAGATACACGATTCATCTAGGATCTACCAAAATGTACCATGATTTGAAAAGGACCTTCTGGTGGCCCAATATGAAAAGAGAAATAGCGGATTTTGTGTCTCGCTGTCTCACATGCCAACAAGTTAAAGCGGAACACCAAAAGCTTGCAGGTAAGCTACATCCTCTAGAAATTCCCAAATGGAAGTGGGAGGATATCGGTATGGACTTCATTATGGGTCTATCTAAATCAAAAGGAGGACATGATGGAATATGGGTTATCATCGACTGATTGACCAAATTGGCACACTTCTTGCCAATCAAGAGTCGATGGTCAGTTGATGTTCTTGCTGCATTATACATTAAGGAGATAGTCAGGTTACATGGAGTACCTGTCTCAATCGTGTCTTACAGAGACCCCCGTTTTACTTCTCACTTTTGGAAGGGTCTACAACATTCGCTAGGGACGAGACTTAACTTTAGTACAGCTTTTCATCCTCAAAAGGATGGTCAGACCGAGAGAACCAATCAGGTGGTTGAAGATATGCTCAGAGCTTGCATCATTGATTTTGGTGGAGGCTGGCATGATCACTTACCTTTGGTTGAATTTGCATACAATAATAGCTACCAGGCAAGTATACAAATGGCACCTTTCGAAGCTTTATACGGAAGGAGTTGACGATCGCCTTTGTGCTGGGACGAAGTTGGCGAGAAACAACTATTAGGTCCAGACATGGTAAGGGATACCACTGAAAAGATTCAGTTGATTAGAGAAAGACTTCAAGTTGCTCAGTCTAGACAGAAGGCTTATGCTGACACAAGAAGAAGAGATCTCGAATTTCAAGTCGGAGATCACGTATTTCTCAAGATATCACCTTGACGTGGAATAAGGAGATTTGGTGTTAAGGGCAAGCTTACACCAAGGTTTATCGGACCTTTTGAGATATTAGAAAGAGTTGGCGAGGTTGCTTATCGCGTTGCGTTACCTCCTCAATTGTCCGAAGTTCATAATGTATTCCACATATCAATGTTGAAGATGTATGTGCACGATCCGTCACATATCATTGATCATGGAGACCGGGTGATTCAAAGGGATCTCACTTATGAACAAAAGCCCATGAAGATCCTCGATCGTGAAGTACGTACATTAAGAAACAAAGTTATTCCCATGGTCAAAGTGCAATGGAGTAAAAGCTCAGGACACGAAGCCACATGGGAAACCGAGGAGTCTATGAGGAAACGATTCCTAGAATTATTCTAAAAGGGTATGTACTCTACACTCTCCACATCTATATACGATTGAATTTGGGGACCAAATTCTTTAAGTGGGGGAGGGTGTAAGACCCCGAATAAATAATCAAGAATGACTATATTTAAAAATGAAATAATCAAGTTATACACTATATGATTAAACCCATCACCAATATACACATCAAAAACGAGCCAAATTAAAAGATGCCTCCATCTAGGTCGTCATTTAATTGAAGACCCCTAAGAAGGTGCCAATTTATAAAATAACGCCTCTATCCTAGGCGTCAGTTTCATAAGTGACGCCACTATGTATGGGCGTCAATTTTCATATTGCAGTAACGCAAGAAAATGTAATAGTAAGTAACGCCCCCTTGGCGGGCGCCATTTTATAAATTGAAGACCCTTTGACGGGCGTCATTTTTAATTAACGCCCCAACCTTAGGAGTCATTTTAAAACTAAACCTGTTAGTGTTCGGTTCGAACTGAGATGTTATCCTGGGTAAGCTTGACTGAGGAAAGGATCAATACGTGGGATGTCTAAGTTAATAAGGACTCTAAGAAGGAAGTTTCAATTCCCATCGAACTCCAACCCTATAGAGTCTCCAGAATCCTATAAATACCCATCCCCTTTCCATCGACTCATGTTAATTGCCAAAGACATCCTGCTGCTGCAACTGCTCTTCTGCCTTCAAGTTCCTCTTCGTTTTGCTGCTCCTATTGTGCTGTTGCATAGCAGTTCTTCATCAGCATCTTCCTCTTGCTGTCAATACCTTGAAGGGAGGAAGCTATCTTCTGCTTCTTCTTCTGAAGGTTTTGGTTGATCGTGGGAAGCTCCTGCTGTTCTAATCTGGACCAAAGGAGTTGCGGCAATTGTTGCTCTTACCATCATCTTCCTACCGGGAATGTAGAAGAATCATCCTCTTCTTCCTTGTTCCCACTGCGTTGCTGAAGCTATTATCACCCTCATCATCCTACTGCATCTTCCGAGGGGTGCTGCTATTATTTTGGGCTAAAGAGTTGCTACTATATCGACTTCCAGAAACTCTGTTTGAAACAGAGTATCGTTCACAGTTATTTTCTTCACCGTTCTTCAGTGTTTGTCAACCAAACCACCCAACTAAGATAGGTTTTCTTAAGACTTAGCAAAACTCTGTAATTAGTAAGTTATAAACATGCATATAGGTCTGTAAGAATTACCGATTTCATTTTTGATAGAGGTTTATCAGATTTTATGATGATTTCTATATTTCTTGAAATGATGCCCCAGATTAAGGCGTTATTTTAATTTGACGCCCTTATAAATAGTCGTCAATTGAAACAATCAATTAATAATTATGCAGGATCAAAATTTAATAACTATGAATCCCTACATGAAAAATGATGCATGATCATACTAATAAATTCCTGATATTTTTCTCTATCTGTTCATGTCAAATGATTCCTGATCAGACATATTTTATAAACCTTGTGTCTGTGATTGTACTTGCTCGGTGCAAATCATATGACAAAGAATTAGCGACCCTGACTAGGTCGTTATTTTGAATGGACGCCCCTATATATAGGCGTCAAATTATGATAAATAGTGAAAATGGGAATAAAATTCTTGGACAAAATAATTGACGACGTACATACTACCCTTTTATTTTATATAAGACGCCCCTGACTAGGGCGCTATTTACAGAATTAAAGCCTTCATGAGAGGCGTCATTTTGATAATAAATGCAAATATGAAATGTTTAAAGATATTAATCTATATGTAATGACTGAGTGAACAGCCGTCATTTGATAAACTGACGACCCTGACAAGGGCGTCAATTCATAAAATGAAGACTCAGATCCCAGACGTCATTTTACTGATAGTCATGTTTATACGTGATTTCTGTAACCCACTGTCGGGTCATATATATATTTATATGTATTGGCACTATATTCCATTCCGTGAATATAGCCCCGCGTTTTCATCGATTACCCACTATTTCTCGGTGATAGACGAACTCTCCATAGGACATTCCGTTCCTTTGGACCGGTGACTTTATCATAGAGACCTCCGTAAGACTCAGCTAGCCTTGGATTCCCTCAAGACAGCCGAGCTAGTTGTACCATTAAAACCCATGACACTTCTTAACTGCCATGTCATTCTAAGGAAACATGGTATACCGCCCCTCACGACATGCTGTTTGTATGTCATGAGAATATTCTACGAAATAATGGGATGGGTAATCCATACCATTCATATCCTTTAAGAATAGTGTGCCGCACTTGTGTACACTAATTCTATCTACCTTATCAAGTACAAGAACGAGCGACCATGTTCATGTGGGCGCTTATTCCTATCGTCATGGCACCCGAGTTAGGGAGCCGATTCCACCTAGTTTTATCGTTAATCGTGATTATACCATTATTATCGTCATTATACCACATGTTCAAATCCTTAAAATGCTATTCCATAGGATCTACCTTAAAGGTTCATACAAGTTTATTCCTTGAAAGTCTATATTGGCTATGACTATAGTGGATGTCGAAAAATACACGATCAATGCCTGCGCATATAGGGCCCGATCTGGTCCTGGGAGGAGCACCCAAAAGTACTTGTGCCCATGGGAGTTGTAATGATCACGGTATGGCATTGTACCGAAGTGCATGACTAGCTTGATTAGACATTCCACAATCTCATACTCGACTTGACATGACATGACTTACGTGACCCGGAAAGGGTATTTATATACTTGCTTGAAACGTGATAGCCAATTTCCAATATACTTGCTTGAATATCTTGACATTTATTGATATAAGTTCTTGAAAGACATGCTAGTTCACTCAATTATCTCTTGTTATCCTCTCTCTCTCTCTTGTCATTTTACGCAAACATGCATAGCTTTATTGCATTCATGTAACATGTAATTTACTTAAAGCAAGCTAGCTCTTGAGATACAATTCCTACTGAACGTTCACTCATCCAGTGTTTTCCCCTATTTTTCAGGTAAGTCCGATGATGATACTCAATCGAATGGGGAAGGTCAAGAGTGAAGAGATTAGAGCTCTCCGTCTATCCAAGTGTTTACTAATCTTATCTTTCTAATTTCTTGAGTCAATCATTGTACTGTTTCCTTTTATTGAGTCTTGGCATTTTCATTTGTAATAGAAGTACTTTGAGGTTGTGATTGAATAAAGGATTAGGTTATCTTTACTTTTGCACACTCTGTCTTTGTGTTGAATACACTAACGCTCTGATTGACATGATCGATATAAACTTGTCACGCACTCCGGGTTCCTTCCGCGATCGGGGCGTGACACGGGTCCCTCTGTACCAGAAATGTCGCAGTGTGGCTACGAAGGTAGCGAGGGGAGGATACAAGCAACGCTCCCCACCCGTGGCCCCTAAGATGGTCATGGAGGGTGGCCTGGTCCTGAGCTAGAGGAGAAGATCACCGATCAGTGAACTGCAAAGAAGGGAAACAGATCAGGCGGCCCAGGGATGTTTCCCTAGTAAAAACCCTCCGATGCCTAAGTAAGTAGAGCTGTGGTGGAAGCTATGAAGGGAGGAGGAAGGAGATGCACGAGATCCCTCTCCACCAAGGTGGTGAAGTGGTTCCTGCTCAGGGAGTTTTAGGCGTATGTTGGCCTTACCTTTCACTGGAGGGAGTCCCAGGTTTAAATAGTGCGCCAGCCTCATGAGCCCCGTAAGCTGAGGAGTTTCAAGCGGGGGTTATGTCCTCGACGTGAACACTTTACGTCCTCGATGTGGGCTCTTTACAGCCTTGAGGAGTCGTGGGTCCCCTTATCTTCGTAAACTCCAGCTCAGAAAGGGCTCTTTACGGCAGCGTAGATAAGCAACCGTCGATCGATCTAAGCGTGAAGAGTGCCGGCCCTGTCCCGGGCGATGGGCATAGCTCGGGTGAGGTTCGGAGGGGGGATCTCGCGCTGGTCCTGAGCTGGAGGAGATGATCACCAATCAGTGACCTGCAAGGAAGGGAAATGGATCAGGGGTCCCAGGGATGGTTCCCAGGAGAAAACCCTCCGATGCCTAAGTCAGTAGAGCAGTGGTGGAAGCTATGAAGGGAGGAGGAAGGAGATGCACGAGATCCCTCTCCACCAAGGTGGTGAAGTGGTTCCTGCTTAGGGAGTTTTAGGCGTATGTTGGCCTTACCTTTCGATAGAGGGAGTCCCAGGTTTAAATAGTGTGCCAGCCTCATGAGTCCCGTGAGCTGAGGAGTTTCAGGCGGGGGTTACGTCCTCGACGTAGGCTTTTTACAGCCTTGAGGAGTCGTGGGCCCCCTTATCTTCGTAAAATACTACTCAGAAAGGGCTCTTAATGGTAGCGTGGATAAGCAACCATCGATCGATCCAAGCGTGAATAGTGCCGGCCCTGTCCCGGGTGATGGGCATAGCTCGGGTGAAGTTCGGTTAGAGTGGGTCTTCGGCGCCAGCCCTTATCCCAGCGGGGGGGATAGGTCAGGCGTGGGTCTTCCTCCGACCGGACCGACGCTCGGCCTTTCGAGCCTAATGGCTGCCTAGGAAGTGCTTGATCCTGAGTGAGCTTATTGGGCTTTTATGTTAAGTGAGCCCTATGGGGCGGTCACATAGATGAGCTGGGCCTCATTTGGTCTCGCTGGACCTAGTTCGGCCGCTCTTGGATGGGCTATAGAAATCTCCCTCTCCACTTGTCCCCCTCCTACTCCCGAGCCTTGGCAAGCTCGAAGAGTAGCCGTTGGGGTTTTGGACCAGCGTGGCTCGGGTGGGTGGAGATGTGGCGGTGTTAAGAAGCCCCGTGTCATGGTCACCCAGGCCCGTAATAATCATAATCCTGACGGATTTGAAACGAAGGGGCCCCTTTTTCTCGGCGGTTGGAACGACGTGCCACCTTCCACGAGGGGATATAAGCATTGTGCGCTTGCTGTCGTTCCATACTCCCTTCGCTTAAGGGTTTTGCCCTCTCTCGTGCATCTCCCCCATCTTAAGAAAACACTCATAAGGCAATACATCATGGGCGCTTCCATTGTCAACTAGAATCCTATCTATGTTACAATGGTTTATCGTAGTCGAAATAAACAGGGCGTCGTAATGCAGGGTGGTCAGCCCTTCCAGGTCTTGGTCAGAGAAGTCTATGAGCTGTGGCTTAGTTGGCGGGGCCTTGGGAGGCTCGATGTCTCGGCTCGCCCGCTCTGCATGACGTTTCCTTCCTCGACAATTGTCTCCTCCTGATGCAGCTCCTCCAACGATGACATTGATGTGAACCCCGCGAGGGGCGTTATTGATCTCCTCTGGGGCGCCTTGGTCTTCCTTGTGCCTGGCCACGAACCAGGATAGGTGTCCCTGGCAGACGAGGCGCTCGATCTCATCCTGGAGATGGCGGCAATCGCCGGTATGATGCCCGTGGTCGTTGTGGAACAGGTAGTGCTTACAGCGATTGCGGCTCTTCGACCACATTGGCTCGGGTTGGCGGAGGAGGCCCGAGCCTTTGATGTCTTCATAGATCTCATACACCGGAGCTGTTAAGGGAGTGTACCGCTCATACTTTCAGGATGGTTCTTTGTGTTCCCCGTTTCGGTTCCATCTTTTTCGTTGGCCTGAGCTTGGCTCAGGTGCTCGCTTCTTGTCCCCCTCCCGACCCAAACCGGTTGTGACTCGACATGCGCTGAGAACTTCTTCGCACTCAGCATGGCGTAAAGCCAGAGTCACTAGCTCGGCAAGGGTCGAGGGAGGGTGGAGGACAAGTTTGCGGCATAATAATGATAATCCTGACGGATTTGAAACGAAGGGGCACCTTTTTCTCGGAGGTCGGAATGACATGCCGCCTTCCACGTGGGGATATAAGCGTTGTGTGCTTACTGTCGTTCCATGCTCCCTCCCCTTTAGGGTTTTGCCCTCTTTCGTACTTCCTTTCGAGGCTCTTTGATGCACCGTGGGAATACAACAGAAGAGCAGAGACTCGTAGAGGCGTTCGCAGAGTTGGCGGAGAGAACCGCGGAGGTGGTTCGACAGCTACCCCTTCCTCTAGAGTCTTCGGAGTCTTGGGAGCCTTCTTCTTCAAGTTCCTCCTCGGATTCCATGGCGGACCGGCGTACAGAGGTCGAGGAGTTGGAGGGTGAGCAGGAGGCGAGGGTGGTGGTGATACCGCCAGCTCCGAACTGTAGCAAGCTGGGGGAGGCAGAGGTGAAGCAGCTGGAGTACCAGTTTTGCCTGCCCTGGCAGTACTACTTCACCGCGGCCACCCCAAACGAGACGAGCTTGGATTCTCATATGGGCCATTTCTGCTCCTTCCTTCTATCGTGGAAGGGTGGGTTCCATCTTCCCTTCGACCCTTTTGTTCTTCACCTTCTCAATTTCTTTCAGTTGACTCCCTTACAATTGGTAGCCAACTCTTATTTCCTTCTCTCTGCCTTCCGCATCCTCTGCCTTCAGTGTAGGGTTCCTTCTTCCGTGGACCTCTTCCATCACTTTTTTGAGTTGAAGAAGCATTCCTCGGTCGGGAAGGGCTTCTATTTTATCCAGGCGAGGCAAAATAAGAGCTGTGTTTCCTTAGCCATAAACGACTCTTCCCACAAGGGGTGGAAGACCCAGTTCTTCTGGGTGGGAATTTTTTCGGTGGAGGAGTCTTGGAGGTGTCATGTAATCCCCAACTTTCACCCGAATATTCCCCCGAGGCAAGATGAGTTCTCTCCGGATGTGGAGAAGTATGCGGCCATTCTGTTGAAGCATCGTCAGTCCACAGAGGAGCGGGTGACCCTGGAGAACATCGAGTGATGCCTTCTCCAGTGGCTACGGCCGATAGGTACGGGCACCATGAATCAATTTTCTCGTCAGATGATGAAGCCATTTTTCTTTTCCTGACAATATCTTCTTTTGCGCAGACACCAGGCGGCCAACTGCGGAGGAGGAACATGAGACCGATCGGGAAGTAATCGATCTGGGTGATGACTCGGCTGTCGTTGAGTCGCGGGCTCCCGAGGGTCGCCACCGAGCTCGAGATAGGGGCAAGGGGTGGCCCGGGAAGGGTCTTCCTGGCCACGGGGGTTCAAGTGCAAGGATCCTGTGGAGGGGATGATATGGGACACCGTAAAGGCCAAGAAGCGGGCCAAAAGAGCCGGGGCCATCCCCGCAATTGAAGGTGGCTCTGGCTCGGCTCTCCCCTCTACCGAGCGTGACGGGGCCGACCCTATTAGGCCGGCTCTCCCATCCACCGAGCAAGAGGGGGCCGAGGAGGCCAGGGTCGTTTCTGCGTTTGGCGGCGGCGCTGGCCCGGCTCTCCCCTCTGCAGGAGCCAAGGGGGCCGGGGCCGAAGCGGGTGACTCTAGGACTGCGGCCGAGACTGGAGCGTCGGGCGAGGTAGGCGGCGCTCCGGGTTGCAACGCCGGGGCCGAGCCGGTCGAGGCTGGGGGGTTGCGAGGAGAGGTGACGCAGCCCCAACCGAGCGAGGAAAGAGCGGCGGACGAAGTAGTGGCTCAATCCGGGTCGGTCAGCAGGGCTCCCGAGGGGATGTCGCTCGGAGGGGGGGGGTCCCTATTCCGACTGTTCTGGAGAGGCTGGGCACCCGGGGCCCTCTGTACCATAAATGTCGCAGTATAGCTACAAAGGTAGCGAGGGGAGGATACAAGCAACGCTCCCCACCCGTGGCCCCTGAGATGGTCATGGAGGGTGGCCTGGTCTTGAGCTGGAGGAGATGATCACCGATCAGTGAACTGCAAGGAATGAAAACAGATCAAGGGGCCCAGGGATGTTTCCCTGGGGAAAACCCTCCGATGCCTAAGTCAGTAGAGCAGTGGTGGAAGCTATGAAGGGAGGAGGAAGGAGATGCACGAGACCCCTCTCCACCAAGGTGGTGAAGTGGTTCCTACTCAGGGTGTTTTAGGCGTATGTTGGCCTTACCTTTCACTGGAGGGAGTCCTAGGTTTAAATAGTGCGCCAGCCTCATGAGTCTCGTAAGCTGAGGAGTTTCAGGCGAGGGTTACGTCCTCGACGTGGGCACTTTACGTCCTCGACGTGGGCTCTTTATAGCCTTGAGGAGTCGTGGGTCCCCTTATCTTCGTAAACTCTGGCTCAGAAAGGGCTCTTTACGGCAGCGTGGATAAGCAAACGTCGATCGATCTAAGCGTGAAGAGTGCCGGCCCTGTCCCGGGCGATGGGCATAGCTCGAGTGAGGTTCGGAGGTGGGATCTCGTGTTGGTCTTGAGCTGGAGGAGATAATCACCGATCAGTGACCTGCAAGGAAGGAAAACGGATCAGGGGGCCCAAGGATGGTTCCCAGGGGAAAACCCTCCGATGTCTAAGTCAGTAGAGCAGAGGTGGAAACTGTGAAGGGAGGAGGAAGGAGATGCACGAGATCCCTCTCCACCAAGGTGGTGAAGTGGTTCCTGCTCAGGGAGTTTTAGGCGTATGTTGGCCTTACCTTTCGATAGAGGGAGTCCCAGGTTTAAATAGTGTGCCAGCCTCATGAGTCCCGTGAGCTGAGGAGTTTCAGGCGGGGGTTACGTCCTCGACGTGGGCTTTTTACAGCCTTGAGGAGTCGTGGGCCCCCTTATCTTCGTAAACTCATGCTCAGAAAGGGCTCTTAATGGTAGCGTGGATAAGCAACTATCTATCGATCCAAGCGTGAAGAGTGCCAGCCCTGTCCCGGGTGATGGGCATAGCTCGGGTGAGGTTCGGTCAGAGTGGGTCTTCGGCACCAGCCCTTATCCCGGCGAGGAGGATAGGTTGGGCGTGGGTCTTCGTCCGATCGGACCGACGCTCGGCCTTCTGAGCCTAATGGCCGCCTAGGAAGTGCTTGATCCTGAGTGATCTTATTGGGCTTTTATGTTAAGTGGGCCCTGTGGGGCGGTAACTTAGATGAGCTGCGCCTCGTTTGGTCTCGCTGGACCTCGTTCGGCCGCTCTTGGATGGGCTATAGAAATCCACCTCTCCACTTGTCCCCCTCCTACTCCCGAGCCTTGGCAAGCTCGAAAGAGTAGCCATTGGGGTTTTGGACCAGCGTGGCTCGGGTGGGTGGAGATCTGGCGGTGTTAAGAAGCCCCGTGTCATGGTCACCTAGGCCCGTAATAATGATAATCCTAACGGATTTGAAACGAAGGGGCCCATTTTTCTCTGCCGTTGGAACGACGCGCCACCTTCCACGAGGGGATATAAGCGTTGTACGCTTACTGTCGTTCCATACTCCCTTCGCTTTAGTGTTTTGCCCTCTTTCGTACTTGCTTTCGAGGCTCTTTGATGCCTCATGGGAATACGATGGAAGAGCAGAGGCTCGCAGCGGCGTTCATAGAGTTGGCGGAGATAATCGTGGAGATGGTTCGACAGCTTCCCCTTCCTCTAGAGTCTTCGAAGTCTTGGGAGCCTTCTTCTTCAATTTCCTCTTCAGATTCCATGGCGGACCAACGTCCGGAGGTCGAGGAGTTGGAGGGTGAGCCGGAGGTGAGGGTGGTGGTGATACTGCCGGCTCCGAACTGCAGTGAGCTGGGGGAGGCGGAGGTGAAGCGGCTGGAGTACTAGTTTCGCCTAACCTGGAAGTACTACTTCGCCGCGGCCACCCCAAATGAGACGAGCTTGGATTCTTATACGGGCCATTTCTGCTCCTTCCTTCTATCGTGGAATGGTGGGTTCTGTCTTCCCTTCGACCCTTTTGTTCTTAACCTTCTCAATTTCTTTCAGCTGGCTCCCGTACAGTTGGTAGCAAACTCTTATTTCCTTCTCTCTGCCTTCCGCATCCTCTGCCTTCAGTGCGGGGTTCCTTCTTCCTTGGACCTCTTCCATTACTTTTTTGAGTTGAAGAAGCATTCCTCGGCCGGGAAGGGCTTCTATTTCGTCCAGGCGAGGCGAAACATGAGCTATGTTTCCTTAGCCATGAAGGACTCTTCCCACAAGGGGTGGAAGACCTAGTTCTTCTGGGTGGGAATTTTTTCGGTGGAGGAGTCTTGGAGGTGTCCTCTAATCCCCAACTTTGACCCGAACATTCCCCCGAGGCAAGATGAGTTCTCTCCGGATGTGGAGAAGTATGCAGCCATTCTGCTGAAGCATCGTCAGTCCATAGAGGAGCTGGTGACCCCGGAGAACATTCAGCGATGCCTTCTCTAGCAGCTACGGTCGACAGGTACGGGTGCCATGAATCAGTTTTCTCGTTGGATGATGAAGCCATTTTTTTTCCTGACCATATCATCTTTTGCGCAGACACCAGGCGGTCGGCTGCGGAGGAGGAGCATGAGACCGATCGGGAAGTGATCGATCTGGGTGACGACTCGGCTGTCGTTGAGTCGCGGTCTCCCGAGGGTCGCTCCCGAGCCTGAGATAGGGGCAAGGGGGTGGCCCAGGAAGGGTCTTCCAGGCCATGGGGGTCCAAGCGCAAGGATCCCATGGAGGGGATGATACGGGACGCCGTGAAGGCCAAGAAGCGGGCCAAATGAGCCGGGGCTGTCCCCGTAGTTGAAGGTGGCTCTGACTCGGCTCTCCCCACTGCCGAGCGTGACGGGGCCGACCCTATTAGGCCGGCTCTCCCATCCACCGAGCAAGAAGGGGCCGAGGAGGCCAGGATCATTTCTGCAGTTGGTGACGGCGCTGGCCTGGCTCTCCCCTCCGCAGGAGCCGAGGGGGCCGGGGCCGAAGCGGGTGACTCTAGGACCGCGGCCGAGACTGGAGCATCGGGCGAGGTAGGCGGCGCTCCGGGTGGCAACGGCGGGGCCGAGCCGGTCGAGGCCAGGGGGTCGCGAGGAGAGGCGACACAGCCCCAACCGATCAAGGCAAGAGGGGCGGATGAAGCAGCGGCTCAATCAGGGCCGGCCAGCGGGGCTCCCAAGGAGATGCCGCTCGGAGGGGAGGTCCCTATTCCGGCTATTTTGGAGAGGCTGGGCATCCGGGGCCATCTGTACCAGAAATGTCACAGTATAGCTACGAAGGTAGCGAAGGGAGGGGACAAGCAATGCTCCCCACCCGTGGCCCCTGAGATGGTCATGGAGGGTGGCCTGGTCCTGGCCCAGTTGGGGGCCTCTCTGGCTGAAGCACGCTCGATCGGAGTCAGAACGGGGGAACCTTGCCTGGACACTTGGTGCGTCCAACTGGAAGGTAGCTCGGCTCACCGAGGAGCCTGATCGGCTTCGACGGGATCTCTCCTCGGTTAGAGAGTTGGCGAGGGCGAGCCAGGCAGAGGTCCGGACACTGACCGAGCAACTGGCTCAGTCCCGCGGGTCGCGCGAGAGGAAGAGCAAGCTTATGGAGGAGGAGAGTGTGGCCCGTGCCGAGCGAGATGGCTAGTGGGAGGCCGAGCGCGCCGAGCTATTAGATCGAGCGGAGGAAGCCACGCGTCTTCGGCTGGAGGCCGAGGCTGATCGGGCCGAGGCGGAGAAGTAGATAGCCGAGGCAGAGCGGAGGTTGGTCGAGGCAGAGTGGGAGAAGGCTGAGCTCGCTAGTAGGGTGGGATCGGCAGGGGTGGAGGCACTCGAGCAATACAAAAGCTCGGAGGCCTACCGGGTCGACCTTAAGGAGGTTGCCCTCCCCTACAGCGAGTTAGCACTTCGTCGGGGCCTCCACAAGGGGTTCAAGCATGGCTACGGTCGGACTATCTTCTACGCTGAGGAGCAGGTGCCCGGGACAATCAGTTTCCCGTTCGGGTAATGCTACGACTCGGATTTGGCGTCCTGGCATCCTACGATTCCTCTAGTTCGGCGTCCGGGGAAGACGGAGACCAGGGGGACTCGTCTTCGTCCGAGGAGTCGCCAACTCCGGATGCCTCGGGAGGGCGTGCAACTGAGGCAGTTCCCACGCAGGTGGGGTCAGTGGCAGGGTCAGCCGTCGTCGAGGATGCCGGGGCCAGACCATCCGACCCTTCAACATCCGAGCCTCAAGATGGTCCAGGGGCTTGATGTATCTATTTTTCACTTTCTCCTTGTACGTTTTTACTTTTTGATGAAAAAACATCTCTTTTTGTGTAAGGGAAGGTCGAAAACATAAGGCAGTAGCGTTATGATAAAGACTTGACCGTTTCTTACCGCCATTGCCGTGGTTTGACCAGTGTATCCGAAGTAGTTGGAAAGTGCCGATACTTTCTACGTGGATCTCGTATAATAGTTGGGCAGGCATCTGACAGGGTGTCTTTCTGTTTTCTCATGTTTTAAATGCCTGGCCGCTTCGTGTGTCCCACAGCGCAACGGCAGCCGGAGTTATCCCTCTGACTGCGAGAGTTCGAGAGACGCTTTGCAGAGCAGGAGCGTGCCTTACGCGCCTTGCAGAAGACCTCCCCAACAGAGGACGAGGAGAAATCCCCATTCTCCGACTACATCTTGAAGACAGAGATATCTCCTTGAATCTCCATTCCAACCTTCAAGTCTTACGACAGCCAGGGTGACTCGGCCGACCACTTCAACGGCTTCGACGCCCTGATGACTCTTCACGGGGCGTCCGATGCCATCAAGTGCCGAGCCTTCGTGACCACCCTTGTCCAAGGTGCCCAAGCATGGTTCTGGGCCCTCACCCCCGGATCCATCCGGGACTTCAAGCAGTTCGGGATAGTGTTCAAGGAGAGTTTCGCCGGCAGCGGCCCCCCAAGGTCGGTAGCGAGGCTTTTGGCTCTCAAACAAGAGCAAGGGGAGAGACTCCGTGCTTATATCAACCGATTCAAGTTGGAAGCCCTGAGAATTCCCCGTCTGGATGTTGCCTCGGCCATAACCGCACTGACCCGAGGCACCCGTGATGAGAACCTCCACTGCGAACTTGTCCTCCACCCTCCCTCGACCCTTGTCGAGCTAGTGACTCTGGCTTTATGCCATGCTGAAGGCGAAGAAGTTCTCAGTGCATGTCGAGGCGCAACCGATTCTGGTCTGGAGGGGGACAAGAAGCGAGCACCCGAGCCAAGCTCAGGCCAAGGAAAGAGGCGGAACCCAGACAGGGAGCACAAAGAACTGTCCCAGAAGTACGAGCGGTACACTCCCTTAACCGCTCCGGTGTACGAGATCTATGAAGAGATCAAAGGCTCGGGCCTCCTCCGCCAACCCGAGCCAATGAGGTCGAAGAGTCACAATCACAGTAAGCACTGCCTATTCCACAGCGACCACGGGCATCATACCAGCGATTGCCGCCAGCTCTAGGATGAGATCGAGCACCTTGTCCGCCAGGGACACCTATCCCGGTTCGTGGCCGGGCACAAGGAAGACCGAGGCACCCCAGAGGAGATCGATAATGCCCCTCACGGGGTTCACATCAATGTCATCGCTGGAGGAGTTGCATCAGGAGGAGACAGTAGCCGATGAAGGAAACATCATGCTGAGCGGGCGAGCCGAGCAATCGAGCCTCCCAAGGCCCCGCCAAGTGAGTCACAGGTCATAGTCTTCTCCGACCAAGACCTGGAAGGGCTGACCACCCCGCATGATGACGCCCTGGTTATTTCAGATACGATAAATCATTGTAACATAGATAGGATTCTAGTTGACAATGGAAGTGCCCCTGATGTATTATCTTATGAGTGTTTTCTTAAGATGGGGGAGAATCCGTCTAAACACCACCCGATCCGAACCCCCCTTTACGGGTTCAATGGCCATGCCACTTATCCCGAGGGAGCCCTGAGCCTGCCGGTTACTCTCAGCACCCCACCCAAAACCATTACGGTTATGGTGCACTTCATAGTGATCAAGGGTATGAAGGCATATTATAACGTAATCTTCGGTCGGGGGATCCTTAGCCGAACAAAAGTGGTGCCCTCTACCTATCACCAAAGGATGAAGTTCCCCACTAAACAAGGGGTGGGGGAAGTCCGAGGCAACCATGCGATGGCCAGAAGGTGCTATAATATCTTGGTCGAAGCCACAAGGCCAGATGGGAAGAACAAGGGCCCCCGGGAAGTCGAGGAAAAACCCACAACATCCGAGCCTGGAGCCAAGTTGTTAACGATTTTCCTGTGGAACAGGCAATGTTTGCTGCGATTGTGGCTTTTCGACCTCATTGGCTCGGGTTGGCGGAGGAGGCCCGAGCCTTTGATGTCTTCATATATCTCGTACACTCGAGCGGTTAAGGGAGTGTACCACTCGTACTTCCGGGATGGTTCTTTGTACTTCCCGTCTCGGTTCCGCCTTTTTCGTTGGCCCGAGCTTGGCTCGGGTGCTCGCCTCTTGTCCCCCTCCCTGATGTCACACCACCTTGGGGTGATAGTCACAGGACCGAATGCCCTTGGACCTATAATTGCAAGCATGTATCTTTGAGTGGCGGACTTACTCTAGCGAACTCACTCGCGTGGCGCACACTAGTGCCCGTAGGTGACTCGACGATGATGGAGAGGGTCCGAGGTAGGACCTTGATGCTCCAATGGTTGGCTAACATGGGGAGAACCCCAAATGGGCCAGGGATGCCCAACTCACGGGCGGCCAGCACACCAAGGGTGTGGGATGTAGGGGATCACTCACAACTCACCCGCGGTGATCACTCACATCAATGGCAATTATGGGCCGAGCTCTCACTCTCCGTCTGACGAAGGAATAACGATAATACTATGCTAAGCAAGGAATTTAAACCAGCCAAGAGGGGGACCGAGGCTCACCTAGTCAGCGTGAAGACGCCGACCCCGGCCAGAGACGGGGGCGAGCGGGGAGGCGAGGGTATGCACCCGCACGCCGCGTCGATGAAGCTTTAAACCTGCGACTTGAATTATTACATGAACTACACCCCTTGCAAGGGGGGGGGGGATCTTGGGGTGGGGGTAAGTTATTACAGCCAAAACTACCTCCACGCAGGGAGGGGTCTTCAGCCGGCCAAGCTAGGGAAGGGGAGAACCGACCTAGGAACTAATTGATAGAACGCCGACGGTTCTGTCCGACCTCTGGAATAGGGGATAGGCAGTCGAAGATGATGCTGCTGCGGCTTCTCCCAAATTTTTTTGATAACGAGACCAGTGGAAAAATCTTCAGGATTGGATCAGAAAGATGTCCAATTTTTGTGGAATTTTCTGGTTGGCGGTGCTGGTCGGGGAAGAGCCACGAACAAGGACTCAGATCTCTAGTTCTAACTGTCTCAGAACCACTACAGCAGAAAGCCAGAGTCGTCACGATTGCTCCCGAGCTCCGAATCGTGCGTGGCCAAAGTCGTTAGAAAAGTTGTTGAGTCCTCTTCGAAACGAGATCCACGGTCATGCCATAGGGTGCTGGAGCAGACCGAGAGAGCCCGAACAGTGGACAGGGGTCGATTCAGTCCCAGGAGGAGTAGAACTGCGCACCTGGAGGAGAAAATTGATAAATCTTATCTACGGATGCCGAACGGGGTTCCGCTTCTTGTCCCTCGAAGTAGGCTTGTTGTAGGAGATCCCAGCCTAGTCCCGCCTCCAGATCCTTAAGAGGGTGGCCGTGGCAGACTCTGCAAATGGCTTCAGGTTACTGACCGGGCCTATCTGCGCAGTCGGAGAAGAATAGCTCTCCTTGGCAGTCACAAACTCAGATGGGGACAAAACCACCACCGTTGCGAAGCTGCTTTGACGATGATTCCAACAATATATGGTACACCTCCTGAAGCCTCACGATGATGCTGTGGCCACTGCTGCAATCTGCTAGTGCTCTGCTACCTTCGAATTGAGAACTGCAGGTTGAAGATGATAGGGGGAATGGGGTATATGGGAGGGGAAATGGGGTGGATGGGTGTGGGAGTGACCCCTAGATGTGAGGGGGTCTGGGAGGGGGTGTTCCAGGGTGTGGGAAGGGGAGAATGGGGACTGGAATGGGGTGTTTGCAGTGGGTGAGAGAGAAGTTGCAAATTTGGATGGGTGGGGGAGAGGGAAGGAGAGTTCTCTCTCCAAGGTTTGAAAATTGACTAATGGGGTGGTTAATGGGGCTTTAGGGATGGGAATGGTTGTGTTGGGGAAGGGAAGGGGTGCTTGGGGAGTGGGGAATTCTCCCTTGGGAGATGAGAGGGTGTGGTGGAGTATGGATTGGTGGAGGGTCTCTTGGGACTAGGGGTGGAGTAATGAGGGTTGGGGTAGTTGGGAGGATGAGTAATGAGGGGAGAGGAAGGGTTGATGATGTGGAGGAGAGAGAGGGAGGGGAGGAGAGAGAAAGGGGCCCCCCTCCTCTTGGAGAGAGAGAGAGAAGAGAGAGAGAAAGAGAGAGGGGAATCCACCCCTTAGAGAGAGAGAGAGATTTGGAGAATCCACTCCAATAAGACACTAAAACTCACTTGATTTAAATTGATCATAAAAGGTTGTTACATATGAGAGGAGTGGGGGCCTATTTATAGGCTCACACAATTTCATGGACTAAAATGACCTTGAACAAACTAACTAATGACTAGGCTATCCAGGTGGGGGGCGCCCATGGGGCAAGCCCATCTTTTGGGCCCATTTGGCTACTCAAACCGACCTAATGACTCATAGACTTAGGTAGATAATCCACTAACCTAGGTACATGACTCAAATAAAGGGAAAATTACATAGTTTATGACTCAAAGAAAATATAAAAATTACATGGATAGACTCAGAAAAATATGAAGAACATAATGACGCATGCCATCGATCCATTTGAGCTTCGAAAAAAAGTGGAGGGGCAAGGGATGCCCCCATCATACCCCCGGGGTGGGGAGAACTCGACCCCGTCGAGTATGGGTCCGCTGGGGAAGTGGTACACCAATGCAGCTCCAGGCGAGCCACGATCTCCGAACTCAACCCTCATCCATAGCCGGGAATGGTGCTTCAGCTTTTCAAAGTGGCTCGGACACACCCTCATGCTGGCAATGAGATCTTGCTTGCCTAGTATTGCCGCCGTATGCTCACGTCGGGCTCTCAGGCTAATTTATGGTGGCACTCCGAGGGTGTCTCTCACAAGGATAGGTGTAAGCTCAAGGCACTCACTAGGATCCACCATGGTGCCCTTAGAGGGTGCCGGATCCACCACGTGGAAAGTGGGGTGAATCCCAAAATCCATTAGAAAGTCCAACCCATAAGCTGGTTTACCAAAGCTACTCGGAACATGGGAAGGTCCAAGTCCTCGTGCCCTCAAATTGGAGGTGACCCTAGGGTAGAGCCACTCCAAAGTCATCATCACCAAGTTGCCAACTTGGAAGTCCAAGTGGCACTCATGAGTTTTTGCCCGCTTCTTGTGAATCTCACCGCTTGTTGCTTGATACTTGCTTGGATGCATATGCCATGCACTAGGATGCGGTGTGAGTGGAAAATGTATGATATGCATAGGGGGGCCAGGACAACCATATTTAGACCAATCATGTAGAAATGTCATAGAGACTTTGATGGAATTGGGAGGACTGATGCATCCATAAATGTCCCTCTCATGCGTAGGTGTGATAAATGCCGGAGGACTCGGACATCCATGAATACTCCTAATATGCTTAAGACTCATGATGAATGAAGGTGGACCATTACATCCGAATATGGACCACTCATGCTTCCTACTTGACATGTGGGTGATATGAATGAATGGACCCGACTTATGAATCATGTCAAGTGGTGCGGTATGCCTAGGCACATGCATTCATATCCTAGAGATGACTTCCCTGTGCATGGGTGTGGGGTGGCCCTTGAGCTTCCACTCGTATGGATCAAAGGGATGTAAGAAGGGGGACATCATGGAGTGGGGCAATTCATCAATCCCAAGGTGTATGTTGCCTAAGGTCAAGGCTCCCATGGTGTAACCCGATTCTAGGAAGGGAGGGGTTTGGCCCAACATGGTGGGTGGGGGTATGGTAAGGTTAGTGGTGAGTAAGGTGGGTGGGTCACATGGGGAACTAGACTCCCATAGGAAGGGATCAAAGAGATCATGATAAGGGTTACCTGGAGAGAGATACTCCATGTCCTCAAGGTCCTCACAAAGTGGTGAATCATCCTCTTCTAGTGAAATGGTTGGGCCGGTGTATGGGGTGGGTTGGTTGGTCAAGGTTCTAGGAATTACAATGGTAGGGGAGTGGACCGGGATGGGCTCTTGCACCATGGGGAGAAGGAAAAGGAGGTCGCTAGTGTAGCAACCAAGAGTGCAAACCGAGGTGATAGACCTGGTACATGGGTGGATGAGGTCAAGGCTCTTGGGTCGGTCCGCCCCTAGAGTCAACAAAAAAGTCAAGTCTAATTGCCACTTTAGACCCTTGAGGAGATCATCCCAAACCTCTACCTCATAGTAGGATTGGATCGTGGTGTGAAAGGAGGGGAGGGCCACAATTGGGGATTGATGTCCCATGGGTGAGAGGTGTGGGGGTGAACTAGGGACGAAGGGGCCTTGCTTGTGCCATTGGAGTATGGACTCATTCACGGTGAGGGTGTGTGGCTCTTGAGGATCCGAACTAGGAGAGGTGGGTGGAAGTGGAGATTCTTGGATTTCCTTTATGGTGGGTTGCGGATCTAGACTAGCATCCATTTCCATGTGGGTGGGTGTGTGGGTCTCAACTTCTAATGATAATGGGGTGGGTAGGTCTAATGCGAGAGAATTGGTGAAAGTCGATGCGTGGTGCACCCGAGGTGGTGAACAAGCATGGGCTTGGGTTGGGATTGGTATGGTAAGTAGTGGAGGTCTAGGTTGAGGTTGGGTTGGGGTAGGAAGTGGAAGATGGGTGGGTTGAGGGGGTTTGGGAAGATTGTCCTTGGGAGGAGTGTCCTTGTTGGGGGACGATGGAGGGGTAATGGTGGCCGGGGTGGGAGAGGTTTCAACCACTATGGGTATGGGAAGATGCTTCCTCGTGGGACATTGTTCGGCGATGTGCCCCAATTGGTGGCACCTATAACATTCCGGCTCGCACTTACCCGAGGTTATTTCACTCACTTCTATCTCCATAGGACCTTTTCCTTTTTGAGAAGGGGTAAGGTGAGGAGTGGAGGTGGAGGTGGGGGCCAAAGGGCCTTGAGTAAGGTGGGTTGTGGAATTGGGTTTTGGTTGTATTGTGGGGAATTGGGGAATTGGAGTCTTGGGTTGGCCGGGTGGGGATGGTGGAGTTGAAGTGCTCCTTGGGATTTGGTGATCCGAGTAGGAAGGGGACACATATCTAGCCCTAAGTTGTTCCTTCATGTTTCCCCAAGTGGTGATGGGATCTTCCCTTTAAATTATCCTTAGCCCAACAATTTATATCCAATAGGTTTGAGCCCATTTGGTAAGTTGTGATTTGGCACATCGGACTTTCTCATCCTCGGACATGGGATACCAAGTGAAGTAATGGTCCATTGGGACTTCCCAATCTAAATAGTCAATAGGATGAGTTCCATCAAAGATGGAAGGTGGGGGAGGAGCCCTACTATCATCCGCCCTTGGGGCGGGCCCATTTTCTCCTAGTTGGTCGAGTCGACCCAATAGGTTATCAAGCCGCTCATTGGCATAGGTCAAGGCCTTCAAAAGGTAGTTGACATGGTCAGGGAGGTCATGTATGTCAGTGGTAGGCATCCCTTGGGGGTTTGGACTCATGGAGAGGGCCGATGGGTAAGGTCAGTAAGAGGTGGCCATGCTAGTGGCTAAAGAGATGCAACCGAGGACTCTAAATGCATAAACACGCCCGAGGACCAACTTGATAGAGACAAGTTGTGAAATTGCTCTGATATCACTTGATGTGACCCCACCTTGGGGTGATAGTCCCAGGACCAAATGCCCTTGGACCTACAATTGCAATCAAGTATCTTTGAGCGGCGGACTTACTCTAGCGAACTCACTCGCGTGGCACACACTAGTGCCTGTAGGCGACTCGGCGATGATGGAGAGGGTCCGAGGTGGGACCTTGATGCTCCAATGGTTGGCTAGCTTGGGGAGAACCCCAAATGGGCCAGGGATGCCCAACTCATGGGTGGCCAGCGCACCAAGGGTGTGGGATGTAGGGGATCACTCACAACTCACCCGTGGTGATCACTCACATCAATGGCAATTATGGGCCGAGCTCTCACTCTCCGTCCGATGGAGCAATAACGATAATACTATGCTAAGTAAGGAATTTAAACCATCCAAGAGGGGGACCGAGGCTCACCTAGTGAGTGTGAAGACGCCAACCCCGGCCAGAGACGGGGGCGAGCGGGGAGGCGAGGGTATGCACCCGTACGCCGCGTCGATGAAGCTTCAAACCTGTGACTTGAATTATTACATGAACTACACCCCTTGCAAGGGGGGGGGATCTCGGGGTGGGGGTAAGTTATTATAGCCAAAACTACCTCCACGCAGGGAGGGGCCTTCAGTCGGCCAAGCTAGGGAAGGGGAGAACCGACCTAGGAACTAATTGATAGAACGCCGACGGTTCTGTCCGACCTCTGGAATAGGAGACAGGCAGTCGAAGATGATGCCGTTGCGGCTTCTCCCGAATTTTGTTGATAACGAGACCAGTGGCAAAATCTTCAGAATTGGATCAGGAAGACGTCCAATTTTTGTGGAATTTTCTGGTTGGCGGTGCTGGTCGGGGAAGAGCCACGAACAAGGACTCAGATCTCAAGTTATGACTGTCTCAACACCACTGCAGTAGAAAGCCAGAGTCGTCACGATTGCTCCCGACCTCCGAATCGAGCGTGGCCAAAGTCGTTAGAAAGGTTGTTGAGTCCTCTTCGAAACGAGACCCACGGTCATGCCATAGGGTGCCGGAGCAGACCAGGATAGCCCGAACAGTGGACAGGGGTCGGTTTAGTCCCAGGAGGAGTAGAACTGCACACATGTAGGAGAAAATTGATAAATCTTATCTACGGATGCCGAACGGGGTTCCTCTTCTTGTCCCTCGAAGTAGGCTCGTTGTAGAAGATCCCAGCCAAGTCCCGCTTCGAGATCCTCAAGAGGGCAGCCGTGGCAGACTCTGCTAATGGCTTCAGGTTGCTGACCGGGCCTATCCTACACAGTCGGAGAAGAATTGCTCTCCTTGGCAGTCATAAACTCAGACGGGGATGAAACCACCACCGTTGAGAAGCTGCTTCGACGATGATTTCAACAATATATGGTATGCCTCTTGAAGCCTCAAGATGATGCCGTGGCCGCTACTGCAATCTGCTGGTGCTCTGTTGCCTTCGAATTGAGAACTGTAGGTTGAAGATTATAGGGGGAATGGGGTATATGGGAGAGGAAATGGGGTGGATGGGTGTGGGAGTGACCCCTAGCTGTGAGGGGGTCTGGGAGGGGGTGTTCCAGGGTATGGGAAGGGGAGAATGGGGGCTGGAATGGGGTGTTTGCAGTGGGTGAGAGAGAAGCTCCGAATATGGGATTGGTGGGGGAGAGGGAAGGAGAGTTTTCTCTCCAAGGTTTGAAAATTGACTAATGGGGTGGTTAATGGGGCTTTGGGGATGGGAATGGTTGTGTTGGGGATGGGAAGGGGTGCTTGGGGAGTGGGGAATTCTCCCATGGGAGATGAGAGGGTGCTTAGAGAAGGGGATTGGGTAGTTGGTGGTTGGGTGGTGGAGTATGGATTGGTGGAGGGTCTCTTGGGACTAGGGGTGGAGTAATGAGGGTTGGGGTAGTTGGGAGGATGAGTAATGAGGGGAGAGGAAGGGTTGATGATGTGGAGGAGAGAGAGGGAGGGGAGGAGAGAGAAAGGGGCGCCCCCTCCTCTTCGAGAGATAGAGAGAGAAGAGAGAGAGAAAGAGAGAGGGGAATCCACCCCTTAGAGAGAGAGAGAGAGAGATTTGGAGAATCCACTCCAATAAGACACTAAAACTCACTTGATTTAAATTGATCATAAAAGGTTGTTACATTTGAGAGGAGTGGGGGCCTATTTATAGGCTCACACAATTTCATGGACTAAAATGACCATGAACAAACTAACTAATGACTAGCCTATCCAAGTGGGGGGCGTCCATGGGCCAATCCCATCTTTTGGGCCCATTTAGCTACTCAAACCAACCTAATGACTCATAGACTTAGGTAGATAACCCACTAACCTAGGTACATGACTCAAATAAAGGGAAAATTACATAGTTTATGACTCAAAGAAAATATGAAAATTACATGGATCGACTCAAAAAAATGTGAAGAACATAATGACGCATGCCATCGATCCATTTGAGCTTCGAAAAAAAGTGGAGGGGCAAGGGATGCCCCCATCACTCCCGACCCGAACCGGTTGCGCCTCGGCATGCGCTGAGAACTTCTTCACACTCAGTATGGCGTAAAGCCAGAGTCACTAGCTCAGCAAGGGTCGAGGGAGGGTGGAGAACAAGTTCGCGGCGGAGGTTCTCGTCACAGGTGCCTCCAGTTAGTGCGGTTATGGCCGAGGCAACATATAGACGGGGGATTCTTAGGGCTTCCGACATGAATCGGTTGATATAATCCCAGAGTCTCTCCCCCTGCTCCAGTTTGAGAGCCAATAGCCTCGCTACTGACCTTGGGGGGCCGCTGCCGGTGAAACTCTCGTTGAACACTCGCCCGAACTTCTTAAAGTCCCAGATGGATCCGGGGGCGAGGGCCCAGAAGCATGCTTGGGCGCCTTGGACCAGGGTGGTCACGAAGGCTCGGCACTTGATGGCGTCGGATGCCCCGTGAACAGTCATCAGGGCATTGAAACTGTTGAAGTGGTCGGCCGGGTCACCCTGGCCGTCGTAAGACTTGAAGGTCAGAATGGGGATTCTAGGAGATATATCTGCATTCAAGATGCAGTCGGAGAATGGGGATTTCTCCTCGTCCTCTGCTGGGGAGGTCTTCTGCAAGGCGTGTAAGGCGCGTTCCTGCTCTGCAAAGCGTCTCTCGAACTCTCGCAGCCGGAGGGATAACTCCAACTAGGGAGGCGCGATGGTGGGCTGTCCTGGCATTCCCCAGGGACTTCGGTCTATGGGTGTGGACGTACCCCAGGTTTTCCCATTTTCGGTGCTGTAGCACCCCTGAAAAATTTAAGGAAATAAAATTTCTAAATAAATTAAACTTACATGAGAAGGACAAATAAATATAGTTAAGTTATAAATATAAACACTTAATGGGCCATGGTAATGATCATCTTGGTCCATTAACACAATATATGTAAATACCCAAACAATATGACCCATATATATAATAAGGATCCTTTTATATGCCACCCACGTAACCCATATATATATATATATATATATATATATATATATATATGTTTATATCTAAACTAAAGCCCACGTGAGACTTTCCACCATATATATATATATGCGATAACGGTTCTTTGGAGGGCATGAAGAAATATCGAAAGGTAAGAGACGCCATGGTCTTAGGCGTGGATTTCATAAGAGATGACTTAATAAGAGCCGTCATTTTATTCTAAAATGAATAGTGCCAAATTTTCAATTCAAGAATTTTTGAAAACTAATTACATGGAAAAATAAAGAAAAATGGAAAACTCATAACCCTAAAATTTCCCTGCTAGATCACGTCAAATAAAAAGAATAAAAATCTTTAAAGATTGTAACACTTTAAAAATAAAACGTGAAATGTTGAATAACGCCCGTACCAAGGACGTTATTTCTTGAAAAACGCCTATTAAATGGACACCAATTCTTAGAATGTGGCTTTGGCATGGTCGTCAATTTCTTAAATCAAAAATAAGGAAACTTTTGTTCGAACCAGGAGGTCATTGGAATTTTTTTTGAAAGAATTATTTAGTAAGGATAATTTATGGGAAAGTCTCGATACTAAGATGACCCTTAGTAGGAAGTTTAAATCTCACTCAAACTCCAACTCTCTAGTCGGTCCTCAACCCTATAGGATCTCCAAACCCTATAAATACCAACCCCTTCGAGCCAATCTATTGGCTTTTCTCTTCTTCCTCTCTACTTCGTGCTACTGCCTGTGGCAAGAAGCATCTTACTGCTTCTTATTCTTCTTCTTCTACAGTTATTGCTGCTAGTTTTTCTTTACCGTGTGTGCGTGAAGACCAACGCGGGAGAATTCTCCCCCTGCCCTGCGTGAAGGGAGCTTTTGCTCCTCATCCCTTCTTCATCTGCCGTGGTCGTAACACGAGGAGCTGCTGCTTCTTCCTTGTTGTTGTTTCGCCTGAAGACTTCCTCTTCAGTTTACGGCTACTACTGCGGTTATATTCATTCCAATCATCTATCTTTCTCTCGTTCGATCGTTGTTCTAGGCAAACCCAACAGGTAGGTGTTCTCTCTGACTGCCAAACTTAATTAATAAAGATAATATAGTTTTTTACGATCATAAACAGCATGTTGTATCACGTGTTTGAGTTCATAATCTTTAGTTTTCTGTAGGTGTTCTCTCTGATGGCTAAACAAGTATTTAACAAGCTTCTGTAATCATGTTAAGCATGCATATAGGTCTGTAACAAGTACATATTTCATTCTTGATTGAGGTTTATTTATTTTACTACAAGGGTGAAAATGACGACCCAATCTAGGGCGTCATTTTAGTTCAACGACCAACTAATCAGTCGTCAATTATATAGAAGTTAGTTATGGAGTTTTCACATTAATAGTTTGTTCATGGGTATCAGAGTCTCCTTTGGCCATGAAAATTTATGGGCATACTATTGGGGTGGGGACCGAGGTAGTGAAAGTGGTTGCACCATTTTTCGTGCCCCCTATCTCAAGATCCCCTGTCTCTCAACGAAAAATTATTTTGAACGTCTGGTTAGGTAGAGTTTTTCGAGCCTGTCATTTCGGTATATTATAAGCTAGATTCCGACATGGTTACGTATAGAAACGGGAGATTTGAAAATACAACTTTTGTGAAATTACGACCCACAAATGGTCGTCATATTAAAATTGGACGCCACTATACAGTGGCGTCAGATTAACATATATATACATATATATGTATATATATATATATCATATTTATTAAAATATGTAACAGAAAATTTTAAAAAATATATATTTAGAATCCTTGTATTTTTCTCCTAATTATCATATATTCTATTTCCTTAAATTATTTTAAATAAATCAATGTGTCTTTGAATATATGTTTTTGAAATCATTCAATTAAATAGATATAAATGTGAAATCTTGTTAAATAAAATAAATTAAAAATCATAAAATTAACGTCCCTCCAAGAGGACGCTAATTAATAAATGACGTCACCCCTGGGTGTCAAATAATATAAGTTTATTTAATTATAGTTAATTATAGAATTAGATGGACATGAATTCTATAATTAACGCATTCATGTTCTCACCGTTTTCTTCCGATTTTGACCCATACCGCGGGTCTTCTGGTACTCTCATCTCACGTCCGTAGATGGAGTCCCTGTTTCATGATTGGTTCACGTATACACCTCAACTCTCGGTGATATACGAGCCCTCCGTTGGACATTCTGTTCCTTCGGACTAGCAAGTTAGTCATTGAGACCTCCGTAAGTCTCCGCTAGCCTTGGATTCTCACAAGGCAGCCGAGCAGGTTGTACCCTTTAAACCCATGTTACTACTTGACGGCCATGTCACTCTAATGAAACATGTTAAACCGGTTCTCATGACATATTCTTCGGACGCCATGAGATTATTTTGAACAAATAGAATGGAAAACCATGCCATTGATATTTCTGGAAAAATTACGTGCCTACCTTGCCTTAAGATCAAGTGACCACATGAAGTATTGTTAACCGGTTCATCTCGGATTTATCTCGAGTTAGATATCATGCATAATCATGGTCATTCTCTCTAGCGTTCTATGACACTGGGATCCTTGGAATCTATTCTTAATTGAGAACATAATCCTTTGACTCTGTATTTGGCCATATCTGATTCTGAAATATTAAAGGGCTCTGGGTCCGTGACTTTTCAGTGCCATGTAAGACGGAAGTCCAATTCTGTAAACCATGGGAATTATGGGTGTGGCATTGCACCAAACTCTGTACATCTGTTATTCTGTTATTTTGTTATTCTGTAAACTCTGTTAATTCTGTTAATTCTATTATTCTGATATTTTGTTGTTCGGTTATTCTGATAATTTAGATATTCTACTAGATTGTTTAATTCTGCTAATATTTATTGAAACTCTGTTATATTCTGGCCAATTCTGAAGTTATGTTCATCCGCGTATCTGTCCTTGTTATATTCTGATAGCTTGTCCTTGACTCTGCATGGGAATTCATCCCTATTTCTCTTGAGCCCGTAACTGCCTTTTCATCTTTCCTGTTAGATTGATCATCATGATTTTCTAGTTCCATGCCTTGCATCGTCATGAACATGTTAATTGGCTAATCACTTATATTTTGCTTGATGAGAGATGTAATTCCTACTGAGCGTTTCGCTCACCAGCCTATCTTTAACGTTTTTCAGGTAACGACATTGAAGATAGTCCATCAGATGGGGAAGGGCAAGAGTGTTGAGCGTTGTGAAAAAAGCAAGCCGGTGTCTTTAGTTTTCTTGAGTCTTATCTTGTCCTTGAGTCTTATCCCTTTATAAAGTATTTGAGTCTTTTCTTTTTCCCATATAAGTGGAGTCCAGTTATGTAATTGACATTTGATTATCAATAAAGACTATATTTTGTCCATATTATCTTGCCTTAGAAATTTTGTGTCTTATGTATGCTCTGATTATTCACGACTGTATCGTTGCCACGTTCCGACCAATACGTTCCGCTACTATCGGATCGGGGCGTGACAGAAGTGGTATCAGAGTCTAGGTATATTAAACCGTAGGTCTTGACTATAGGTTGCCATAAGTTCTAGGTTCAATCCCATTATTGCCCGATAAGATTGGGTAGAACCTTGGGTTAAGAGCTAAAAAGGAAATTAAAATACTAATAAGATTAGTTTATGATGATAGATTAGTAAAATTTCATGAGAATGACTTGGTAATCTTACCTGAGATTGTGTGTGTGTTGTAGAACTAGATAGATAACAATGGCCACCGAGCGTGCCCAATGGCGCGAAATGCAAAGAACACCACAAGGTTTGACCCATGCTCTTCAGCGGGTAGCCGAGGGTGGAGCCAATCGTGGAGCTGGAGAGTTACATCGTGAGTTCCGGAGCCTCAATCCCCCTAGATTTAGTGGAACTCCTGATCCTGATGTGGCGGAAGATTGGACTAAGGAGATGGAAAGAATCTTCCGAGTAATGCAATGCTCGGATCAAGATAAGGTCCTTTTAGCAACATTTCAACTTGAGAAGGACGCAAGGGCTTGGTGGGAGTCCGTGGAAGCCACCTTGCCAAATGAACCTGTAGCATGGGTAGAATTCTTAGAGCACTTCAATGAGAAGTATTTCTCAGAGAGAGTTCGGGAGAGAAAAGCGGGAGAATTTGCCTCACTTACGCAAAGAAGTATGTCTGTGGTAGAATATGAGGCCCAGTTCTCGAGGTTGTCACGGTATGCGCCTCATTTGATCATGACAGAAAAGATGAAAGCTAGGAGATTCTTGAATGGGTTAAGACTACAATATATACCCCAATTAACACCAATGGATATTCAATCATATGCCGAGATGGTTAAGAGAGCTCAGCTATTAGAAGATGCCACGGAATTATCTGACAAGGTCAAGGCTAGAATGAAAAAAAAAAAGGTAGATAATGGCAACAAAAGGTCCAATAATGAGAATGGAGTTCCGAATGGCAAGAAGCCTAAAGGAGAGAAGTGCAAGCATTGTGGGAATGAGGGTCATCAATCCAAGAAGTGTCACTGGAAGAGTGGAGCTTGTTTTCGTTGTGGAAGCCAAGAACATAAGGTAACCAACTGTCCCCTTCCAAAAGATCAACCTCAACTGGCAAATGATCGCAATAAGGAATGGCGTCAAGGTCAATTGCAAGCAATAAGACAAATCGAACCTACTGACAATGAAGTAACTAGAGGTACCCCTTAACCTTGGCCTAGTTCATTAGGTTGTTTTATTAGCATGCCTAGATGATTTTGTCTTATGAATGGAAACTAGAACTAGATACCCCACTGATATAGATTGGAGATGAATTTCAGTTGAATTTGGGGACCAAATTCTTTTAAGTGGGGGAGGGTGTAGCACCCTGAAAAATTTAAGGAAATAAAATTCTTAAATAAATTAAACTTACATGCGAAGGACAAATAAATATAGTTAAGTGATAAATATAAACACTTAATGGGCCATGGTAATGATCATCTTGGTCCATTAACACAATATATGTAAATACCCAAACAATATGACCCATATATATAATAAGGACCCTTTTATATGCCACCCACGTAACCCATATATATATATATATATATATATATATATATATATATATATATATATATATATATGTTTATATCTAAACTAAAGCCCACGTGAGACTTTCCACCATATATATATATGCGATAACGGTTCTTTGGAGGGCATGAAGAAATATCGAAAGGTAAGAGACGCCATGGTCTTAGGCGTGGATTTCATAAGAGATGACTTAATAAGAGCCGTCATTTTATTCTAAAATGAATAGTGCCAAATTTTCAATTCAAGAATTTTTGAAAACTAATTACATGGAAAAATAGAGAAAAATGGAAAACTCATAACCCTAAAATTTCCCAGCTAGATCACGTCAAATAAAAAGAATAAAAATCCTTAAAGATTGTAACACTTTAAAAATAAAACGTGAAATGTTGAATAACGCATGTACCAAGGGCATTATTTCTTGAAAAACTCATATTAAATGGACACCAATTCTTAGAATGTGGCTTTGGCATGGACGTCAATTTCTTAAATCAAAAATAAGGAAACTTTTGTTCGAACCAGGAGGTCATTGGAATTTTTTTTGAAAGAATTATTTAGTAAGGATAATTTATGGGAAAGTCTCGATACTAAGATGACTCTTAGTAGGAAGTTTAAATCTCACTCAAACTCCAACTCTCTAGTCGGTTCTCAACCCTATAGGATCTCCAAACCCTATAAATACCAACCCCTTCGAGCCAATCTATTGGCTTTTCTCTTCTTCCTCTCTGCTTCGTGCTACTGCCTGTGGCAAGAAGCATCTTACTGCTTCTTATTATTCTTCTTCTACGGTTATTGCTGCTAGTTTTTCCCTACCGTGTGTGCGTGAAGACCAATGCGGGAGACTTCTCCCCCTGCCCTGCGTGAAGGGAGCTTTTGCTCCTCATCCCTTCTTCTTCTGTCGTGGTCGTAACAAGAGGAGCTGCTTCTTCTTCCTTGTTGTTGTTTCGCCTGAAGACTCCCTCTTCAGTTTATGGCTACTACTGCTGTTATATTCATTCCAATCGTCTATCTTTCTCTCGTTCGATCGTTGTTCTAGGTAAACCCAATAGGTAGGTGTTCTCTCTGACTGCCAAACTTAATTAATAAAGATAATATAGGTTTTTACGATCATAAACAGCATGTTGTATCACATGTTTGAGTTCATAATCTTTAGTTTTCTGTAGGTGTTCTCTCTGATGGCTAAACAAGTATTTAACAAGCTTTTGTAATCATGTTAAGCATGCATATAGGTCTGTAACAAGTACATATTTCATTCTTGATTGAGGTTTATTTATTTTACTGCAAGGGTGAAAATGACGACCCAATCTAGGGTGTCATTTTAATTCAACGACCAACTAATCAGTCGTCAACTATATAGAAGTTAGTTATGGAGTTTTCACATTAATAGTTTGTTCATGGGTATCGGAGTCTCCTTTGGCCATGAAAATTTATGGGCATACTATTGGGGTGGAGACCGAGGTAGTGAAAGTGGTTGCATCATTTTTCGTGCCCCCTATCTCAAGATCCCCTGTCTCTCAACGAAAAATTATTTTGAACGTCTGGTTAGGTAGATTTTTTCGAGCCCGTCATTTCGGTATATTATAAGCTAGATTCCGACATGGTTACGTATAGAAACGGGAGGTTTGAAAATACAACTTTTTTGAAATTACGACCCACAAATGGTCGCCATATTAAAATTGGACGCCACTATACAGTGGCGTCAGATTAACATATATATATATATATACCATATTTATTAAAATATGTAACAGAAAATTATAAAAAATTATATATTTAGAATCCTTGTATTTTTCTCCTAATTATCATATATTCTATTTCCTTAAATTATTTTAAATAAATCAATGTGTCTTTGAATGTATGTTTTTGAAATCATTCAATCAAATAGATATAAATGTGAAATCTTGTTAAATAAATTAAATTAAAATTCATAAAATTAACGTCCCTCCAAGAGGACGTTAATTAATAAATGACGTCACCCCTGGGCGTCAAATAATATAAGTTTATTTAATTATAGTTAATTATAGAATTGGATGGACATGAATTCTATAATTAACGCATTCATGTTCTCACCGTTTTCTTCAAATTTTGACCCATACCGCGGGTCTTCTGGCACTCTCATCTCACGTCCGTAGATGGAGTCCCTGTTTCATGATTGGTTCACGTACACCTCAACTCTCGGCGATATACGAGCCCTCCGTTGGACATTCTGTTCCTTCGGACTGGCAAGTTAGTCATTGAGACCTCCGTAAGTCTCCGCTAGCCTTGGATTCCCTCAAGGCAGCCGAGCAGGTTGTACCCTTTAAACCCATGTTACTACTTGACGGCCATGTCACTCTAATGAAACATGTTAAACCGATTCTCATGACATATTCTTCGGACGCCATGAGATTATTTTGAACAAATAGAATGGAAAACCATGCCATTGATATTTCTGGAAAAATTACGTGCCTACCTTGCCTTAAGATCAAGTGACCACATGAAGTATTGTTAACCGGTTCATCTCGGATTTATCTCGAGTTAGATATCATGCATAATCATGGTCATTCTCTCTAGCATTCTATGACACTGGGATCCTTGGAATCTATTCTTAATTGAGAACATAATCCTTTGACTCTGTATTTGGCCATATCTTATTCTGAAATATTAAAGGGCTCTGGGTCCGCGACTTTTCAGTGCCATGTAGGACGGAAGTCCAATTCTGTAAACCATGGGAATTATGGGTGTGGCATTGCACCAAACTCTGTACATCTGTTATTCTGTTATTTTGTTATTCTGTAAACTCTGTTAATTCTGTTAATTCTGTTATTCTGATAATTTGTTGTTCGGTTATTCTGATAATTTAGATATTCTGCTAGATTGTTTAATTCTACTTATATTTATTGAAACTCTGTTATATTCTGGCCAATTCTGAAGTTATGTTCATCCGCGTATCTGTCCTTGTTATATTCTGATAGCTTGTCCTTGACTCAACATGGGAATTCATCCCTATTTCTCTTGAGCCCGTAACTGCCTTTTCATCTTTCCTGTTAGATTGATCGTCATGATTTTCTAGTTCCATGCCTTGCATCATCATGAACATGTTAATTGGCTAATCACTTATATTCTGCTTGATGAGAGATGTAATTCCTACTGAGCGTTTCGCTAACCAGCCTATCTTTAACGTTTTTCAGGTAACGACATCGAAGATAGTCCATCAGATGGGAAAGGGCAAGAGTGTTGAGCGTTGTGGAAAAAGCAAGCCGGTGTCTTTAGTTTTCTTGAGTCTTATCTTGTCCTGGAGTCTTTTCCCTTTATAAAGTATTTGAGTCTTTTCTTTTTCACATATAGGTGGAGTCTAGTTATGTAATTGACATTTGATTATCAATAAAGACTATATTTTGTCCATATTATCTTGCCTTAGAAATTTTGTGTCTTATGTATGCTCTGATTATTCACGACTGTATCTCTGCCACGTTCCGACCAATACGTTCCGCTACTATCGGATCGGGGCGTGACAGAAGTGGTATAAGAGCCTAGGTATATTAAACCCTAGGTCTTGACTATAGGTTGCCATAAGTTCTAGGTTCAATCCCATTATTGCCCGATAAGATTGGGTAGAACCTTGGGTTAAGAGCTAAAAAGGAAATTAAAATACTAATAAGATTAGTTTATGATGATAGCTTAGTAAAATTTCATGAGAATGACTTGGTAATCTTACCTGAGATTGTGTGTGTGTTGTAGAACTAGATAGATAACAATGGCCGCCGAGCGTGCCCAATGGCGCCAAATGCAAAGGACAGTACAAGGTTTGACCCAGGCTCTTCAGCGGGTAGCCGAGGGTGGAGCCAATCGTGGAGCTGGAGAGTTACATCGTGAGTTCCGGAGCCTCAATCCCCCTAGATTTAGTGGAACTCCTGATCCTGATGTGGCGGAAGATTGGACTAAGGAGATGGAAAGAATCTTCCGAGTAATGCAATGCTCGGATCAAGATAAGGTCCTTTTAGCAACATTTCAACTTGAGAAGGACGCAAGGGCTTGGTGGGAGTCCGTGTAAGCCACCTTGCCAAATGAACCTGTAGCATGGGTAGAATTCTTAGAGCACTTCAATGAGAAGTATTTCTTAGAGAGAGTTCGGGAGAGAAAAGCGATAGAATTTGCCTCACTTACGCAAAGAAGTATGTCTGTGGCAGAATATGAGGCCCAGTTCTCGAGGTTGTCACGGTATGCGCCTCATTTGATCATGACAGAAAAGATGAAAGCTAGGAGATTCTTGAATGGGTTAAGACTACAATATATACCCCAATTAACACCAATGGATATTCAATCATATGCCGAGATGGTTATGAGAGCTCAGCTATTAGAAGATGCCACGGAATTATCTGACAAGGTCAAGGCTAGAATGGAAAAGAAAAAGGTAGATAATGGCAACAAAAGGTCCAATAATGAGAATGGAGTTCTGAATGGCAAGAAGCCAAAAGGAGAGAAGTGCAAGCATTATGGGAATGAGGGTCATCAATCCAAGAAGTCACTGGAAGAGTGGAGCTTGTTTTCGTTGTGGAATCCAAGAACATAAGGTAGCCAACTGTCCCCTTCCAAAAGATCAACCTCAACTGGCAAAGGATTGCAATAAGGAATGGCGTCAAGGTCAATTGCAAGCAATAAGACAAATCAAACCTACTGACAATGAAGTAACTAGAGGTACCCCTTAACCTTGGCCTAGTTCATTGGGTTGTTTTATTAGCATGCCTAGATGATTTTGTCTTATGAATGGAAACTAGAACTAGATACCCCACTGATATAGATTGGAGATGAATTTCAGTTGAATTTGGGGACCAAATTCTTTTAAGTGGGGGAGGGTGTAGCAGCCCTGAAAAATTTAAGGAAATAAAATTCCTAAATAAATTAAACTTACATGAGAAAGACCAATAAATATAGTTTAAGTTATAAATATAAACACTTAATGGGCCTTGTAATGATCATCTTGGTCCATTAACACAATATATGTAAATACCCAAACAATATGACCCATATATATAATAAGGACCCTTTTATATGCCACCCACGTAACCCCTATATATATATATATATATATATATATATATGTTTATATCCAAACTAAAGCCCACATGAGACTTTCCACCATGTATATATATGCGATAAAGGTTCTTTGGAGGGCATGAAGAAATATCGAAAGGTAAGAGACGCCATGGTCTTAGGCGTGGATTTCATAAGAGATGACTTAATAAGAGCCGTCATTTTATTCTAAAATGAATAGTGCCAATTTTTCAATTCAAGAATTTTTGAAAACTAATTACATGGAAAAATAGAGAAAAATGGAAAACTCATAACCCTAAGATTTCCCAGCTAGATCACGTCAAATAAAAAGAATAAAAATCCTTAAAGATTGTAACACTTTAAAAATAAAACGTGAAATGTTGAATAACGCATGTACCAAGGGCATTATTTCTTGAAAAACGCATATTAAATGGACACCAATTCTTAGAATGTGGCTTTGGCATGGATGTCAATTTCTTAAATCAAAAATAAGGAAACTTTTGTTCGAACCAGGAGGTCATTGGAATTTTTTTTGAAAGAATTATTTAGTAAGGATAATTTATGGGAAAGTCTCGATACTAAGATGACTCTTAGTAGGAAGTTTAAATCTCACTCAAACTCCAACTCTCTAGTCGGTTCTCAACCCTATAGGATCTCCAAACCCTATAAATACCAACCCCTTCGAGCCAATCTATTGGCTTTCTCTTCTTCCTCTCTGCTTCGTGCTACTGCCTGTGGCAAGAAGCATCTTACTGCTTCTTATTATTCTTCTTCTACGGTTATTGCTGCTAGTTTTTCCCTGTCGTGTGTGCGTGAAGACCAGTGCGGGAGACTTCTCCCCCTGCCCTGCGTGAAGGATGCTTTTGCTCCTCATCCCTTCTTCTTCTGCCGTGGTCGTAACAAGAGGAGCTGCTGCTTCTTCCTTGTTGTTGTTTCGCCTGAAGACTCCCTCTTCAGTTTACGGCTACTACTGCAGTTATATTCATTCCAATCGTCTATCTTTCTCTCGTTCGATCGTTGTTCTAGGCAAACCCAACAGGTAGGTGTTCTCTCTGACTGCCAAACTTAATTAATAAAGATAATATAGGTTTTTATGATCATAAACAGCATGTTGTATCACGTGTTTGAGTTCATAATCTTTAGTTTTCTGTAGGTGTTCTCTCTGATGGCTAAACAAGTATTTAACAAGCTTCTGTAATCATGTTAAGCATGCATATAGGTCTGTAACAAGTACATATTTCATTCTTGATTGAGGCTTATTTATTTTACTGCAAGGGTGAAAATGACGACCCAATCTAGGGCGTCATTTTAATTCAATGACCAACTAATCAGTCGTCAATTATATAGAAGTTAGTTATGGAGTTTTCGCATTAATAGTTTGTTCATGGGTATCGGAGTCTCCTTTGGCCATGAAAATTTTTGGGCATACTATTGGGGTGGAGACCGAGGTAGTGAAAGTGGTTGCACCATTTTTCGTGCCCCCTATCTTAAGATCCCCCGTCTCTCAACGAAAAATTATTTTGAATGTTTGGTTAGGTAGAGTTTTTCGAGCCCGTCATTTCGGTATATTATAAGCTAGATTCCGACATAGTTACGTATAGAAACGGGAGGTTTGAAAATACAACTTTTTTGAAATTACGACCCACAAACGGTCATCATATTAAAATTGGACGCCACTATACAGTGGCGTCAGATTAACATATATATATATATATATATATATATATATATATATATGTATATATATACATATATATATATACATATATCATGTATGTATATCTTTGAAAATCCATATTTATTAAAATAAGTAACAGAAAATTATAAAAAATATATATTTAGAATCCTTGTATTTTTCTCCTAATTATCATATATTCTAGTTCCTTAAATTATTTTAAATAATTCAATGTGTCTTTGAATGTATGTTTTTGAAATCATTCAATTAAATAGATATAAATGTGAAATCTTGTTAAATAAATTAAATTAAAAATTATAAAATTAACGTCCCTCCGAGAGGACGCTAATTAATAAATGACGTCACCCCTGGGCGTCAAATAATATAAGTTTACTTAATTATAGTTAATTATAGAATTGGATGGACATGAATTCTATAATTAACGCATTCATGTACTCACCGTTTTCTTCCGATTTTGACCCATACCGCGGGTCTTCTGGCACTCTCATCTCACGTCCGTAGATGGAGTCCCTATTTCATGATTGGTTCATGTATACAACTCAACTCTCGGTGACATACGAGCCCTCCGTTGGACATTCCGTTCCTTCGGACTGGCAAGTTAGTCATTGAGACCTCCGTAAGTCTCCGCTAGCCTTGGATTCCCTCAAAACAGCCGAGCAGGTTGTACCCTTTAAACCCATGTTACTACTTGGCGGCCATGTCACTCTAATGAAACATGTTAAACCGGTTCTCATGACATATTCTTCGGATGCCATGAGATTATTTTGAACAAATAGAATGGAAAACCATGCCATTGATATTTCTGGAAAAATTACGTGCCTACCTTGCCTTAAGATCAAGTGACCACATGAAGTATTGTTAACCGATTCATCTTGCATTTATCTCGAGTTAGATATCATGCAGAATCATGGTCATTCTCTCTAGCGTTCTATGACACTGGGATCCTTGGAATCTATTCTTAATTGGGAACATAATCCTTTGACTCTGTATTTGGCCATATCTGATTCTGAAATATTAAAGGGCTCTGGGTCCGTGACTTTTCAGTGCCATGTAGGACGGAAGTCCAATTCTGTAAACCATGGGAATTCTGGGTGTGGCACTGCACCAAACTCTATACATCTGTTATTCTGTTATTTTGTAAATTCTGTTAATTCTGTTAATTCTGTTAATTCTATTATTCTGATATTTTGTTGCTCGGTTATTCTGATAATTTAGATATTCTGCTAGATTGTTTAATTCTGCTTATATTTATTGAAAATCTGTTATATTCTGGCCAATTCTGAAGTTATGTTCATCTGCGTATTTGTCCTTGTTATATTCTGATAGCTTGTCCTTGACTCTGCATGGGAATTCATCCCTATTTCTCTTGAGCTCGTAACTGCCTTTTCATCTTTCCTGTTAGATTGATCGTTATGATTTTCTAGTTCCATGCCTTGCATCATCATGAACATGTTAATTGGCTAATCACTTATATGCTGCTTGATGAGAGATGTAATTCCTACTGAGCGTTTCGCTCACCAGCCTATCTTTAACGTTTTTCAGGTAACGATATTGAAGATAGTCCATCAGATGGGGAAGGGCAAGAGTGTTGAGCGTTGTGGAAAAAGCAAGCCGGTGTCTTTAGTTTTCTTGAGTCTTATCTTGTCCTTGAGTCTTATCCCTTTATAAAGTATTTGAGTCTTTTCTTTTTCCCATATAAGTGGAGTCCAGTTATGTAATTGACATTTGATTATCAATAAAGACTATATTTTGTCCATATTATCTTGCCTTAGAAATTTTGTGTCTTATGTATGCTCTGATTATTCACTAATGTATCGCTGCTATCAGATTGGGGCGTGACAGGTGCGGAGGAGGCCTCTTGCTCCGGAGGAGGGGCTTGTGAAGGTCCTCCTGACCTGTGACGAATAAGTCACCGTCCTCAGAGGGTGAAGTGGCCTTCGATAGTGTGTTGGGATGGGTTTTCACGGGGAGGGCTTTCTAGAGGGACGCGTGACCTCCCTTCCCTGGCCGCGTGGGTCCTCATGAGTTCCACGAGGACGCCCAGTTTTGCGTTGAGGGCTTGGAAAGCGTTAGTGCCCCCGTTGAGTGGTAGCTCCACCGCCGCGGGTGGAGGAGGCGGTTCGTCGGCTGGGGTGCTGGAGTTGGAGGGGGGGTCCTATGCGGCCTGAGAAGGGGCCTCTCCCTCCACCACCATGGCCTTTCCCCTATCGCCGATGGACCTCCTCCCTGTACTCCTTCGCACCATACTGGCTCTTTGATCGTTTCCCACAGACGGCACCACATGAAGAGGGGCGATCTAGCGCTGGTCCTGAGCTGGAGGAGATGATCACCGATCAGTGAACTGCAAGGAAGGGAAACGGATCCGGGGGCCCAGGAATGGTTCCCTGGGGAAAACCCTCCGATGCCTAAGTCATTAGAGCAGTGGTGAAAGCTATGAAGGGAGGAGGATGGAGATGCACGAAATTCCTCTCTACCAAGGTGACGAAGTGGTTCCTGCTCAGGGAGTTTTAGGCATATGTTGGCCTTACCTTTCACTGGAGGGAGTCCCAGGTTTAAATACTACGCCAGCCTCATAAGTCCCGTAAGCTGAGGACTTTCAGGCGGGGGTTACATCCTCGACGTGTGCTCTTTACGTCCTTGACGTGCGCTCTTTACAGCGTTGAGGAGTCGTGGGCCCCCTTATCTTCATAAACTCTTGCTCAGAAAGGGCTCTTAACGGAAGCGTAGATAAGCAACCGTCGATCGATCCAAGCGTGAAGAATGCCGGCCCTGTCCCGGGCGATGGGCATAGCTCGGGTGAGGTTCGGTTGTAGTGGGCGCTGGGCATTAGCCCTTATCCTGGCGAGGGGGATAGGTCAGGTGTGGGTCTTCCTCCGACCGGACCGACGCTCGGCCTTCCAAGCCTAATGGCCACCTAGGAAGTGTTTGATCCCGAGTGAGCTTATTGGTCTTTTATGTTAAGTGGGCCCTGCGGGGTGGTCCCTTAGATGAGCTGGGCTTCGTTTGGTCTCGCAGGACCTAGTTCGGCCGCTCTTGGATGGGCTACAGAAATCCCCCTCTCCAACCCGATTTTCAACCACACTAGAGAGGGGGATTTCTATAGCCCATCTAAGAGCAGCCGAACTAGGCCCATCAAGGACGAACGAGGCTCAACTCAGCCAAGTGACAGCCCCCTAGGGCCCACTTAGGCAAAAAAGCCCAATAAAGATCACTGGGGATTCCACCCTTCTTCGGCGGTCCTTAGGCTCGGAAGGCCCGAGCGTTAGAACGGAGGAAGACCCATGCCCGAGTTATCCCTTCATCGGGATAGAGGCAAGCGCCCTGCGCCCACTTCGACTTGACTCCATCCGAGCTATGCCTATCGCCCGGACAGGGCTGGCACCTTTTATGCTCGGATAGACTGACAAGTGCTTATCCGCGTAGCTGTTGAGAGCCCCTTATGAGCAGGAGTTTATGAGGATAAAGGATCCATGATCCCTCAAGGCCATGAAGATCTCACGATGAGGACGTAACTCCCGCCTGAAACTCCTCAGCTTACGGGACTCATAAGGTGAGCGCACTATATAAACCAAGGATTCCCTCTAGTGAAAGGGAAGGCCAACACACGCCTAAAATCTCCCTGAGCAGGAACCACTTCACCACCTTGGTGTTGGGGGATCTCGCGCACCTCTTTCTATCTCTCTCAATATCTTTCACCATTGCTATACTGACTTAAGCATCGGAGGGTTTTCCCCAGGGAACTATCCTTGGGCCTCCTGATTCGTTTCCCTTTCTCTGCAGTTCACTACTAGGTGATCATCCTCCCAGCTCAGGACAAGCGTGAGATCACGCCCCTTCATCTGGCGTCGTCTGTGGGAAACGACCAAAGAGCCAGTATGGTGAGAAGAAGTTCGGGGAGGAGGTCCGTCGGTGATAGGGGAAAGGCCATGGTGGCGGCGGGGGAAGGCCCCTCTCAAGCCTCCCAAAACCCCCCCTCCGGTGCCAGCACTCCCGCCGATGGACCGCCCCCGCCCCCCGTGGTAGGGCTGCCGCCCCCTCCCCCCGCGGTGACAGGGCTACCGCTTAACTACGGCGCTGATTCCTTCCAAGGCCTCAACGCGAAACTGGACATCCTCGTGGAACTCATGAGGACCTAGGAGGCCAGGGATGGATGGTCAAGCGCCCCTCCGAAGAGCCCTCCCTGCGAGAACGTGTCCCAGCACACCACCGGAGGCCGCTTTACCCTCCGAGGGCAGTAGCTCATCCGCAATAAAGCAGGAGGACCCTCGCAAGCCCCCCCTCCCGAGCAAGAGGCTTTCTCCACGCCGAAATGGGGTAGGCATGGGGCACGCCATCCCCTCTCGGAGATCGAAGTCCCCAGGGAGTGCCAGGACAGCCTGCCATCACGCCCCCTCAGCCCTACAGCGCAGCGGCAGTCGGAGTTATCCCTCTGACTGTGAGAATTCGAGAGGCGTTTCGCGGAGCAAGAGCGCGCCCTGCGAGCCCTGCAGAAGACCTCTCCACCAGAGGATGAGGAGAGATCCCCATTCTCCGACAATATCTTGAAGGCAGAGGTGTCTCCCAGAGCCTCCATCCCGACCTTCAAGCCCTACGACGGCCAGGGTGACCCGACCAACCACTTCGACAGCTTCGACGCCCTGATGACCCTTCACGGAGCGTCTGACGCCATCAAGTGCCGAGCCTTTGCGACCACCTTGGTCCAAGGCGCCCAAGCATGGTTCCGGGCCCTCGCCCCTGGATCCATCCGAGACTTCAAGCAATTCGGGCGAGTATTCAAGGAGAGTTTCGCCGGCAGCGGTCCCCCAAGGTCGGTTGCTGGGCTTTTGGCCCTCAAACAGGCGCAAGGGGAGAAGCTTCGGGCCTACATTACCCGATTCAAATCGAAAGCCTTGAGGATCCCCCGCCTGGACATCACCTCAGCCATAACCGCACTGACAGGGTTCACCCGCGATGAGAACCTCTGCCGTGAACTTTTCCTCCACCCTCTCTCGACCCTTGCCGCGCTAGTGACTCTGGCATTGCGCCACGCCGAGTTCGAAGAAGTGCTCAGCGCATGTCGAGACGTAACCGGCTCGGGTCGGGAGGGGGACAAGAAGCAGGCACCCGAGCCAAGGTCGGGCCGAGGAAAAAGGCAGAACCGGGACGGGGAACGCAAGGAACCGTCACGGAAGTACGAGCGGTACACTCCCCTAATTGCTCCAATGTACGAGATATATGAAGACATCAAAGGCTCGGGCCTCCTCCGCCAACCCGAGCCAATGAAGTCGAAGAACCGCAATCGCAGCAAGCATTTCATGTTCCACAGCGACCACGGGCATCACACCTGCGACTGCCATCAACTCCAAGATGAGATCGAGCGTCTCGTTCGTCAGGGGCACCTCTCCCGGTTCGTGGCCGGGCACCAGGAAGATCGGGGCGCCCCTAAAGAAATCAATAATGCCCCCCGAGGAGTCCACATTAATGTCATCGTCGGAGGAGCAGCATCAGGAGGAGACAGTGGCCGAGGAAGGAAACGTCATGCTGAGCGGGCGAACTGAGCCATCGACCCTCCCAGGGCCTCGCCGAGTGAGCCCCAGGTCATAGTCTTCTCCGACCAAGACCTGGAAGGGCTAAGCACCCCGCTTGACGACGGCCTAGTCATATCGGCCACAATAAACCATTGTAACGTAGATATGATTCCAGTTGACAATGGAAGTGCCCCTGATGTATTATCCTATGAGTGTTTCCTTAAGATGGGGGAGGATCCGTCTAAACTCCGCTCGATCCGAACCCCCATGTGTGGGTTCAATGGCCAGGCCACTTATCCTGAGAGAGCCCTAAGCCTGCCGGTTACTCTTGGCACCCCACCCAAAACCGTTACGGTCATGGTGGACTTCATAGTGATCAAAGGTATGATAGCATACAACGCAATCTTCGGCCGGGGAATCCTCAGTCGAACGAAAGCGGTGCCTTCTACCTATCACCAAAAGATGAAGTTCCCCACCAAAAATGGGTTAGGGGAAGTCCGAGGCATCTAGGCCATGGCCAGAAGGTGCTAGAATATCTCGGTTGAAGCCACAAGGCCGGACATGAAGAACAAGGGCCCCCGTGAAGTTGAGGAAAAATCCGCAACCACCGAACCTGGAGGTGAATTGCTAGCGGTTTTCCTAAACGACGATCTGACCCTAGGAGTAAAGATCGAAGCTGACCTAACATCTGAGGTGCAACAGTAATACAAGATGTTTCTTTCCGCGCACATCCGGGTCTTTGCATGGTCTGATGATCAACTCCCCGGGATACCGGAAGAGACGGTGGTGCATAAGATCAGCCTCGACCCAACCGTGAAGCCCGTGCAACAACGCAGAAGGAAGCACACACCAGAGAAGCAGGCGATTATCAAGGAGCAAGTCACCAAGGGGCAAAAGACTGGCCTTTTTAGACCGGTCCTGTACCCAACGTGGCTGGATAACGTCGTCCTGGTGCCAAAAGCTTTGGGAAAGTTGCGGATGTGCGTGGAATTCACCGACTTGAACAAGACTACACCAAAGGACTGCTATCCCTTATCGAGCATCGACCAACTGGTTGACTCAACCTCAGGCAATGAGATACTCAGCTTCCTAGATGCCTATTCAGGTTATCATCAGATCAGGATGCACCCCGAAGACATCGAGAAAACTGCCTTTATCACCGACTTCGCCGGACACTACTACACCCGGATGCCTTTTGGGTTGAAGAACGCTGGAGCCACGTACCAGAAGCTGGTCAATCATATGTTCGAGGGACAGCTCGGTCGGAACGTCGAGGCCTATATCGACGACATGCTCGTGAAGACCCCCAAGGCCGAGGACCACTTCACCGACCTAGCGGAAACTTTCGACACCCTCCTGAAGTACAACATGAAGCTCAATCCTGCCAAGTGCGCCTTCGGAGTGAGGTCAGGGATGTTCTTGGGCTTCCTAGTCACCCAGCGTGGGATCGAGGCCAACCCCGACAAGGTCCAGGCCATCCTGGACATGCGCCCACCCAACTGCATCAAAGATGTTCAACGCCTTACCGGGCGCGTTGCTGCGCTCAGCAGGTTCCTGTCCCGTGCGGCTGAACGATGCCTACCCTTCTTCAAGCTGTTGAGGGGGCCTAAAATGGCATCTACTACATTCGCGTGAAACAAGGAATGCCAAAGAGCGTTCACCGAGCTTAAGAAGTTCGTGGCTTCGCCCCCAGTGCTTTTCAAGCCCATCCTAGGTGAAGCCTTGCATCTCTATCTCTCGGCGACCCCATCTACAGTTAGCTCGGTCCTAGTCAGAAATGACTCGGGAACCGAGAGACCGGTCTACTACACCAGCAAGGTGCTCAATGAGGCCGAGAAAAGGTACCCCGCAATCGATAAACTCGTGCTAGCATTGGTTACCACGGCCAAGCGCCTCCGACCCTATTTCCAAGAGCACTCCATCACCGTGCTGACCGGCAAACCATTGAAGAAGATCCTCGCTCACCCTGAAGCCTCAGGATGCCTCGTCAAGTGGGCCATCATGCTCGGGGCCTACGATATATCGTATCGGCCTCGCTCGGCTATCACAGGCCAGGCACTTGCTAACTTCATCGCCGAGAGTACCATCCCGACTGAAGAAAGATCTCCGTCCGCGCCCGGGCCGACCTGGGAACTATTCGTCGACGGATCTTCCAACTCAGCGGGAAGCGGTGCCGGCAACCTCTTGAAGTCCCCCGAAGGAGTAGAGCTACAGTACGCCCTGAAGTTCAACTTCCAAGCCTCCAACAACGCTTCCGAGTATGAGGCCCTCATATCGGGAGCCCGCATGGCCCGGCGGTTAGGGGCTGAGCGAGTCAAGATTCACACTGACTCCCAACTGGTCGCTTGTAGAAACCCGATAATTAAAAATGAGAAATAAAATTTTCAATTTCATTATGTAATTAAAATTTTCATGAAATCATTAAAGTACATTTTTACTATATGAAATAAATTAGTTTATTGAATTTACTTGAATTAACTAGAAGTAAATAGAGATTAAGTGCTTTAAACTTTAGATAAATGATAGAAAGCCCAATAAAAGTCCATATAATGGACTGGGATTACAATTGGCCCATTGGATAATCTATAATGGACTGGATTAATATATTAAAAGATTTATTAAAGGTTAAATTGACCTAAATTCGTAACATGTGTTTAATATGATATTTAAGAGATTAAAGTAATCCCATTTCTAGAAGATTGACTCAAGAATCAACCCTTACCTAACAGCCCACCTTGGACCAGCCGTTTTTACATTGTTTTCACACCTAAGATGGGCTAGATTAAGAAGAGAAATGGCACGTTTCTTCTAATTCGAACTTAATAGATTTGGTGAAATTAGGTGAGGAATCTTGACACATTTGGCCAAGTTTTGGCTATAAATAGAACCCCATTCGACCCTTAAACCACCCCTGGAAGTTAAGTCTATGATGTTGTAAAGATTCGTGGAGATTTGAAGAAGGATTTGGAAGATCAAAGGGTTTTCTTTATATTTGGGGATATTATTTAGATCCGACAAAAGGTAGGTGTCTCTCAGGCTAAACTCTAATCAATGCATGCTATCTTGTTCATTTTTCTGCCCTCTTTCCATTGATAGCTCATTTGTTAAATTCTATTGAGAAATGAGTAAGTTATGATCATTTTACCAAGGGATATTTCAGTTCCATTTTCGGAATCTTAAGGCGCTGCTCTTCATGAGCGCGTTCTTAATGCGCCAGCCCGATATAGCGCGTTCATATACACCCCAGCTCTTTCTACAAATGTTCAAATTTAAACATTTAATAATATAAAACACTTTCATGATCGCGCTATATGTCCCTAGCGCGTTCATCATGAACGTGCTAGCCTCGTATAGCACGTTCATACCTTTGACCCCGGATGATCAGGGATCAAAAAAATAATACTTCTAGTATGTTTTTAAAGGTATATAAGATTTTTAGATATATATAAGATGTTATATATATAGTATGATTCATTGGAACCCCATATTGTTATCTAGTTTCAAAACAATATAAAATCTATATCTGTTCATGAACGAGCTATACCTACCTAGCACGTTCATCATGAACGCGCTAGTCGCGTATAGCACGTTCATATCTTTGACCCCGGATGATCAGGGATCAAAAAAATAATACTTCTAGTATGTTTATAAATGTATATAAGGCATCTATATATATATAAGATGATATATATAGAGTATGATTCTTTGGAACCTCATCTTTTTATCTAGTTTTCAAAATAATATAAAGTATTTATCTGTTCATGAACGAGCTATACCTACCTAGCACGTTCTTCATGAACGCGCTAGCCTGGTATAGCACGTTCTTCATGAACGCGCTAGTCATGTATAGCGCGTTCATACTTTTAAACTCGGATGATCAAGGGTCAAAAGTATAATATTTCTAATATATATATATATATAATACCTAAAGTGTTTATATATATATCAGGAGTCTATATCTATTATGATTTATATAGAACCTATCTCTTTCATTTAGTTTTCAAAATTTTTAATCATATACCTCTATTCATGAACGCGCCATACCTGACTAGCGCGTTCTTGAAGATCGCGCTATCCATGTATAGCGCATTCTTAAAAATTCTCCCAATATTTTAAGTAATCAAATATGTTATTTTGATTATATATACTATATTTTTATACACTGTAATGAACGCGACCCTGAGCTATAGCGCGTTCACAGACAGAAACATCTTTTCAGTCTATAACTATTCTATTCGATACCATGTTAATGCTTAAAAATTATTTCAGAATGTAGAAAGCTATTTTCTATCATATTGATGTATAAAAACTACTTTCAGCATGAAAATTCTATTTTCTTATCATATGGGTTATTAATGTATTATTAAAGGATAATGTCTAAACTCATGATTTTTATTCATAAGTATATATATTCCTTACTAAAAATTGATGTTTTATGATTCTGAGATTTAAGCTTAGACATTTAAAATGACTCCAACAAAATTACCATCTTAAAGTTTCTTCCTACTTACCATTCATTTTTGAACTCCACGACTTAATGTCGTTAAATATGATGCCTTAAAATGTTATCTACTTTTCTTGCAACTTCTATAAATTTTGTCAATTCTGTGCTTATTACAAATAGCATTTTCTTGAAAATCATTGGCCATATACATTAAAGTGGATGTCTAAACGTACTTGGGATCTTCGGATCCATATGACTCAATGCCTGGCATTAATGGGGCCCGGTCTGGTCCTAGGGGGAGCGTCCGAAAGTACTTGTGCCCATGGGAGTTGATTGACCAACGGTGTGGCATTGCACCGAAGTGCATGATAGATTTACTTGATACGGCATTCCACTACTCGTACTTGTTTACTTATTTACATGACTACTTGAAAAATTACATGAATTACTTGACTTGTGTGAAATGGCCAAATTCGTGAAAATCTTTACTTGTTCAAAGGTTATTACTTGAAAACTTCTCTTGATATCTTGTTATCTTGTTGGTACTTGAAATTTCCTTATATAAATTTCTATTCAAATTTCATGATTTAACATTTCCCTATTCAACTTGGAAAATGGTTCAACATGTTAAATACTTCAAGATTGCCTGGTTCTTAGAGATATAAAATCCTACTGAGCTTATTGCTCACCCTAAGTTTTCGGTTAATTGTTGCAGGAAATGACATTGAACAAGGGAATGGACAAGAGTGAGAGAGTGATTTTCCTTTTACCTAGGTTTATGTAGGTCATTAGTGTTTTTACAAGGATGATGTACTTTGAGATTGGAAGTTGTAATTTGCCTTTATGGCTTATCAATTAGTGTTGTAAACTTCATTTTGATGGAATAAAAGTATCATTTTTCCATTCATTTCTAACTTTAGAAATAAAATTGTACATGCTCTGATCGACATGCTTGTTTACGACTCGTCGCGCCCTCGATATTCCGCGTCGGGGCGTGACATCGCTAGCCAGGTCAATGGCGATTACGAAGCTTGGGAAGCACCGATGATCAAATACCTCCAACTGGTCAAGACTGTGGCCCAACAGTTCAAGAGTTTTGAGGTAGTCCGAATAGCTTGGGAGGAAAACTCCCGAGCGGATGCCCTCTCTCGGCTGGCCTCCTCTCTTGACCCCGAGGGCACTCGATCGGTCCTTCTCGAAGATCTAGAGCCGCCGAGCATAGATTCGGAGCTCTTAGCTGTTGACTTGGCCTCCCCAAGGGACTGGCGTACCCCCTATCTATCGTGGCTTCAAGACTCCCTAGAGCCTCCTGACCCTCAGGAAGCCCGAAGATTGAAGTACCAAGCTCGGCGATTCGTCACTCTGGATGGCACTCTGTACCGGAGATCCTTCTTCGGCCCTCTCTTGAAGTGCCTCAGCACCGACAAAGCCAACCGAGTAATCGAAGAAGTTCATGAAGGTTTGTGCGGAGCGCATTTAGGGGGAAGGTCACTCGCCAGGATCTTGCTACGACAAAGTTATTGGTGGCCCACCCTGCAGCGCGACTGCTCGGCCTACACGCAACGTTGTGACCGCTTCCAGCGATTCGACCACTTTGTGCATCGACCTGCAACGGAGCTCGTCACCCTAGCCGAGCCTTACCCTTTCGCTCGCTGGGGAATCGACATCCTCGGGCCGTTCCCCACGGCCCAGGCCCAGAAGAAGTTCATTATCATCGCCATCGACTATGGCACTAAGTGGATCGAGGCCGAAGCCACTGCAAGGATCACCGAGACAGTCATCTGGAATTTCATCTAGAAGTCTATCATCTGTCGCTACGGCATCCCCCGGGTGATAGTGAGTGATAATGGTCGGCAATTTGATTCTTGGTATTTTCGAGACAGATGCGCCGACCTCAACATCCGCAATCACTTCACTTCGGTCGCCCACCCTCAGGCTAACGGGCTGGTCAAAAATGCCAATAAGACTATCTTAAAAGGTATCAAGTCTAGGCTCGGCAAAGCCAAGGGCAGCTGGCTTGAGGAATTGCAGAACGTACTTTGGTCGCACAGAACGACTCCCAGAACGGCAACTAGAGAAAGCCCCTTCCTGCTGGTATACGGTACCTAGGCCATGATCCCGTTGGAGATTGGCAACCCCTCCCTCCGAGTCATCTACTTCTCGTCCGAGGTAAATGACCAGAAACTACTCAAAAACCTTGACCTAGCAGATGAAGTCTGAAAGATCGCCAACATCAGAGCAACGGAATATCGACGCCGCCTCACTCGACAATACAACGCCAAAGTCCGAGATAGACACTTCCATTTGGGAGACTTCGTCCTCAGAAAAGCCGAAGCCTCTCGACCACTCGAGGCGGCGGGCAAGTTATCTCCTAATTGGGAAGGCCCCTACCGAGTGGTCGAGATGCTCGGAAAAGGAGCGTACCGTCTATCCACGATGGAAGGAGAGCTCATCCCTCGGACCTGGAACGCGACTACATTACGCAAGTTCTACTTCTGAGTACTGAGTATTGTGTAAACGACATGAGATAAAACAAAAGGCTCCTTTCTTTTATTCAAACAACCCGCTTTTACATCAGGAAGGCCGAAGCCAAGAAAATACATGTCAAAAAAGCAAAAAACCCATCTGGCGCCGTCGTATGAGCCCATCGCTCGGCTGACTTGGATGACCCTCCTGCGTCCAGCCACTGACTCTGCCTCGTGTAGAAACTGGCTCGGATAAAGGATAGTCGACCCCGTTGGCTCGGGTAGCTCGAGACAAAGATGACAGAGGGATTAAGAAAGAGAAGGCTAATGCAGATGAAAGCATTTCCCCCGCCAACCTACCGACTCTTTGGAAGAAAGAGGGTGCAGGCACCCTCCGAAGAGTGAAAGAAAGGAGGAGTAGAGCAGAAGAGGGAAAAAGAGGCTGCGAGAATGAAAAAGAAACCAGCAGAGCTGGACAAGGAGGCAGGGGAAAGCCCGGAAGGGATGGAGCTTAGTTGGCTTCCTCCTCCCATCCGTGAAGCGAGCAGGAAGGAACGGGTGGCAGGGACGTATGATGCCCCCATCCGTCCTCCATCTCGCCACCCTGTAAGTGCCGCGGGAACTGATAGAGGGAAGACGACGTGCCTTCGCACGTCGAACCCTCTTCAATTCCCTTCGACGGTCGTCGAACCCTCTTCAAATCCGAAGCAGCAAGAACTCTCTGCCCCCCGTCGTCGGCAGCCTCATCTTCTGGAACGTCTTCCATGCTCCGAATACAACGACACAACGCTACGTGAAGAAGGATTGAGGAAAGACTGTCAGGGAAAACCCTAAGCGGTGGAGAGGAAGGGACACCCTTCAGACCTTTTATAGGCGAAGGGAGGCTACTTGCCTTAAATGATTTACCTCCTCGAAAACACGCCAGAAAGATTTCTCCTTACGAACGGTCACCTCAAACTTCTCATCTTCCGCCCCAGCGGGATACACGAAGCTTCCAGGCATTCAAAGCATGGGAAAACGGAAAGACACCCTGTCAGACGCTCACCCAACCATCATGCGAGATCCACGTAGAAAGTATCGACCCTTTCCCACCACCGCAGATACGCTGAACAAAATACAGCAATGGCGATACGAAATAGATAAGTCTTCATCATAACGCCATTGCCTTATTTATTTCTACACAAAAAACGAAGTTTTTTCCTTCAAAAAGGAAAAAGACATACAAAAAGAAGAAGCGAAGCAGATACATCAGGCCTCTGGCCCACCTTGAAGCCTGGAAGTAGAGGGCTCGAGCAATCTGCGCCTGACAGCTTCGGCGACGGCCGACCCTGGCACTGACCCCACCGGCGTGGGAACTGCCTCGGTTGCGTTCCCTCCCGAGGCATCCGGAGTTGGCGACCCCTTGGACGATGAGCCCTCATGATCCTCTTCATCCTGCGCCGAAGTAGAGGAACTGGAGGATGACAAGTCCGAGTCATAACATTGCCCGGACGGGAAGTCGACTGCTCCGGACGCCTGCTCCTCGGCGTAAGAGATGGCCCGGTCGTAGCCCTGCTGGAACCCCTTGCAGATGCCCCGACGAAGTCCTAGCTCGTAGTAGGGGAGGGCAGCCTACTTAAGGTCGACCCGGTAGGCCTCTGAGCTCTTGTACTGCTCGAGAGCTTCCGCCCCGGCCGATCCCACCCTACTAGTGAGCTCGGCCTCCCTCCGCTCCGCCTCGGCTGACTTCCGCTCGGCCTCAGCAGTCCACTCTTCTGCCGCCGCCACCGACTTCTCCGCCTCGGCCCAATCAGCCTCGGCCTCCCGCCGAAGGCGCTCGGCTTCCTCTGCACGGTCCACCAGCTCGGCACGCTCGGTCTCCCACTGGCGATCCAGCTCAGCGCATGCATGGCGCTCCTCTTCGAGAAGCTTATTCTTCCTCTCGAGCCATTCACGAGCCTTAGCTAGCTGCTCGGCTAGCGCCCGAGTCTCCACCTAGCTCGATCGCATCAGTCCCTTGACGGAGGAGAGCTCCCGCCGAAGTCCATCGTGCTCCTCGGTGAGCCGAGCCAACCTCCTGTCCGACCCACCAAGGGTCCAGGCCAGGTTCGCTCTCTCCCATTCCGACTGAGCGTACACTTTTGCCAGAGCAGCCCCCATCTGGGCCAGGGCCAAGCCGCCCTCCATAACCCCGACGAGAGCCGTGGACGGGGAGTACTGCCTACCTCCCCCCTCACCTTCGCGGCTATACCGCAGCATACATGGTGCAGGGGGCCCGAGATACCGAGCCTCTCCAAGGCCGCCGGAACGGAGAACACCCCATCGCCCGGCGCCCCACCGTGCGGCTCGGATCGAGCCCCAGCCTCGGTCGCCCCTCGCGCCTCATCCGGATTCTCTTTCGGCCTCTCAACCTGGACCGGCCCGCCACCTGCACCACCGCCCGAAGCGCCCGCCACGGCCGGGGTCCCAGCATCCCCCACTTCGGCCACGGCCCCCTCGGCTCCTGCCGAGGGGAGAGTCGGGTCAACCCCGCTGCCAGTCACAGGAGCACCCTCGGTCCCCTCAGTTCCGACCGAAGGAAGAACCAAGCCCGCATCGTCGCCGCCCGCAGGAGCAGCCCCGACCTCCTCGGCCCCCTCTAGCTCGGCTAGTGGGAGAGCTCGCCCGGTAGGGTCGGCCCCATCATGCTCGGCGAAGGTGTGAGCCGCGGCAAGGTCGCCTTCAACCGCGGGTTCGACCCCGGCCTTCTTGGCCCGCTTCCTGGCCCTCGTGGCGGCCCGGATCATACCCTCCAAAGGGTCCTTGCGCTTGGATCCCTTCGGCCTGGAGGATTCACCTCGGGCCGCTCCCTTGCCCTTATCTCTGGTTCGAGAGCGACCCACGGGAGCAGCCGGTTCGTCAGCAGCCGAGTCATCTCCAAGCTCGATCACCTCTGCGGCCTCCTTCAGAGGTTCCCGCCTGGTGTCTGCACAAAGAAGAAGACATATTTAGGAAAAGAATGATGACCCCCACATTCAAAGGAGAATATAGTTTGTGGCACCTGAGCCCGACGGATGCAGCCGCGTAAGAAGACACCGCTCGATATTCTCCGGCGTGACTAGCTCTTCGGTGGATTGGCGGTGCTTCAGCAAGATGGCTGCGTACCTCTCCACATGAGGAGGGAACTCATCTTACCTGGGATGGATATTCGGATGGAAATTGGGGATTACTGGACACCTCCAGGTCTCCTCCACTGAACAAATCCCCACCCAGAAGAATTGGGTTTTCCACCCCTTATGCGAAGAATCCTTCACCGCCAAAGAGATACAACTCCTATTCCGCCTCGCCTAGATGAAATAGAAGCCCTTCCCAGGCAAATGATGTGCTTTCAACTCAAAAAAATACTGAAAGAGGTCCATGGAAGGAGGAACCCCACACTTGCGGCAGAGAATTGTGGAACGCACTAAGTTTCGTTGGACGAAAATATCGTGGGATATCGATAGTTATATCGATTCGGGATCATCTGTCCCACCGGGCGTGCCAGCTTGTGGAACGCACTAAATTTCGGGTGTGAAGGTATCGGGATATTGGTGGTCTTTTTATCGGTTTATCTAGTGCGAGGGCGTGCCAGTCACCTAGGTGACAATGTGTTCGGGCTTCAAGACTGGAGTGGTCCGAAGCCCGGGGTGCGCTCCATCTGACTGATCAGATGATTGTGGATATCGGGTCGGGACTGGAGACCCGCCGCGCCATAAAGGCCACGACGTTAATTACATCCCCTCGGAGAGGGGAAGACCTCTGATTAATCGCCAAGAAAAGGGGCCAAATGACCTAAAGATCATTTTTCATTAAAGCATGCGAGTTGGGTTGACATGATTTAAACCCTCCGCATCGGTATGCAAAACGGTGTTCAAAACCATACAAATACTTGCTGCGAGTGCGACGAATTTAATGAAAGTGCGGGATTAGATCCCGGTATATATACATCAGCCACTAACGGACAATCCAGTATTCGGTCGGGAGTTCATAATTGAAGCATCGGGGATAACAACAAAGACATTTGGATATCTGCCGTAGGTACGGCACGTTTCATATGGGTGCGGGATCGGATCCCGGAAGAAGTGGGTCAAGTTGATGAACTATCGGCCCAAGAGGTGCACGGATCATGACCATGTCGGGGATCCCGAGGTCCACGTCCGATACCATGGGGCATCATTGCATAGTCCGGGGGAGCGGGTTGTTAAGTGTAAAGCCAAAACTCGATAATGTGCGCCCTCGCACGCGGATCGACCTGCACGGTCACGTCCGATACCTTTGATCAGTTTTCTATTAACTTGAATTGCATGTTTTCTTTTATTTTCTTGATCACCTTCTTTCTTCCAGGCACGTCGGATTGAGGAAGCAAAGGGGATGGGGGCATCGGTTTAAGAGGGGCGCGCCAGTTAAGGATGTTAAGGGGGGGCGCGCCGGTTCAAGATGTTAAGGGGGGGGGGGGGGGCGCCGATTCTATGGCAAGAAGGAAGGGGTTCCAAGGACGCGCCGGAATAGGCAATGAACAGTATAGCGAGCCGGTTTAATGGGCTAATGCAAGGGGGCGCGCCGGATAGCTGCAAGGAAAATGAAATGGGTTTTGAGTGTGGGGTTAAACTGGCGCGGGGGGGTACCGCACCGGATTAACCCACGCCGGATTAGGGGGCGCCGGATTAAGCATTGTATAGCTTCTTTCAACCCGTTTGTGCTCTGTTTCTTCTTTCCTTCAACTGCAAGTTGATTTATTGATTGGTTTGTTCATCTTATTGATGGATTACGTCTGTGGAAAGGAGGTTTAAGCGTTTTAATTGTTTACTCAGGTGGATTATCGTGATGATTCGAGTGTTTTATTAGAACAGTTTGCTGTGTAGGAACTTGGAAGTTTAGTTTGTCTCAGTGGTTTAGTGTGTTTGTCTGTCTATTCTTACGCATTCTCTGTTCTTACATGTTCTTCCTCTGGCAAAATTTGGGCAGCACCTCCCTCGGACTGACGATTGCCAGAGAAAATAGAGGAACACCAAGTGGATTGCTCCAGGGTGAACCTCAAAATGTAGACCTCACACGGTCCGATAACCCAAGTGTGAGTGTGGAAAAGCTTGAGGACTAGCCTTCAAGAGCTCTCACGACTCACGGGTAATGATCCCTCGAAGGGGAACAAGTGGGGAGGGAGATCAAAAAGCACTGGAGACCAAGTAGGAAGGGGGGCTACAGCCTGAACGTATTCCGAAGGGGGAGAAGAAGATGCAACATATCAAAAAAAGAGGATCTCCCGAAGGATCATTTTCATTTCACCACGAGGGGGGGTGCAAATACATGGGCTCTTCATGCATCTAAAGAAAAGAACCGAAGGGAAGAATACATCAGAGGAAAGAAAAAGAAACAAAGGGGAGAGGAGAGCTGTATCTCCCTCACCTCACTCTCTGCTCTCTCCTTCTTTTTTCTCACTTCACTTCGCTCTCACAGGAACACTGGCTTCGGGCTTCAAGGAGTTTCTCCCCCTCCAACCCTCCAACCAATTTAAGCTTCGCCTGGGCGCTCCTTTTATAGGGGCCGGAGGCCCTATTTTTGGAGGGATGTCCTCTGTATTTTCCTTCCTTCCGTTGGTTCCTTGTTTCCCGCAACCACCACTGCTGCTGCTGATGTTGGTGACGTTGCCCTGCTGCTGCTGTCGACGTTACCTTCACCGAGGCTATAGTGTGACCGGGAGGGGAGGCAGAGGCATGGCCTCCTCCTCCGCTGGCATGTCCACCACGAGCCACATTGCTTTCATCATTTGCTGAAGAATGGCCGGCCGACCGACGAAATGAGCACAAGGTGGGATGGGGCTCGAGAACTTCCATTCACGGCATATGCTCGGTTGCCCGCCAGATCGAAGTGGGAGCTTTAACCATTTTAGGCTTGTTCGTCATCATGCCGTTCCCAGGAAACAGGGGACCGCATTGATGACGGGATGGCTTCACTGCACGCCGGATAAAGGCCTCAGAGAAAGGCTTGTTCCTAAACTATGCACGCCGTATTAGCACTCCAAAATGGGCGCGCCGGTTTAGTGCATTCAAAGGGGTGGCCCTTCAACGGGAGCATGCCATTTTAACATAAAGCAAGGGGGTTCATGGGGCGCACCGGACTAGCATCTTGTAAAGGGCGCGCCGGTTTAAGGCCCCCCTTAGGGGCGCGCCGGTTTAAGGCTATGCCATTCCGGTTTAAAGCTATGCCACGCCGGTTTAAAGCTATGCCACGCCGGTTTAAGCGTCAAAGGGATCCCCCCCAGCTTAGTGGCGATTCGGACAGATGCTTGCCCTCCTGTGTTCCTTTAGTTGTGAGCCTCCGAGTCTCAATTCAGGGCTTTGAGTGATTTCCGGTGTATGCCGAGCAGGCATTCGGACTCCTGAGTTTCTTTGATTCGACCTTCGGCATTGCCGACTTGGGAGCCGTGGCTAGCTCTTCAACCCGAGGGGCTTCTTTGTTGGGTGGCGGAGCACCGGGTAGGTATTCGTCCTTCTTGGAGAGGGCACAGGGTTTATTCAGCCTTTCCGTCTTCGACTCGCTCTCGAGTGCTGAGACGTGCATGTCGTATGATCATCATCATTTTTTGACGTCCACAAATGCCCCCCGCTCGTGGGTGACGCAAACGAGAGATGAGTGCGCGGGGCCCGCGAGTGTAGAGTTCTTTGGCAAGATATCTGTCCTTCCGAGCCAGTGGGATGCTAGTCCGGTGCGAATTCACGGGAAAGCGCTCACTCCTTCAGCGAAGGGATGAGGGGATCGCTTCACCGCATATGCACACAGACCAACATATCTGAGTGGAGGTTTGGTCGACGGCATGGTGGAATGCCGAAGCAAGAAGGAGGGGTTCAAGTTTCTCCGACTTGGACGAAAGGTCCAGATCGGATCGCACGGCTGAGGCCCTAGAAAGGCCTTAGGCGCCGAGTTAAAGGTGGTTCGTTGACGCTGGGATTGCATCAACGCAAGGATTTCAATCTTCTTCCGACCCAGATGAAAGGTCTGAATCGGGGCTTTCGGCGAGGGTGTCGCATAAAGTGGATTCGTCAATGCTGGGATTGCATCAACGCAAGGATTTTAAGTTTCTTCCAACCCAGACGAAAGGTCTAAATCGGAGCTTTCGGCAAGGGTGCCGCATAAAGTGGATTCGTCAACGCTGGGATTGCATCAACGCGAGGATTTTGGTTTTCTTCCGACCCAGACGAAAGGTCTAAATTGGAGCTTTCGGCGAGGGTGCCGCATAGGGTGGATTCGTCAATGCTGGGATTGCATTAACGCAAGGATTTTAGTTTTCTCTCGATCCAGACGAAAGGTCTGAATCGGAGCTTCCGGCAAGGGTGCCGCATAAAGTGGATTCGTCAATGCTGGGATTACATCAACGCAAGGATTTTAGTTTTCTTCCGACCCAGACGAAAGTTCTAAACCGGAGCTTTCGGCGAGGGTGCCGAGTAAGGTAAATTCGTTAATGCTGGGACTGCACCAACACAAGGATTTCAGTTTTCTTCCGACCCAGACGAAAGGTCTAAACCGGAGCTTTCGGCGAGGGTGCCGAGTAAGGTAAATTTGTCAATGCTGGGACTGCATCAACGCAAGGATTTTAGTTTTCTTCCGACCCAGACGAAAGGTCTAAACCGGAGCTTTCGGCGAGGGTGCCGAGTAAGGTAAATTCGTCAATGCTGGGACTGCACCAACGCAAGGATTTTAGTTTTCTTCCGACCCAGACGAAAGGTCTAAACCGGAGCTTTCGGCGAGGGTGTCGAGTAAGGTAAATTCGTCAATGCTGGGACTGCACCAACGCAAGGATTTCAGTTTTCTTCCGACCCAGACGAAAGGTCTAAATCGGAGCTTTCGGCGAGGGTGTAGCATAGGGTGGATTCGTCAATGCTGGGATTGCATTAACGCAAGGATTTCGGTTTTCTCCCGACCCAGACGAAAGGTCTGAATCGGAGCTTCCGGCAAGGGTGCCGCATAAAGTGGATTCGTCAATGCTGGGATTACATCAACGCAAGGATTTCAGTTTTCTTCCGACCCAGACGAAAGGTCTAAACCGGAGCTTTCAGCGAGGGTGCCGCATAAGATACACTAAGGAACCACTTCTTCTTCTTTTTTTTCTTTCTTTTTCTTTCTTTTTTTTTCTTCTTCTTTTTCTTCTTTTTTTTTATTCTCTTTTTTTTGATGATCGCGGTGGGACCGGATCACAAAGGTATGATAGTATCATCGACATTGGGTTCATGTCAACGCAATGGAATCAGGTTTAACCGGCTTAGACGGAAGGTCTAAGCCATGCTGCTCGGTTGAGGCCTCGAAGGGCCACGGGCGCCGAGTTGAGTTTTCGGGTGCTTTATGTAAAAAGCTCCATGATGGAATCCTCTTCAGTGTGGGGTATTGGTTTTAGTTGATCACCGAGCTGGGGAAGCGGCACATGGTATAGTTTCAAGTGTTTCCCATTGAGTGGTGGGAATTGAATTTCCCCCCGGTGGTTGACGATGACATAAGCACTGCCTTCATAGACTTTTTGGACCACATAAGGTCCTGTCCAGTTTTCATTCAATTTTCCTTTGGGATTGGCTGCCATGACTTCTCTTCGCTTGACCATGACTAGGTCTCCCTTCTTGAATTCACGTTCTTTGATGAGTTTGTCAAAGGCCCGGGTCATGCGGGCCTGGTAGACCTGTATGTTCTGCTGGGCTCTAAGCCGCCGTCCTTCCAGATCGGAGAGCTCCTCCAGTCTTCTTTCTATATTGGCTTGGCCATCTTTGACTAATTCGTGCTGGATCGCCACCCGTAGTGAGGGTACCTCCAGCTCTATCGGCACGACCGCTTCTGAGCCATACACCAAGGAGAATGGTGAACAACCTGTCGGGGTCTTGTACACAGTGCGATACGCCCATAGCGCTTCATACATCCTGTCTTCCCAATCCTTCTTGCTAGAGCTGACCGTCTTGGCAAGAAGAGTGCATAGTATCTTGTTAAAGGCTTCCGCTAACCCGTTTGCCTGCGGATTATACGGAGTGGACGTCCTCCAATCAATCTTGAATCTATCGGCCAATCTATAGACCTTTTGGTTTCGGAAGTGGCTTCCGTTGTCAGAGATAATTCGATCGGGCACGTCGAATCGGAATATGATATTTCGACGGACGAATCTGGCCACGATTTCTCCCGTCACTTCTCTTAGAGCCACAGCTTCAGCCCAGCGAGAGAAGTAATCTGTTGCTGCTAGAATGTATTTGCATCCCGCTGAAGACGCGGGGAGCGGGCCCACAACATCAGTACCCCATTGAGCAAAAGGCCAACTGGGCATCGTTGGGTGCAAATGAGCTGGAGGTCTTCATGGGATCGCAGCATGCTGCTGGCATTTATGACATGACTTGGCATACTTACAGCAGTCATCGAACATAGTCGGCCAGTAATATCCCAGCTTCTTGACTTCAATCTTCATTTTCGGCCCAGCTTGATGAGCACCGGCCGACCCGGCGTGAACTTCCTTCATAACCATCCAAGCCTCCTCCATGGATATACATCGAGGAGCACCTTTCTTCCGGCATCAGCCATGGTTCGGAACAGAGTTCCATTTCTGACTTCATAAGAATCTTTTGTTCTGATCAATCTGATCCTTTCTTCCCTCTGCTTGGGAAGTTCTTGGTGTTCAAACCATTTCATTAGGGGTTCCCTCCAATCAGGAGAGTTAGTTGTTTCTGCTGTCGCAGCTTCATATTCTTCTTCGTCACCTGGCTCCTCTATCATGCTGGGGACCTGGCGCCTGTTTATGACTGTTATGTTGAGGGATTCGCCTGGCAGGGCCGCCAGTGAGCTTGCTAATTTTGCTAGTGCATCAGCCTGGGCATTCTGGCTTCGGACGACATGGCCTACTTCAATGAAGTAGAACCGCCCCATGAGCTTCTTCGCCTTGGCGCAATATGGAAGTAACCCGGGCTTCCGGACGTCGAACTCTCCTTGTATCTGCTTGACAATCAGCATAGAATCACCAAACACCTGCAGCATTCGGATCTCCATGTGGAGGGCTATCTGAAGACCGATAATCAAGGCCTCATATTCTGCTTCATTGTTCGTGCACGGTTTATTGATCGAACACGATGTATGCAACACTTCTCCTTCTGGGGATTTCAGGACGATGCCTGCTCCAGCCCTTATCCTCGCATGCCCTGATTGAGATGTTTCAGTTCTGGATGCTCCGTCGAAGTATAACTGCCATATGGCTTGACAGACATGGTCCACTTCCAGTGTTTCATCTTCCGGAAGTTCCGTGACAAGCGGGGAATTCTCAAGCACAGGGTGTGCTGCAAAGAAATATGCTATCGCCTGGCCTTTAATAGCCTTTTGCGGCACATCTGTAATATCAAATTCCATCAAAATGACAGCCCACTTCCTCAGTCGCCCTTTCAGCGCCGACTGGGACAAGAGATGTTTGGCTGGATCGGCCCTTGATATCAGCTGTATTTCATGCGAGAGCATGTAATGCCTTATTTTCTTGGCCGCAAAGACCAAGGCAAGACAAACCTTCTCGATCGGGGTATACTTTGCTTCTGCCCCGACCAGTCTTTGACTGAGGTAATAAAGCGCCTGCTCCTTTCCCTCGTCATTGTTTTGAGCCAGCATTGCCCCAAGTGAACATTCGGTGGCAGCTATGTATAGAATCAGCAGCCGCCCCTTGACAAGTGCCCCCAGCACTGGTGGGGTCTTCAAGTATTCCTTCAGCTTATCAAAAGCCTTCTGGCATTCTTGATTCCAGTCGAACGGCACATCTTTCATCATCAACTTATGAAATGGTTGACATCGGCCGGACAGGTTGGAGATGTACCTGCGGATATAGGCCAATCGACCCTGCAGTGATCGCAGTTCCGTTAGGTTCTTCGGAGGAGGCAGCTCCTGAATGGCCTTTATCTGGGAGGGGTCTATTTCAATCCCCTTATATCGGACAATGAAGCCCAGAAACTTCCCACTGGAAACGTCGAAGGCGCACTTCAACGGGTTCATCTTCAGCTCGTATTGTCGGAGCCTTTGAAATATAACCCTGAGGTCACTCAGGTGATCTTCTTTCTTTTTGGTCTTGACAACCAAGTCGTCGATGTAGCATTCGACCTTGTCATAAAGCAATTCATCAAATATCTTGGTCATCGCCCTTTGATAAGTGGCGTCGGCATTCTTAAGGCCAAAAGGCATCCTTTTATAGTGGAATATCCCCTTGGGTGATCGGAAAGCCATATGAATTCTATCATGCTCGGCTATCCATATCTGGTTGTATCCGGACGACCCGTCCATGAAAGATAAGGCTTCATGGCCAGTGGTGGCATCGATCATGACTTCAGTGATGGGCACCGGGAAATCATCTTTCGGAGGAGCCTTGTTCAGGTCTCAGAAGTCCACACATATCCGGATCTGGCCGTTCTTCTTCTTGACGGGCACAATATTGGCCAGCCAGGTGGTATACTGGTTTTCTGCTACGAAGTCGACGTCTATGAGCTTGTCGACTTCCTTGCAAACTTGGCTTATCAGTTCTGGCCGCATTCGCCGGGGTGACTGCTTCACTGGTTCGGCCTTGGGGTCAATGGCCAACATATGCTGGGTAATCGTCGGGTTGAGGCCCGGCATTTCTTTGTAGTTCCAAGCAAAACAATCTCGAAACTCTTGTAGGAGCTTGATGTATCGCTCTCTTTCTTCTGGGAGAAGGAAGGCGCTGAGGAATGTTGGTCTGGGGTCATCTTTTGTACCGAGATCCACTTCGATCAGCTCATCAACAGTGGCTTGGCCACCATCTTCTATCTCCGGGGGAGCCGGTTGCAAATCGATGAAGCCTTCATCGTCTTCTTCAGCCTCAAGGGCATCATAGATGTCTTCTTGTACCACCCCGCTCAGTGGCAGGGCTTCGTCATCTTCTTTCCCTGGTTCAGGAACTGGTGCCGATGTTGGCGTTATGGCTTCTGGGCAACTTAAAGATTGGTCCGTGGGCGAAACACCCTCAGGAGGAGTAGGGGGCTTTTCAGCTTTCTACTCCCGTGGACTATCATTGGAGGTCGTGGCAACCTCGTTGGTGATGGACTCCCAACATCTGTAGGGGGCATCGGCTTTCGGCTCTTCCTGCATCATTGTATAGGGCTTCGAGGTGCCTCCTGGCACAAAGGGGCGCAGGCTCTCTTCATGGTCTTCTTGATAATTATCATAGACCGGCTTCGTGGGGCCTTCATCCGGAGGGGTTGAAAGGGGTGCTTCGCTGGCTTCCGGACATCTTCCATCGGCGGGGCTTGTGACCTCCGGGAGCAAAGAGATCATGTGGACCCCGCTTCTATAAGCAACCACGTCATGCGGACGCAGTGGGTACACTTCATATTTTCCCAGCCTTAGTTCGCCCTTCCTGATTAGGCCTTGAGCGATATTTTTGAATACATAACAATTTTCAATAGGATGCCCCAGCACCCGATGATAAGGACAGAATTCGGGGTCGTCGCTTCGTTCGACATCCTCTGGCCTTTTGGATTCTGGCAAGGTAATCTTGCCGTAACGACAAGCCCATTCAAAAATCCTCTGAGTTTTGTGTCTTGGGAAGGAATAAGGCCTCCTCATTTTCTCTCGCAATGAGGCCGGTTGATTGGTTGAAGGATTGGCTACCTCCTTTGTCTTCTCCTTCGAATGCCCAGAAGTGCGGAAGTTGACACCTCCGGGTTTGTCTTCTTGCCTTGCCAGGGTGATGGCAGGATGGTATTTTGCCAGGAAGGCTTTAATATCAGCCGCTATCATGGCCAACTAATCAAGGGAGTGGACGTTAAGGCCAACCATCCGCTGTTGAATATCCTTCTTTAGACTTTCCTCGCAAGCCCAAGTGGCAACCTCGTGGCTTAACGGGGAGATGCATCTCACATATAGGCTTCTCCACTTTCTGATGTAGTCCTGGACGGGCTCATCATCTTCTTGCCTGTGGCTGTAGAGTTCTGCCCTGGTCACGAGGAAGTGCTCCGGGCTTGAGTGACTGTATTGCTGAGGGAGGATGTCCCCTGCTGGGTCCAACCAGCGCATACTTATTTCGGCTAGGTGCTCCTCCAGCCTTTCAATTTCCTGATGTAACCCGCCGAGTAGTGAGGGCAAGGTGGAGTCAGGCTGAGGGAAATCTGCTTCAGGACATCTTTCACCGGCCAGGCTTGTGACCTCTGCGAGGAGGGAAACCACATGGACTCCCTTTTCATAGACAGCTGCTTCATGGGGTTGTGGGGGCTTCACCTCATAATCCTCCATCTTCAATTCTCCTCTGTTGATCAGGTTCTGGGCGATATCCTTGAAGACATAGCAATCTTCTATAGGGTGGCCAAGGATTCGATGGTAGAGGCAGAATTTAGGGTCATCACTCCTTGTAGCATCCCCTGGCCTTTTGGACTTTGGCAAGGTAACCCTGCTATAGTGGCAAGCCCATTTAAAGATCTCCCGAGTTTTATCCCTCGGGAAGGAATAAGGCTTCTTCATCTTCTCCTGCAACGTGAGGACTCGTTCCGCCGGCCGGCTAGTTGAAGGACCGGCTATTTCTTTCGCCTTCCTCCTTGAGTGCATAAAAGCACTAAAGTTGGTGGTCGGGGGCTGATTCTCCCATCTTTCAGTGGTGGCATAGGAGCCCCCCGGGTTTATGGATGTGCCCTGCCGGAGGTGGATACCCTCGGTAAGACCGGACAGTAGTTCGATCATTTTGGCCAACTGCGCCTTCAACATTTCGATCTTCTGCTGCTGCTCATAACATATTACGAGCATAACAGGGTCACAAAGGGAGAAGTCTGGAGTGTAGCTTGGACTGCTATCTTCCGTTCCGACATCGAGTGGAGGTGGCAGCACCCCGCCACTGTGACTATCTGGGAGTGGTGCCTCGGAAGTGGATGGTATCCCCCCTATATCCCTGCTTGGAGGTGGATTCTGGAGGAACACTTCTTCATCTTGAGCTTTGTCGGCTGAAGACATATGCTGCTCTTTGTTCTTGGTTTCTTGTGCATCTGTGTCTTCTGGGGGACTGTCGCCAACTAGTGTTGAGACAGCTATCATGTTTGCTTCATAGAATTCTTCTGCTGAGAAACCCAAACTAGGGTGCTGTGTAATCTTCAGGAGTTCCCTATCCAGGTTTGGTGGATACCACAGCTTCTTGAACATTTGATTCCTACTTTCGGTCTGAAAGAAGGGCAGCTGTTGCCCTCTAGCCATTTTCACCACTCTGCTGGATATATTCGGAAGTCCCATGATTGGGCCGACCGGGTCACAGATTTCTTCGGGGAATTTACAATCATCATGCCCTTTCACTGGATGTTCATCAGCCACATAGAAAATCGTAGGTGGGCCCTCTGGGTTGGGCACCTCCCAGACCTTCAAGAATTCGACTGTTTGACAGTCTAAATCTGTGGGTGGCTTTGTGATCCCCGGAGGGACCTTCACATACCCAGGTAAATCCTCGAGCTTCGGCACTCCTGTCTCGAGGTAAATATTAGAGGGGATGGCTCGAACCACGCCTTCAACTTTAGAAATGTGTGACACTTCCTGCGGTGCCACATAGTCGGGCGGTGGTGGAGGGAACCAGTCGTCGTCCACTGCTATCTCCTTTTCTTTGCTTTGAGTAGGCTGGGGATTCTGCTTCGGCTCCTCCATGTAAAGTGCAGCATCGAGCAGGTGGCATTCAAACACCTCGAAGGGGTGTAAGTTTGTGAATATTCTTTCTTCTTTTCCATTCCGGAAGTACTTAATGCACTGGTGCAGGGTCGAAGACACTACCCGATTCTGATGCAGCCACGGTCGGCCGAGCAATGCTTTATATGTGGTATCGGAGTTGATGACGTGGAACTGCACTTTGGTGGTGAAGTCTCCTAGTGACAGCTCGAACTCTGCTACACCCATGGGAACTTCAGACTTCTGGTTGAACCCAGTTATCTTCATATCCCTGACCTTGATCAGGTGCACATTGAAGTAATGTTTCTGGTAAACCTGGTAGGAGAGTATGTTTACTGCTGCCCCTGTATCCACCAAGATCCTGTTTATAGGCTGGCCGTTCAACTGCCCCCTCATGTACAAGGGTCTATTGTGGCTGACCGAAGGAAAGAGCATGTCTTCTTCGGTGAAGGTGATGGTTGCTCCCAACTGCATCTCAGCAAAGCAGCTTTCATAATGCGCCGGGGTTTGCAGAGCCGCAATGACAGCCCGCCTGGTTTCCTCATCCAGGGAGAGTATCTCCCAGACACTGAATCTTGCTGGGATTCTTTTCAATTGTTTCAATATCCGAGTGCCGGCTCGGACGTTAGCTAACTTTGCTTCTTTGGCTTTGCTATGCTTGCCATGTTCTGGTGCCGGAGGAGTCGGCGAGGAAGACAGTTTATCTTCTTCGGAGGCCGCCCGGCTCCGGCTTGCTTGGTCAACTGGTTCTTTCATTTGCACGGGCTGAGCCACAAGGGTGGCGCCCTCATCATCTTTATTCGCCGAAGGAGGCGTTCCCAAGGTGGAGGCAAGAGTGCTCTTGACCTTGGACCTAGGCTGTTGGTATGGTTGTTTGCTCTTCTTTGCGAGCAAAAATTTAGCGAATGAGGGTACCACTTCGCCTGCTGCATCTTCAGGGTAGAGGCCCGATGGAGGCGGGATTGCTGCGCCCTTCATTTCACGTTCGGGGATTTGGTATGGCCGCTCGCCCCTGAATATAATATTATGATTGGTCGGGGGCAGACGTCCCCACCTTCTCCCAGACCTGGTGACATATTGGGAAGTAGAGGCCTCGGCTTGGTTTGCCTCGGCGGGCGCGAAGCATATTTCTTCTTCTCCCTCCTCTTCATAATTTTGGGCCATGTTGAACAAGGCCGACAAGGTATTACAGGATAAAAAGCTACATTTTCTTTTATTCTTTGGCTTCTTCTTCCTTTTCTTCTTCTCTTCTTTTACAGCAGGTGGTTGTTCCTGGGGAAGTTCATCCCATATGCCGGGTTCTTGTGTTTCGGCTTCAGCTTCTTCAGCCAATTTTAGGGATTCAAAATGTTTCCAAGGGACATATTCCTTCAGCTGCACTGGCTGGATCTTGGGTTGTTCATATTCTTCTAACCCGTCAATAACCGCCTGCAGCCGTTTAACTGCCGGGCTGACTTGCGTGTACATCCGCAATAGGAGTGGCTTCTTCCTGTTGTCAGTCATTCTTCGGAGGACCAACTGAGGAGCAATTTCATACCAAACCGGGGTTAGAGCTGGTGGTGGTGGCTGAGGCGTAACGCCATGAATTCGGACTCCCGGGGTAGGGCGGGATGTCGACTTTCCTCTTGTCTTCTTTGGCACCATCTGCCAATCTCCCTGGTTCTCTGCGGGAGTGAGAACAAATGCCTCATAGGTGTGCTTTGTACAAGTATCTGACACTTCTTCGGGCAGTTGTTGGTATAAGGATATCATATTTACGGTTGCCCCCAGCACTGGCAACTCATGCGGGCGGGGCGGGTCCACCCTGTGTTCGCCCATCTGGAGCTCTCCCTTCCTGATCATGCCTTCAATGATGTCTTTGAAGACGTAACAGTCTTCGAGGGTGTGCCCGAGCATTTGATGGTACGGACAAAATCGAGGATCATCTTTCCTCTTGATGTCACCGGGTCTCTTCGGCTCCGGGAGAGTAATTTTGTTATATTTGGTAGCCCACTCGAAGATGACCCGGGTCTTCTCCTTTGGGAAGGAGTAAAGTTTCTTCATTCTCGACCGCAAGGAGGCGGCCTCTTGTTGTTCAGCCTGCTTGGCCAGAGGAGCACTGGTGACTCCTTTATCAGTGTCCTTCTGCTTCTCGAAATCCTTGAAGTCGACAGTGTTAACTTCCTTGGGCACGGACCGCTTCTCAATTGATTTTCCCTTTTGGGCTGAGGTGGCCAGTGCGGAAGAGTATTTGGAGAGGTAGGACTCAATTTCCGCCACCACATTATTTAATCGATCAAATGACTTGATCTCCATCCTGATCATCTTCTTGAAAACTTCACGCTTCAAATTCTGCTTACAGATCTGAACCGCATCTTCTTGGTGTGGCGGGCGCCTACACCTCATGCTGAGGTTCCGCCATCTCTTGATGAATTCTAGGGTAGTTTCATCATTCTTCTGCCTGGTTGCATAGAGCTCGGCTACTGTGACCTCTCTTTCGGTGATGTGGAACCGCTCCCGAAATTTTCTTTGCAAATCTGGCCAGTCGTTAACAGACCCCGCCGGCAAGTTTGAGTACCATTCAAAGGCGAGCGCTATGAGCGAGGACCCGAAGAACTTCAGTAGGTACGATTCATCAGTCGCCAGATCGCCCATCACATTGACGTAATAGGCTATGTGTTCCTTCGGTGACCCCTGGCCATTAAATTTGTCAAACCTTGGCGGCTTGCTGACGCCAGGAGGTAATCTCTTCCCCGCATGATGGACAGGGTAGGGTACCTTGTACACATCATATTAGGCATATTCTTCACTTCCCCAATTGGCCAGCTTCATCTCGACTATCTGCTCGATCATAAGCTTGTTAGCCATTGCCGGATCCACTGCTTCTGGGTAGAAATGAGCCGACTGCATCTGTGGCGTCGTCAACACCATCGCCTGGGGTATAGTGGCGGTGCCTTTGTGTTGAGGAGTCGAAGGGGTCATTGGGGCCGTGCCCCCAGCATAGTTGGAGATTGGCTGAGAGGCTGTCACCTGGGGTGAACCCTCAAATTCTCCAGCGCCTTGCCTGGATGTTTCTGGAGGCGGTTCGACCTGCTTCGAGGTGGAAGGATGCATGGTCAGTTCGCCCACCTGTCGCTTCAGAGCTTCGATCTCCTGTCGATAGGCTTGAAGTAGCATCAGCATCGCCGGGTCGGAGGTGGAAGGGCTAGGAGCTTGGCCTCCCCCTTCTGTCAGAGTATCTAGAGAAGGCGCTACCCTTTCTCCTTCATCCCTAGTGGTAATCACGTTCGCCGCCATGGCGACCGCATCTGAACTTGTTTCACCGGCGAGGGCTTGTATTATCTCAGCTGCAGCTGCTCCTCTTCTGGTGAGGGGACCTGACCTGCCAGCCAACCTGGCCATCTCTTCTTGGTCTTCAGGTAGGGCTCCATATTGGTTGGCCACTCCGGCCATATTACAGGCATAAACCCGCATCTTTTGGTTTCTTCGAGCCGCCTCCCTGGTTGTCTGTCTAGGAAAGGTTAGCCTGTCAAACACCGAGACTCTTGGTGGAGCTTCTTCACAGAGGGGTGGCCCATAGCACCCTGACTCCGCATCTTCGATGTCTTCCGGGTTAACTTGTTGCTCCCGGTTTCTTTCAGCATCATTCACGGCTTCTAGGAGCCGCTGAGTTCCCAGAAGGGTGTTCCCAAGGCCGCGGAGATATCCCCGCACGGCTTGAGTGATGTCGTCTTCTCCCTGGGTGGGGCAGACAATTAGTGGTGATGCTTGCACTAGCGGTCTATAGGCGAGACGCCTCTGCTCATGCATCCTGCTGTATCTTCCTTCCTTCAAATAGATGTTCGCCTGTCGACCATGAGCATGGAAGGCAGGTCTTCGAGACGCTTGAACCGGCGCCTCCATCTTATCTTCTTCATCTTCCTTCATCTTTTTCTTGAGTCGGTCAGTGCTGACGGGCTCTAGTTGGGTTGAGGCTGGGGCCCGCCTGATGAGGACCCATGCTTGCTTGAATTTAGTCGGCTTCTGGGCTGACTCTTGCTTTGGCACGGACCTGATGCGGGCCTCTCGCCCCCGGGCCAGTGCTTGGAATCGGTTGTGCACCGGCACCATCGAGATCACCCTATCTGGTGAGATAGTGGCCTGACGGCCGTTCAGGTACACTCGAACTCCTCCGATCATTACGGATTTGCCCGAGAGGGAAAGCCGACCTTGGGGCGTGCTAGTGGTCCTCCTTGCCGCCCTCCTAGCAGCCGAGGTGCATTTCTTCTTTGCTTCAATGTGGTGGACATAGTAGCCCACCATCTTCACAGCTTCGGGTGTCACCTCCACGGGGGCGACGGGCTCGACCTCCTTGACATGCAGGAGGTCCACAAACATAACCCCGAGGAAGTTGGGGAAGCCAATGACTGGGGGAAAATCACCGAACTGGATCGGCACTGCCATGTAGCCATGCTCGGCATGGCTCACCACAACCAATGGACCGAAAGTGACAGCCATTGGTTCTTCAGAAATGGATCCCTCCTGCAAATTTAAAAAAATGCGGAAGTTAAGACTTCGGAAAAGGCCATTGGGCCCCTAATCTCGGCGAAAATATGAGAGGTAGTCTAGTCCCACCGGGCGTGCCAGCTTGTGGAACGCACTAAGTTTCGTTGGACGAAAATATCGTGGGATATCGATAGTTATATCGATTCGGGATCATCTGTCCCACCGGGCGTGCCAGCTTGTGGAACGCACTAAATTTCGGGTGTGAAGGTGTCGGGATATTGGTGGTCTTTTTATCGGTTTATCTAGTGCGAGGGCGTGCCAGTCACCTAGGTGACAATGTGTTCGGGCTTCAAGACTGGAGTGGTCCGAAGCCCGGGGTGTGCTCCGTCTGACTGATCAGATGATTGTGGATATCGGGTCGGGACTGGAGACCCGCCGCGCCATAAAGGCCACGACGTTAATTACATCCCCTCGGAGAGGGGAAGACCTCTAATTAATCGCCAAGAAAAGGGGCCAAATGACCTAAAGATCATTTTTCATTAAAGCATGGGAGCTGGGTTGACATGATTTAAACCCTCCGCATCGGTATGCAAAACGGTGTTCAAAACCATACAAATACTTGCTACGAGTGCGGCGAATTTAATGAAAGTGCAGGATTAGATCCTGGTATATATACATCAGCCACTAACGGACAATCCAGTATTCGGCCGGGAGTTCATAATTGAAGCATCGGGGATAACAACAAAGACATTTGGATATCTGCCGTAGGTACGGCACATTTCATATGGGTGCGGGATCGGATCCCGGAAGAAGTGGGTCAAGTTGATGAACTATCGGCCCAAGAGGTGCACGGATCATGACCATGTCGGGGATCCCGAGGTCCACGTCCGATACCATGGGGCATCATTGCACGGATCATGACCATGTCGGGGATCCCGAGGTCCACGTCCCATCGCACGCGGATCGACCTGCACGGTCAGGTCGCGGGGTTCAACCTGCCCGGTCAGGTCGTGGGGGTCAAGGGGGCAACGCCCCTTGCGGGGGTTTCCGGGGGCAGCGCCCCCGGAACAAAATTTGGATTATAGTGGAGGGGAGACCTTTGATCAGTTTTCTATTAACTTGAATTGCATGTTTTCTTTTATTTTCTTGATCACCTTCTTTCTTCCAGGCACGCCGGATTGAGGAAGCAAAGGGGATGGGGGCATCGGTTTAAGAGGGGCGCGCCGGTTAAGGATGTTAAGGGGGGGCGCGTCGGTTCAAGATGTTAAGGGGGGGGCGCGCCGGTTCTATGGCAAGAAGGAAGGGGTTCCAAGGACGCGCCGGAATAGGCAATGAACAGTATAGTGCACCGGTTTAATGGGCTAATGCAAGGGGGCGCGCCGGATAGCTGCAATGAAAATGAAATGGGTTTTGAGTGTGTGGTTAAATCGGCGCGGGGGGTACCGCGCCGGATTAACCCACGCCGGATTAGGGGGCGCCGGATTAAGCATTGTATAGCTGCTTTCAACCCGTTTGTGCTCTGTTTCTTCTTTCCTTCAACTACAAGTTGATTTATTGATTGGTTTGTTCATCTTATTGATGGATTACGTCTGTGGAAAGGAGGTTTAAGCGTTTTAATTGTTTACTCAGGTGGATTATCGTGATGATTTGAGTGTTTTATTAGAACAGTTTGCTGTGCAGGAACTTGGAAGTTTAGTTTGTCTCAGTGGTTTAGTGTGTTTGTCTGTCTGTTCTTACGCATTCTCTGTTCTTACATGTTCTTCCTCTAGCAAAATTTGGGCAGCACCTCCCCCGGACTGACGATTGCTAGAGAAAATAGAGGAACACCAAGTGGATTGCTCCAGGGTGAACTTCAAAATGTAGACCTCACGCGGTCCGATAACCCAAGTGTGAGTGTGGAAAAGCTCGAGGACTAGCCTTCAAGAGCTCTCACGACTCACGGGTAATGATCCCTCGAAGGGGAACAAGTGGGGAGGGAGATCAAAAAGCACTGGAGACCAAGTAGGAAGGGGGGCTACAGCCTGAACGTATTCCGAAGGGGGAGAAGAAGATGCAACATATCAAAAAAAGAGGATCTCCCGAAGGATCATTTTCATTTCACCACGAGGGCAAATACATGGGCTCTTCATGCATCTAAAGAAAAGAACCGAAGGGAAGAATACATCGGAGGAAAGAAAAAGAAACAAAGGGGAGAGGAGAGCTGTATCTCCCTCACCTCACTCTCTGCTCTCTCCTTCTTTTTTCTCACTTCACTTCGCTCTCACAGGAACACTGGCTTTGGGCTTCAAGGAGTTTCTCCCCCTCCAACCCTCCAACCGATTTAAGCTTCACCTGGGCGCTCCTTTTATAGGGGCCGGAGGCCCTATTTTTGGAGGGATGTCCTCTGTATTTTCCTTCCTTCCGTTGGTTCCTTGTTTCCCGCAACCACCACTGCTGCTGCTGACGTTGGTGATGTTGCCCTGCTGCTGCTGTCGACGTTACCTCCGCCGAGGCTATAGTGTGACCGGGAGGGGAGGCAGAGGCATGGCCTCCTCCTCCGCTGGCATGTCCACCACGAGCCACGTTGCTTTCATCATTTGCTGAAGAATGGCCGGCCGACCGACGGAATGAGCACAAGGCGGGATGGGGCTCGAGAACTTCCATTCACGGCATATGCTCGGTTGCCCGCCGGATCGAAGTGGGAGCTTTAACCATTTTAGGCTTGTTCGTCATCATGTCGTTCCCAGGAAATAGGGGACCGCATTGATGACGAGATGGCTTCACTGCACGCCGGATAAAGGCCTCAGAGAAAGGCTTGTTTCTAAACTAAGTACGCCGTATTAGCACTCCAAAATGGGCGCGCCGGTTTAGTGCATTCAAAGGGGTGGCCCTTCAACGGGAGCATGCCGTTTTAACATAAAGCAAGGGGGTTCATGGGGCGCGTCGGACTAGCATCTTGTAAAGGGCGCGCCGGTTTAAGGCCCCCCTTAGGGGCGTGCCGGTTTAAGGCTATGCCATTCCGGTTTAAGGCTATGCCACGCCGGTTTAAAGCTATGCCACGCCGGTTTAAGCGTCAAAGGGATCCCCCCCAGCTTAGTGGCAATTCGGACATATGCTTGCCCTCCTGTGTTCCTTTAGTTGTGAGCCTCCGAGTCTCGATTCAAAGCTTTGAGTGATTTCTGGTTTATGCCGAGCAGGCATTCGGACTCCTGAGTTTCTTTGATTCGACCTTCGGCATTGCCGACTTGGGAGCCGTGGCTAGCTCTTCAACCCGAGGGGCTTCTTTGTTGGGTGGCGGAGCACCGGGTAGGTATTCGTCCTTCTTGGAGGGGGCACAGGGTTTATTCAGCCTTTCCGTCTTCGACTCACTCTCGAGTGCTGAGACATGCATGTCGTATGATCATCATCATTTTTTGACGTCCACAAGAATGCGGAAGGTGGAAAGAAGGAGATAAGAGTTGGCTACCAGTTGAATGGGTGCCAATAGGAAGAAATTGAGAAACTGAAGGACAAAAGGTTCGAAAGGAAGACGGAATCCACCCTTCCACGATAGAAGAAACATACAGATATGGCCTGTACGAGAGTCCAGGCTCATCTCGTATGGAGAAGCTGCGGCAAAGCTAAACTTGTGGGGTAGGCGATACTGGTGCTCCAGCCTCCTTACATCCGCCTCCCCCAGTTCGCTATAGTTTGGGACTGGCGCCCTCGCCACCGGCTCGTGCTCCCACTCCTCGGCCTCCGAACGCTGGTCCGCCATGTAATCAGGAGAAGACTCTGAGGAAAGGCGATCTCGAGACCCTGAAGATTCCGGGGGAGGAGGAAGCTACCGGACTGCCTCCGCAGTTATCCCTGCCAACTCTTCGAACGCCACTGCAAGCCTCTGCTCTTCCGTCGCGTCCTCACGGCACATCGAAGATCCCCAAAAGTAAGAACAAAGGAGAGCCAAAACCCTAAAGACGGAGGGATTCTGGAATGACAACAAGCACCCAACGCCTATGAACCCACGCGGGAGGTGACGCGTCGTTCCGACCTCCAAGAAAAGGGGGCCCCTTCAGTTCAAATCCGTCACGATCATCATTAACACGGGCCCAGGTGACCACGACATGTGGCTTACTAACATCGCCAGATCTCCACCCACCTGAGCCACACTGGTCCGAATCCCCAAACAGCTACTCTTCCGAGCTTACTAAAGCTCGAGAGTAGGAGGGGGACAAGTGGAGAGGGTGATTAGCAGCCGAACTAGGCCCATCAGGGCCGAACGAGGCTCAACTCAGCCAAGTGACAGCCCCCTAGGGCCCAGTTAGGCAAAATAGCCCAATAAAGATCACTCGGGATTCCACCCTTCCTCGGCGGCCCTTAGGCTCGGAAGGCCCGAGCGTCAGAATGGAGGAAGACCCATGCCCGAGTTATCCCTTCATCGGGATAGAGGCAAGCGCCCTGCGCCCACTCCGACCTGACTCCATCCGAGCTATGCCTATCACCCGGACAGGGCTGGCACCTTTTATGCTCGGACCGACTGACAAGTGCTTATCCACGCAGCCGTTGAGAGCCCTTTATGAGCAGGAGTTTATGAGGATAAAGGATCCATGATCCCTCAAGGCCATGAAGATCCCACGATGAGGACGTAACGATCCCATGATGAGGACGTAACTGCCACCTGAAACTCCTCAGCTTACGGGACTCATAAGGTGAGCGCACTATATAAACCAGGGATTCCCTCCAGTGAAAGGGAAGGCCAACACATGCCTAAAAACTCCCTGAGCAGGAACCACTTCACCACCTTGGTGTTGGGGGATCTCGTGCACCTCTTTCTATCTCCCTCAATATCTTCCACCATTGCTCTACTGACTTAAGCATCGGAGGGTTTTCCACAGGGAACCATCCCTGGGCCTCTTGATTTGTTTCCCTTTCTCTGCAATTCACTACTAGGTGATCATCCTCCCAGCTCAGGACAAGCGCGAGATCACGCCCCTTCACACACATTATTTGATATACCGAGAGAACAGGAGGGGATGACTTTAGATTTGTTTAATCACGTTAAGAGCGCAACATGAGATAGACACATTTATTCATCTTGAGACCATGCACACGCAAACGGAATTGCGAGAGTTATTAGAATACAATGGCATTATATGCCCCTCTCTTAATCTCATCTATGTGAATTATTGAGTGAATCTGGCATCATGTCCCCTTGATCCTGGTTCATACCAAGTGGAAATAGGATACCATCCACGCAAAGGCGAGATGGAACCCATAATGATCGGGGAATGCTAGTGCTCGAATATCGTGAAGCAAGACTGAGCTGACGCGGATTGATCCGAAACGATGTTTATTCGTGCAGGAATTTATTGTTTCTGTTCCCTAGAGGGAGTCACTAGAGACCATGCAGAGGCAAAGCCCTTCCGATCCTGAGGGGTTTGAAGCTAACGTGGTATACCGAAGATCAGAGTTCATTTCAGCAGCATCTCCCCTTCGTTTTGGACTATGCCAAAAGGTGAGTATAGGACATCCTTCCACGGAGTGCCGAGATGGAAGTCAAAAGAAAGGTGGGCATATAGCCCAGAATCCGAGAAGATGGAAACATGATGAATTGATGTCCACCGTCGTAGTGTTTGGTTAGTATCCCCTTAAGGGACCGCTGGAGTACATGCAGTGGCAGAACCCCGTAGGTCAATAAGGTTAAAAGAATGATCATCTGTGAGTCAACATAATGTAGGGGTGTAACCCCGTTAATCTAGCCCCCATAGCTTTTAAGTGAAGCCCCAGGTTTCCTCTTCTTACAGCAGGGTGGAACCTTATAGGGAGTATGGTGAGAATCGGCACGGGTTAGGCTCGGCATAAAGCTGCCGGCGCGCGTGGTCTCGATATGAAGGTGCCGACGTAGGGTGTTTTGGCATGAATAGACATCGGCGTAGGGTGGCCCTTGGCACGTTTACATCTCTCGGCATGAGAGTGTACGCGCCGAGAGAAAACACGTGCACCGAGAGGAATCTACGCCGAGGGGGTTTCCTGATGGGGTTTGCTCAGGGGGTTTTGAAGGGTTTGTTTTTGAGGGTTTTTCAAAGGTTTAAGGTTTGCTTTAGGGGCTTTCAGAGATAGTGGGATCTGATAAAGGATCATTCTAGAGGGATTGAGGGTTTCACACATAGGTGTCACAGGGGATACAAGAAAATGGCTTCAGAAGGATCATCCTAGGGGACACAATAGACTTCACTCAGAAATGCTACTGGGAGCCGATTATTTGTTAAATCACCTAGATGGTGATACTATTATGTCCCTCACCACTTCATAGATGAAGGACCACGTGATAGACTGTCTCGGGCCTCATCATGATCGCGAGGTTAAGAGAGAGAACGGAAGAACTGTTAATCCGGGAGCTCGCACCAAACCACGGTCTCTCCAGAGGGGTAAGAGATTTCGTTCAGAGATACCACTGAGAGCTGGTTATCTGCTGAACCCGTCAGATGGGCTTCAATCATATCCTTCATCAATTTCACAAATGAGAGGCCACGAGATAGACTGTCTCGGGCTCTCACTATGATTGTGATGTTCCAAAGAAACAAACGAAGAAACCAAATGACGATTCTCACTAATCTCGAAGTCGTTTACAGAGAACTCGCACATTCATACTCTAGGCAGAGGAGAAATGAGGAGAACACTCTGTTAGGGTGCTTGGCCCGGATACAGAGGGGGGGTGAATGAATCCTTCTACGAATAATGGATTAAATTTAAAAACCGGATGCTAGATAAGGAAACTGAATGGAACCAATTCTATTCAACTCAAATACAATCACATTGAGCGCACCTATTCAAGCATCTAGCGGAAGCAAACCAGACAATCAAGCCACTGCTCAATAGATTTTTAGGTGGTTCGGTCCTTCAGACCTACATCCACCCCTCACTCCCAACCGGAGTGAGGCTTCACTAGCGAACGCTAGAACCAAGCAGACTCAGTCTGCAAACAGTTGCTGCCACACAGCTTGACCAGGGGAACAACCTCCCCTCTTCCTCTAAACCGGAGGGAACCTCTGGACTTGAATCCACAAGCCGAGAACCGGAGACAAGTCTCCCTTCCTCCAAGCCAGAGGGAACCCACAAGTAGCTCCCAGCTACTTGCAACTGGAGATCAGATCTCCCTTCCTCCTAACCGGAGGGAACCCACAAGTAGCTCCCAGCTACTTGCAACTGGAGATCAGATCTCCCTTCCTCCTAACCGGAGGGAACACGACCTCAGACCAGAGGATCGGAAAGCACAACAAACCAGAAAACAAAGGAAAAAACAATAAACGAAAATAACTTCAGCAAACAGAAGCTGAAACACAAAATGCACAATTTGGCTCCTAACAGAGCTGACTGGCCTGGATCTGATCCACGGTCCAGTGAAGACAGATCTTCAGGTAAACTTCTTTCTTCTTCTCCACGAGCTCTCTCACTCACTCTCTATCTCTCTTTCTTTCTCTTACACTCTCTTCCTCTTTCACACGAGCACTATCTCTCTCTCTCACTTTTTCTTCTTCTGCTGGATCGAGCTCTCTGTAACACTGCCTTTTCTTTCTTGGCTCAGATCAACCTTCATCGGTGGGCGAAAGGTTTTTCTTTATAGCCGCAGCAAATGAATAGGGCACTGAACGCGTGTGCCTCCCACGCTCGATCCTAGAACCTTCCTGCCACGTGCCCTCTTTGTATTTGTTCCTTTAGCATCGGATCATGTGCACCCGGACATTGGTGAATGTTCTTCCTCGGACCTGCAACGAGATAAGAGCCATTAGTATTGAGTGTCATAAATAGCTAGAACTGCATGAGGTTAGTGGACACGACAAGAGATACTAAACAGAGAACGACACGAGATAAGGTGGTGACACAATGAACATTACTAAGAGAACCTTACGAGGTAGACAGACAAACAACGCAAAGACACGAAGACAAGAACAGAGACCAACACTAAGTATGGTTTCAATACAAGAAGGACACGAGGACTAGGAAGAATAAAAAACGACACGAAGATACAACAAAACAAATGACACGAAAGTGAAACAGGAAGCAACATGAAGTGCTGCGATGTCCTGTACGCACTAGAACAAACCCGACACGAAGAGACGAAAATAAACACGAGGTGAAGACACAAGGAGACAACGACACGAGGTGTAGAGAAACACGACACGAAGTTATGAGAGGAGAAGCGACACGGAGTGTGATCAAAGTGATAAAGACACGAAGTCTAAATAACGAAAGATCAACACGAAGACAGAATACAAAGAAACAACACGAAGTAAGAACAGTGATCAGCACGAGGTGTGATTTCAACATAAGAGAGACACGGACTGATAACGATACGAAGTTGAAACAGTAATTGACACGGGGTAACATGACACGAGGTGAAAAACGACACGAAGACAGAGTTGACACATACTGAAAACAACACGAAGTCGTAACAATAATCGACACGGGTTGAAAACCACACAAAGTGAAGTTGACATGAAATGAAAAACAACACTAAGTATGATGAGAACAGAGAATAGACACGGAGTGAAAACAAGGATGACGCAGGAGGACAAAACAACACGGGGTTCACTGAAAAACGACTCGAAGTTCATCAAAACAGAAACCAACACGAAGTGTGGTTTCAACATAAGACAGACACGAAGTGAATTCTGACAGAACCACACACTACACGGAGAATGATACGAAGACGATGAAAACAACACGAGGTAAGGATCAAATGACACGAAAATGTTACTGAATCAAAACAAACACTTCAGAGAAAAAGAAACGACACGAAGACAAACAGTTCAACACGAGGTGTTATATACAAACATGACGAAGTGCCAATCAACACGAATACAGTCCCTGAACAATACCTGAAGTGAAATGAAGGTTCATCCTTCAACAAACATGTTCTTTGTTCATTTTTTCACAGAAACAATATTTTTGTTAAATTTTCACATAGACATAATTTTTGAAGACCACTAAGACTTATCATGTTGTCATCATCAAAACATGTAAAGATTCTACAAGACTCAACAATCTCCCCCTTTTTGATGGATGGCAACACTATGTGTCTTGAGTCTGTGCAGAGAAGGAAAAAACACTAGATAGCCATTCGCAATGAATATCACAAACACAAACATTAAACATTTTTCTTTTCCTGATTTCTCCCCCTTTGACATCATCAAAAAAAATGAAAACAAGAAGAATGCAACAACGCAAATGGTATGAGTTAAGTTAATTTGTCCAAGAGTCTGAGGGAGAAGGCCTCAAAAGGGCAACAAAAATACAGAGCATCAACTTCTCAAGAAAAGTATCTTGCATGTCTGCTAGAGGGGCCACGCGTCCTGCCTTGTGGTGGTCTCCCCCTTGGAGAAGCAGAAGAATGTTCTTGAGGTGGAGTTCTGCTGGAAGAGGCGTGACCAGGTGTTGAACCCAAGATAGACTGAAATTCCTTTAAATCATTTGATAGTTCAGCAAGCCAATACGCCACAGTGCTTCTGACATTTGCCACTTCAGAAATAATGTCTTCTTGGCGAACATTGACCGTTTCATATCTGTCAGTCAGAGTTGTCATTTCTGATAAGAAGGTGATCAACTTATCATAGATTTGCTGAATGCCTGGACCTAGGGCACTTGAAGACTTCTTCAACAATTCTAAAGCTGTTCTGATCTCATAGCAATGATCTATTATGGTAGAAGACATTTTGAAGGAAGAAATACTAACATCATGTGACTCTCTCAGAGCTTTTGCAATTTTTGAACAAATCTCCTGTAATCCTTCCATCAAGGATTTGTTTGCATCATCTGAAGCCCTTTTGTTTAGAAGGAATCGTCTCCATTCAGTGAGGAGAGATATCTCAAGCTTCAGTAATCTGGTATGTACCTGATTAATGTTGAGAGTGACAAATGTAAGCAGATCATCTAATTTCTTGTCTTATCTTTGCATCTGCTGAGTCAGGTTTATGAGAAGCTCTTCAATGTTGGGCGCCCGAGTAGATTCAATGTTGGGTGCCTCTGCAGATAGAAGTCTAGGTGGACCTAGAGGTGTACCAAAAAATTCACTGTCAGGTGCAGTTCTCTCAGCTGCTTCCTCTTGTACTGGCATTTGACTGCTCTCAGCTGGGACCTGAACTTCATCTGCAGCTTGAGTTTCTTTCTGAGGGAATATATCTTCAGATTCCTCTTCTTCACTTGAAGATTCTGTATCTAGTTCTATGACAGGAACCTTTTCTCTATCTTCTGTGAGTTCCTGATCTGCAGGGCTGCCAACTAAGGCCTGCTCAAGACTTTCAGATACGACCAAGTTGGTAGCCTCTTCCAAGCTTCGCTCAACAGTTTCTCTTAAAATTTCATTAACAAAAACAGCAAGATCTTGATCAGTACTGTCTTGCTCTTTAGCTGGCTGTTCTTCAGGCACTATTACCTCTTCAGATGTCTTCCCAAAAGAATCAAATAGCCCAGCAATAGTTGCATCTAGATCTGTCTGAATGCTTTCGTCAGACAATCTGATGTCCTCAGATGCAGCCTCAACTAGCCTCTGAAAGGAGAAGGATACTTCGGTGGGTGCAGCTGGCAAGGTGGACTCTGGTTGTTCAGCTGGTGTTTCCTGATGATCAATCTCAGAAACTAATTGCTCACCAGTTGGGGCTAAGACTTGAAATTCTTCCAAATGCTCCCCCTGAGTTTGTGATTCCCTGGCCTTTTGGACCTTAACTTGCCCCACCATAGAAGAGTCCTCTAAGCCCAAAAACACTGAAACAAAATTCATATTAAAAATGTTTCGGGCCTTAACTTCTGATGCGGCCTCTCCATCCAAGCAAATCTCAGAATGCTTGAAGATGTCTGTCATATGGGCGGCATAGGGAAGATGTCTCTTGGATCCAATGCATCCCTTCATGACATTAAAAATGATCTCTGGCAGACATATCTTCACATTTTGAATCAGACAAAACAGTAGAAATCTCTGCGTGTCTGTAATTCTTCCTCTAGCCCCAGTCTGTGGGGTGATAATGGAAGCAATGACGTTCTGAAGGAGCTTGTGAAGAGGAGGAAATGACGATGTCTGATAAGCTTTTAGCTTCAACTGCCCCTTATCATGAATGTTACTGGGTTTACCAGTAATGACAGAGAAAGCTTCATGGAGACTGTATCGAAAGCTTCCCTCTACCTCCCCTTTATCTGGAATACCGAGAGCTTTGTGAAGGGAGTCACATGTAACAGTTATCTCGACCCCTTTAACAGATGATAACAAAGTAGACTTGTCTCGGCTCAAGGACAAGTTATTGTAAAATTCCATTACCGGCCTAGGGTAATAGACACGGTGATTTTCTAAGAAATTTCTCCACTCCTGAAACTCAAAGATTTTCAACAATTCTGGAAACTTCGAGACCAAGGTTTCATCTCCGAAATCTATTATTCTAGGAGGAATAATTTTCCCACTTTCTAAGAACACGGTAGACTGAGAAAACCTGGTACCTTGTTCTGAAGAGACTTCCGCAGCAGGTTCTGGCTCAAGACATCTCTGTTGCTTAGATGAAGGCTCTTCAACTATTTCTTTTCCCTTCCTCTTTCTTTCTCCCGGAGCTACTGACCTTTGCTGATCCATCTGTCGGAACTTCCAGAGTATCAACTCTCTCTTGCAGGCTGCTATTGGAAGTGAAGCTAGACTTAAGAAAGGAATAGACCTCTGTGGGGGAAGAAAGTGAGCGGGAAGAGATGAAGATGGGTTTGAAGAAGACGCTCAAGGTAGAGCAGCACGAGGATGAATAGGAAGCGGCAAGGGGAAATAAGGGTTTGAGGTGGAAGGCGTGAGAAACAAGAAGGGTTTTGTCGGGTAGCTTTTTACTCATATCAACTTTTTCTGTAAATACCCAAAATACCCTTAGTCCTGATGTAACGCAACTACAGCATGTTAAAGTTAGCCCTTCAATATGTGGACGGGTTATATTCTTCCAAAAACCAAGGTCAGTTAACTCAAGATATTAAATCAGCATAATCACAAAATTAGCTGTTAAAGTTGCTTAACCTAGAGAGAGACACGATTAAATTGCTCCTTATGTTTGTCAAGCAACGAAATAACACATCAAAGTCAAGCAGATTTCATTTCTTCATTTAATGGACGAGAAGGCATACAGGGTCAACCAATTTGTTGAACACAAGGTAGAATAGTCCCTTTTTACACAAGGAGACATGTTTATCAGACACCAGAAACCCTGGTTACTCAGGACGGACTACCTTTATGCCAATGATATATTTTTTTTTTCTTTTGAGGACTTTCCCCCCCCTTTTTTTTTAACATTTCTATACAGAGATAGCTAGTTGTATCATGACAGAAGCTCTGGACTTCTTTGATCAAGAGTGTCTATTTCTCCACAAAAGCCATTGCTCTGCCACAAAGAATGGCGTATTCCCTGGAGGCACTTCTCATGATTTTAGACAAAATCAGAAATCTTACTTAACACAATTTTATCTCAGAGCTCTCTTTACATAAGTTTCAGTTAAGTCGAGATCCTCAATAAGTTTTTCTCATTTAACAGAAAGTTTTATAATATGTTGACCAACACTTGAGAAGATAACTTAGAAGGATCAAGGACCAAATATAACCCCCAAACATTGAAGTTCTTTATTAACAGGTGTAAATTGTTACACTAGATATTGGGTGGTTTAAGGTATACAGATCATATCTGATAAGAGCAAGAAGACTGCACCCACAATTTCTTCGAGAGAGAATCTGAACCAAGAGTGATAGGTGAGAGATAAGGAGGTGGCTGATCGAATAGAGAGAGATGAGATGAGATGAGCAGCACTCCTATCAGCAAGCCAACAAGTGAGAGATCACTCAAGACATTAGGCACTAAGGTCATATCCAAATATAGTATTTTTGAAGTAGTTCAGTCTCACATCCAGAGTAACTCTTGGGCAACAGACTGCAACCTCTTGAGATGACTGATCTTAAAACCACATTAACTGCATCGGCTGACAAAGATCTTCAGAAACCAAATAGCCTGACAAGCTCCTCTTCATCCCACTCAAGGACAACTCACACACGACTCTTGGAAGTGTTAATTATTTAAAGAATGCAGTGTTTGCCAAGAAAATTAAACAAGTGTGTTTATGAGTTATGCATAAACAGACTCCCCTGATCAGCAGAATGACTTATGGTACTAGGCGGAGCATTTGGTCTAATAGACCACCTCACACATAGTAAGAACCTCCTGACAGATTTCTCTGTCTTTTGGTAGCTTACCATTTGATATACCAAAGAGGTCATGGATAACAGGGTAACCTCAACAGTCCTATAAGCAATTCAGATTTCCAAAGAAATAGCCAGATATGCAAGAATGCATCAAACCAGATATGCAGTAAGTTTCAAAATGGGACATGTAGAGAGATTACCTGAAAATTGTGAGAATGGGGTTTTCATTCTTGAGTGCCTTGGATCATTTCCCCTTTTATTCCAGTCCCAAGGCACACCTGCAAAACAAAGTTTATTTTGCGCAAACAGGTACCCAGGAAGTCTTGGGTCCTGTCCTGACATTATCACTCCTAGCAGGTTTTCTTAGCACATTTTTAACTTGATAGTAAGGAGCAGTAGTTTTCAGATCTGGGTTATGCACATTATTATGAGTATGAATTGTATGTGCATTAGCATGGAAATTTCTGTTATTTGCATTACCAAACTGTTTTCCATAATCAACACATTCAAAGTTTTTCTTTTTGAAAACCACTTTGTTCTTTCTAAGAGCATTTGTACTAGCAGGAAATCTATACTTTCCAGAACTGAAATTTTTCCTTTGAGCATGCCAACATTCAATGGCCCTGTGGCCATACTTTCCACATTCAAAGCATGAGATAGAATTTCTTTTAAAAGACCCTGACCAGCATTCAGAGACCTTGTGACCAATTTTGTTGCAATTAAAACATATAATGTGCTGGTTCTTGTTATAGACATGCTGATTTGCAGAGTGTTTTGTATGATATGAGCATGATTTTTCCTTACTACTTGCAAACCAACAATGAGTAGTAGTGTGTCCTACTTTATCACAATTAGAACATTTGACATTCCTTTTCTGACCAGACACAGATTTTCTAACATGCTTGTTGTCATCTTTTTCCATCACAAAACAGTTACTCATAAGATGTCCATACTTACCACAATAATGACATGAGCCACTTGATTTCTTTAAAACATAGCATTTATCTGATGAGTTCTTAGCATGCAGATTGTTCCTTTGAATTTTTGATGTTTTATGATTTTTATTTTGTTTATCTGTTTTCTTAGCCTTGTACTGAGATGGAGATGAGATAGAAGGCTTTTCCTGTTCAGAGGATTTGACAAAGACAGTTTTCAGGTTGGCTCCATCAACCTTCCTCATGACTGGACTGTAACCCAGTCCTTCCTTGTTAAAGTTAATCTTTGTTCCCAGTATTTTCTGAACAATGGGCTGTTTGTCTTTTGATGTAGTGGCTACATTTGAAGTATTTACAAAGGATGTCATTACTTTGTTCTGCAAGGCCTTCTTATTGAGATTATTGTAGCCCAACCCTTCCTTTTTGACATTGACTTTTACACCTAGCAGCTTGTCTAGGTTTTTCTGCCCATCAACAAATTTAGACAAGGAAGCTTTCAAATCCCGAATTTCATTTTCAAGAGATGCAATGTGTATTTCATAACTAGTGATCTCTTGTTCACTACAATTGACAGCTTCATTCAAAACCTTGTTAGCTGTTTTGTATTCTTCAATTTCCTTTCTTACCTCATCTACCTCTTCAGTCTCGTTTGTACAGATAACTTTTCCTTTTTCCAATGTGAGAAGTCTTTCAGACATGGCACTGTTTAACAGTTTTAATTTTTCAACTTCTTCTTTAAGCTTATCATTTTGAACTAGCTCATTTATTAGAAGCTGATCTTCTGAGTTAACCATGCTTTCTCTCCTAGCTTCAAACTCCCTCAATTCCTTTTGTTGTTTTTCAAAATCTTTCTGTAATTCTATGTTTACAGATTTTATGGCGTTAAAATTTTCAAACAGCAACTCATTCTCTCGTTTAAGTTTCTTTAGTTGTTCATCATTTTCCTTAGAGAGCTTTCTGAGGAAGTCATCTTCAGATTTTAAATTGTTCAGCTCAGAGTGAACACATTCAAGTTCCTTCTTTAGTTCTGCATTCTGGTTTTTATACATATGATTATCAGACAGACATGCATCATGAGATTTCTTCGTACTTGAACAATTTTTACATGGAGAGCTAGAACTATCTACCCGAATACTCTTTTTCAACTTTTTATACTGTTTTCTTAACAGTTCATGAGATTCAAATAATTCAGCATATGCATTCTCCCAATCTTCTAGAGAGAAATTCTCGAAGATATTTACCTCATCATCATCATCTTCTTTAGTTTGATTGCTGCCTTGATCGCTGGCACTTTGATTTCTTCTGTTGGCCATCATGCATCTGTCCACATCTATCTCCTGAGTTCGCTTCAGTGCATCCAAAATATCTTTAGCAGAACTGGATTCAAAGAAACATGAATGAAAAGCTCTATCAGTAGCTGCCTTCATTAAATTTATTGCTATCTGATTTTCTTCATGCATGGATTTGTGACTGTCAGTCCATTTGGACTTTTTCTTAGGTAGTTCATGAGGACCATGTGAAATTACTTTCCACAGGTCTGGATTCACAGATTTAACATAACTCTTCAAAACAGCGAACCATGCATCAAAATGCGTACCACTGAAGATCGGTGGATGGGCCATGAGAACACACAGATTAACGCACAAGAATATTGAAGCACTAAAAAGAAATAAGCACCTAAGATTGCAAGATCGATCTGCAGGTCGCTGGACCTTGTAAGCAGACACCTGCTCTGATACCAACTGTTAGGGTGCTTGGCCCGGATACAGAGGGGGGGTGAATGAATCCTTCTACGAATAATGGATTAAATTTAAAAACCGGATGCTAGATAAGGAAACTGAATGGAACCAATTCTATTCAACTCAAATACAATCACATTGAGCGCACCTATTCAAGCATCTAGCGGAAGCAAACCAGACAATCAAGCCACTGCTCAATAGATTTTTAGGTGGTTCGGTCCTTCAGACCTACATCCACCCCTCACTCCCAACCGGAGTGAGGCTTCACTAGCGAACGCTAGAACCAAGCAGACTCAGTCTGCAAACAGTTGCTGCCACACAGCTTGACCAGGGGAACAACCTCCCCTCTTCCTCCAAACCGGAGGGAACCTCTGGACTTGAATCCACAAGCCGAGAACCGGAGACAAGTCTCCCTTCCTCCAAGCCGGAGGGAACCCACAAGTAGCTCCCAGCTACTTGCAACTGGAGATCAGATCTCCCTTCCTCCTAACCGGAGGGAACCCACAAGTAGCTCCCAGCTACTTGCAACTGGAGATCAGATCTCCCTTCCTCCTAACCGGAGGGAACACGACCTCAGACCAGAGGATCGGAAAGCACAACAAACCAGAAAACAAAGGAAAAAACAATAAACGAAAATAACTTCAGCAAACAGAAGCTGAAACACAAAATGCACAATTTGGCTCCTAACAGAGCTGACTGGCCTGGATCTGATCCACGGTCCAGTGAAGACAGATCTTCAGGTAAACTTCTTTCTTCTTCTCCACGAGCTCTCTCACTCACTCTCTATCTCTCTTTCTTTCTCTTACACTCTCTTCCTCTTTCACACGAGCACTATCTCTCTCTCTCACTTTTTCTTCTTCTGCTGGATCGAGCTCTCTGTAACACTGCCTTTTCTTTCTTGGCTCAGATCAACCTTCATCGGTGGGCGAAAGGTTTTTCTTTATAGCCGCAGCAAATGAATAGGGCACTGAACGCGTGTGCCTCCCACGCTCGATCCTAGAACCTTCCTGCCACGTGCCCTCTTTGTATTTGTTCCTTTAGCATCGGATCATGTGCACCCGGACATTGGTGAATGTTCTTCCTCGGACCTGCAACTAGATAAGAGCCATTAGTATTGAGTGTCATAAATAGCTAGAACTGCATGAGATTAGTGGACACGACAAGAGATACTAAACAGAGAACGACACGAGATAAGGTGGTGACACAATGAACATTACTAAGAGAACCTTACGAGGTAGACAGACAAACAACGCAAAGACACGAAGACAAGAACAGAGACCAACACTAAGTATGGTTTCAATACAAGAAGGACACGAGGACTAGGAAGAATAAAAAACGACACGAAGATACAACAAAACAAATGACACGAAAGTGAAACAGGAAGCAACATGAAGTGCTGCGATGTCCTGTACGCACTAGAACAAACCCGACACGAAGAGACGAAAATAAACACGAGGTGAAGACACAAGGAGACAACGACACGAGGTGTAGAGAAACACGACACGAAGTTATGAGAGGAGAAGCGACACGGAGTGTGATCAAAGTGATAAAGACACGAAGTCTAAATAACGAAAGATCAACACGAAGACAGAATACAAAGAAACAACACGAAGTAAGAACAGTGATCAGCACGAGGTGTGATTTCAACATAAGAGAGACACGGACTGATAACGATACGAAGTCGAAACAGTAATTGACACGGGGTAACATGACACGAGGTGAAAAACGACACGAAGACAGAGTTGACACATACTGAAAACAACACGAAGTCGTAACAATAATCGACACGGGTTGAAAACCACACAAAGTGAAGTTGACATGAAATGAAAAACAACACTAAGTATGATGAGAACAGAGAATAGACACGGAGTGAAAACAAGGATGACGCAGGAGGACAAAACAACACGGGGTTCACTGAAAAACGACTCGAAGTTCATCAAAACAGAAACCAACACGAAGTGTGGTTTCAACATAAGACAGACACGAAGTGAATTCTGACAGAACCACACACTACACGGAGAATGATACGAAGACGATGAAAACAACACGAGGTAAGGATCAAATGACACGAAAATGTTACTGAATCAAAACAAACACTTCAGAGAAAAAGAAACGACACGAAGACAAACAGTTCAACACGAGGTGTTATATACAAACATGACGAAGTGCCAATCAACACGAATACAGTCCCTGAACAATACCTGAAGTGAAATGAAGGTTCATCCTTCAACAAACATGTTCTTTGTTCATTTTTTCACAGAAACAATATTTTTGTTAAATTTTCACATAGACATAATTTTTGAAGACCACTAAGACTTATCATGTTGTCATCATCAAAACATGTAAAGATTCTACAAGACTCAACACACTCTTTTGATTTCATTCATTCGATCATCATTCATACACTTCCACTATGAAACTCCAAAAAGTTGTGAATTCTAAAGACAGAAGTTATAGTGTTGTAAAACAACGAATGAGAATAATCGTCGAAGAAGAAGCATGAAGACTGGGGATGGGGAGATATAGCCCCGTTGGGGCACTGATGGGTGGCAACAATGTACACACCCTCCTTGGATGAAGCAGCATAGATGACCTTGATATCTCGTCCCTCAGCAACTTTCCCCTTGGCAGGCTCCCTTCTCTCTAGCTCTCTTTTTTTCTTGATAATCTTCCTCTGTCTCTTTTTTCTCTTTTTTTCCCCTCTGATTGAAGCACATGGGTTTTATAGAGGGCTGGCCCTCTTCCATCAGCGCGAGCTTTCCCCAGCATGGTGTGCAGTCGGCGCGCTCGGATATGGAGCATCTCGGTGCGGCTTTCTGTAATGGGCTCTGGCCCATCTACTCAACACATTGGCGCCGATACCACACATTCTGAACTAATGGGCTTTCATCTATTCAGTGCACTGGCGCCGATTAGTAGAGATTTTGAACTAATGGGTCTTCTTCACTGGCTATGTGGGCCTCTTAGAGTGTTCATTGGCTTTCTTCGTTACTTACTTAGCATCCGGCACCAACAGATATGTGCGAAGCTATGTGAGTCTTGTTTTACGAGCATCAGAATACTCTGAGGATCCTTTTCAACAGGCAGATGATTTCCCGAGTGTTGACGTAGTCTTCATCAGCCTGACTATCTGAGTGATAGTCTTGCTGGACTGCAGATTGGCGAGTGATGGCTTCAGCCGGACAGAATGTTAAGTGTAATGGATCTTCTTCTATTCTGATTCTCATAACTTCTAGGGGTGACACAGGAGCCGCACCCTTGATCGATCTCCAAAGCCTTTAGCTTGCTTTGACTTCTTCATTTATCTTTGTATATTTTAGGTGCCAACAATGCTAAAGAAGCTAGCGAGTCCACGACTGTGTTACCTTCTCTGTAGATGTGCATAATAGTGTCAGACTGCGTAAGAATGCTCCAGATATCTCTGACGTAGGTGAGAATGGACCATGGACAATGGATTTCTTTTTTGATAATCCGAACAAGGGTGTGTGAGTCGCATTCTATATGGGCTGGATTAGAATTAACTGTATGTAAGTACTTGATACCATCAAGAAGAGCACGAGCTTTAGCAATTAAACTGTTAGACAGTTCATAGAAATGAGAATAAGCAAGCAGTATGTTTCCTCTAAAGTCTCTAATGACACCACCTCCTCCAGATTCACTAGAAAGTTTGCAAGCACCATCAGTGTTAAGTTTTAGGAACGTCCAAGGAGGGCAATGCCACTTGATGATCTTCAGCTGAGGGCGGCCATAAGACTGAATGGTAATTCCCAACTATTTCAAGATTTTCTTCTTGCTATTGTCAGATTCCTTTAACTTTTCAGCCACACAAATATGCTTCACTTGGGAGAATATTTGGTGGAGAAGACAAGGCTTCAATATGAATTTTCCTTCACACTTTGCAACATTTCTAGCTTTCCATAATTCCTACAGACCATAATCGAAGACCGCAAAGTAGAAGAGACCATATGCAGATCCTTTATGTATGTTGCTAGCAGCATACAGGATGAGAGCCCTAACAGAATTACCCTCCAGCTGTAATCCAACTGATCTGAAAAAAGACCATACTTGAACAATAGATTCACTATAAAGGAAAAGGTGATTAATGTCTTCCTCATGAGGCACCTTGCAGCAGAAGCATTTAGAACATAAAGAAACACCCAAACGCTGGACATTTGTGTCAATAGGAAGATAATTGTTCAGAATTTTCCACAGGTGGACTGAAATTTTATTGGGAAGCCAGTTAGACCACAGCCGAGCCCATGGAATACATGTCTGAGAAGAACTGATGTTGGAGAAAACTTTATATGTTGAGGCAACCGAACACTTTCCTCATGAGGACAGACTCCAAGCCTCTAAGTCAGTTTCTTGATTCAGTTTGACATTCCCTATTGCTTTTTTGATGATAGATGGAAACAACCTGGCTGAGAATTCCGATTCTTCACTAGTAGGGTGCAGTATGAAGTCTTTAACAGTAACATTAGAATTCGGAATTAGACTAGCAGGGACATAGTCTGCCAGGTAGTGATTACCAATCCATTTGGCATACCAAAAATTGGTGCTTTCTCCATCCCTGGCAACAACCCTTTTAAATTGAAGAATGAGGTTCTTAGCCTTGATCCAACTCATTCTAGCAAACCCATTCATATTTTTAAACTGGACATCTCTTAAGTGACATTGACGGATATACTTAGCTCTGAAATAAGTAACCCACAGGGAGTTTGTATGCATAGCCTGCCATAACATCTTAACCCGCAAAGCAATATCCATATGTCTAAGTTACATGATGCCATGACCACCCTGTGAGGTTGGCCTACATATGGCCTGCCAAGACCTCTAGTGCCTTTTGTTACCATTAGGAGAAGATCCCCAAAAGAAATTATCAAAAGTCTTCTCAAGTAGTTGATGGGTTCTGGAGTGCAAGGGTGAGGAAGATAGAGAGTAAATAGGCACTGAGGTCAGGACATGTTTAATCAGAATCTATTTAGCGCCTTGGGATAGCAAGTTAGATGTCCAGCCTGCAATACGCTTTTGAATGGAATTAATGATACAAGCAAAATGGACCTTTTCGCTTCGGCCAAGCACCAATGGGAAACCAAGATACTTATGAGGAAATGAGTGGTGAGTGAAACTAATGAGATTATGAATCCGGTTGGCAACAAACATATGGGCCTTGGAGTGTATAAAGAAACCACTTTTACTTATATTAATAAGCTGACCCGAGGCTTGTTCATAAGTTCTGAGCACTTTGATCAAGTTTCTGACAGAGACAAGATTTGCTTTGCTAAAAATCAGTGTCATCAGCAAATAATAAATGTGAAATTGCAGGACATCTCTGAGGTCCTAAGTACCACTCAATCCGGTCATTAGTATATGCTTCCCGTAAAGATCTACTCAAAGTTTCCTCTGCAATAATGAAAAGAGATGGTGCAACAGGATCACCTTGACGGAGACCTCTAGAAGACTTTAAAAAGCATGATGAGTCCCCATTCAATAATACAGAAAACTAGCAATTATTTACCATCTTTTCAATCAGGTTGATGAATGTAATACTGAACCCATATCTGTGAAGAACAGTAAACATAAAATCCCATTCTAACCTATCATATGCCTTGGCCATATCAAGTTCAAACATGACATTTGAGCCCCTAGTTTTCTTGCCCCGCTCTTGTGCAAGGGCAATAATTTCTACAATCTATCTCCCCTTGCTCTAAAGATATAATCTTGGGAAGTATGGTAGCCAACCTTTTATTAACAATAGAAGATATGAGCTTGTAGAAAAAATTGCAAAGGTTGATCGGCCTAAACTATGAAATGTTAGTAGCATTAGGCAGTTTAGGAATGAGAGCAATCAAGGTTGAAGTCACACTTCTTGGGAAGGCTTGCTGAGAATAGAAAGCTTCTTTAACATCACTGACAACCAAACCAGCAATGACAGGCCAAGCTTTTTAATAAAAAGCACCTGTGAATCCATTAGGCCCTGGGGCACTATCTGAGGACAGAGTGAAAACTGCATCATGGATTTCAAGTTCAGCTAGGATAGCACAAAGGAAGTCATTATCATCCTGATTTACCAAACGTGGAATGCAATTCAGAAAGGAATCTTCTATGTAATGGTTTTGAGAAGTAAAAGCTTTTTGGAAATGGGAGGCAGTTATTACTTTCATTTCTTCATGGTCTGAAGCATAGTTTAAAAGGTCTTGAGGTGGTTGTGAGGCGCTTTTTGTATGCCTCATAAGGTGTAAGCCTTAAGACACAACGAGGCGTAAGCCTTAATATAGAAGAAAATAATCTTAAAACAATAAAAAATGCTAAAAACAATAGTGTTTTTCATGTGTTAATGTTATATCAACTCAATGATAAATTCATGTAATTTCAAAAGTACTAAATTATGAGCCAGTCGTCTAGTACAGTTGGTTTGTCACCCTTCCCCATATGGGGAAAGGCCCGAGTTCGAGCTCGATTATCCCCTCTTTGTTAAAAAAAAGCACCCTTGTTCTGTGCTAATTTCTAACTGGAAGTAAGCCCTAGTTCTGCACGTTCTGTGCTAAACCAACAACTTCACACCCTTGTATCTCCTAATTCCCTTGACCTATGAACATGAAAATTGGAGGGTAGATAGAAGATAAAAAGGGTAACATAAAGTTCTAAAAACACAAGCGCTAAATATCTCGTTTAGGGCTTCTAATTTCTTGATCTTCACTCGACTGTTGCACAGATTCCTGGGTTATTGGTGCAGAATCAGCAACTTTGAAAGCTTTTAACTCCTTGTAGACTTGATCTCCTAGAATAAAATTGGAGGGTAGTTAGTCCTTAGTATTAGCAACAAAAATATCTAAAGAACTTAGCTCTAATTCTACCTTCTTACCTTAGTTCCACTCGAGCCAAAAGTAGGGGTCGCACAGGTCAAACTTGGGGTCTATTTATAGGGTTTAGTTAGGGTTTCAAAGATATGAACAACTTTAGAGTCCTAATTAGGTATTAGATCGATCTTAATGCGTTCTAGAGCCTTCTAGCCAATAGATTGCATCCATCCCAGAAGATTTAGCAAAAAAAAATGGAATTTTTCATGCAAGGAAGATGTTCGTGATCGGTCTCTAGAAAGTGGTCCACTGATTGACCGTTTTGGGTCCCATGCAGTCTCGCGATAGATCGTTTTCTATCCTGGGCGCTGAATTTGAAATTAATTCAAACTCTTCCCTCCATTATCCATCTATTTATCATATTTATCTCTAAATTCCTGATTATACCAATTTCTAGCTTCTAGAATATGGGCAAATGTCCAAAACCATAATTTGGACAAAAAGGGTTCCTTTAAATGGGCCTAATCCTCCTGGATTAGAGTAAGGCTATACTAATTAAAATAAATTCATTTAATAGCCTGTTTAGTCCATTTAAATATTTAATAATTTTTTAGAAATTTCTCGGGTGTTACACCCTCCCCCACTTAAAAAGAATTTGTCCCAAAATTCAATACATGGATTTATGGAGAGTGTACTTACATTCAAATATCTCTGGGAATTTTTTGTGCATGGCCTCTTTGGTTTCCCATGCTGTTTCATGCGGCCAAGATTTGTTCCATTGAACTTTGACCATGGGGATAGTTTTGTTCCGAAGTTGACGCACTTCTTGCTCAAGTATTTTGATAGGTTTTTGCTCGTACGTCAAATCCTTTTGAATTTCAAAGTTATCATAGCTTAGAACATGAAACGGATCTGGAACGTATCTTTTGAGCATTGAGACATGAAATACGTCATGAACTCCAGCCAATTGGGGAGGTAAAGCCAATCGATAAGCTACTTTGCCAATTCTCTCAAGGATTTCCAAAGGACCGATAAATCTTGGAGTAAGCTTGCCTTTGTCGCCGATCCTTCGAATACCTCGACCTGGAGAGACCTTGAGGACTACATGGTTACCGACTTGGAATTCCAGGTCACGCCTTCGATTATCAGCATATGATTTCTGTCTATCTTGAGCTATCTTGAGTCTTTCTCAAATTAGCTTTACTCTCTCAGTAGTATCCCTTATCAATTTGGGACATAGCAGTTGTTTTTCTCCTACTTCATTCTAGCAGATCGGTGAGCGATAACTTCTCCCATAAAGTATGTCAAATGGTGCCATCTGAATGCTAGCCTGATAGCTATTGTTATAGGCAAATTCCACTAGAGGTAAATGGTCGTGCCAGCTTCCACCGAAGTCCATAACATACGCTCTTAGCATATCCTCCACCACTTGATTGGTTCTTTCCGTTTGTCTATCGATTTGTGGATGAAATGTTGTGCTGAAACTTAATTGGGTCCCCAGAATTGTGAAGTGAATCGAGGGTCTCGATCAGAAATAATAGTGACTGGGACACCATGTAACTTAACAATCTCATTTATGTATAATGCAGTTAGGATATCCACAGACCATCGACTTTTAATAGGTTGGAAATGAGCTGATTTGGTCAAATGATCTATGATTACCCATATTCCATTATGTCTACCTCTCGACTTAGGCAGTCCTATGATAAAATCCATCCCTATACTATCCCATTTCCATTCTGGAATTTCTAAGGGATGTAATTTTTGAGCTGGCCTTTGATGTTCTGCCTTAATCTGTTGACAAGTAAGGCAACATGACACATAATCTGCTATCTCTCTTTTCATATTGGGCCACCAATAGTTTCTTTTAAGATCTTGATACATCTTTGTAGCACCAGGATGAATGGTGTATTTAGATTTGTGAGCTTCTTCTAAGATCAATTTCTTAGTATCAACATGATCTAGTATACAAACTCGGTCTTGGAATATCAATCTTCCATGATTTGTAATAGAGAAATCCGGCTGTTGCTCTATATTGGCCTTAATCTCTAATAACACAGGGTCATTATCTTGCAGCTTGACCAGTTCTTCTATTAAGGTGGGTTGAGTCCGGATATTGGCTATAAAGTAATCCTCTTTCTTCTTCATATCAATATCTAAATTCAATTGAGCAAATTTAGAAATGAGATTGGTCATACCTTTCATGAGACTTGATAGCTTTATCATTGGTTTCCTACTGAGTGCATTAGCTACAGCATTCGCCTTGCAAGGATCATATTAGATATCAAAATCAAAGTCTTTAAGGTACTCCAACCATCTCCTTTATCTCATATTTAGCTCCTTATGGGAGAAAAGATATTTCAAGCTTTTGTGGTCTGAATAGATAGTGAATTTCTCTCCATAAAGGTAGTGACGCCAAATCTTCAAGGCAAATATGACAGCTGCTAATTCCAGATCATGAACAAGATAATTTTCTTCATGTCACTTCAATTGTCTAGAAGCATAATAGATCACCTTGCCATTCTGCATAAGTACACAGTCTAAGCCAATGCCAGATGCATCGGTATAAACTTCAAATCCGCCACCTTCTACAGGCAATGCTAGTACGGGTGACGTGGTGAGATGTTCTTTAAGAGTTAAGAAGTTTCCTTCACATTCCCTTAACCACTCGAAAGGAATTTCTTTCCTACTAAGTCTTGTTAAAGGAGCGGCGATTTTGGAGAAATCTTTGATGAATCGCCTATAATAACCTGCCAGACCCATAAAACTTCAAACTTCACATACGGTATTCGATCGGCTCCAGCTTTTCACAGCTTCTACCTTAGAAGGATCTACTGTAATGCCCTCTTTAGAAATTACATGGCCAAGGAAAGAGACTTTGATGCGGGACGGGACCACGGACACGACAAGCTCGCGATCGTCCCTTAACGAGGGAAGCGTCGGATGTGCGCTGTTGAGAAACCGGCAAGAGCTAGGGTGGTCGGCTCGCACTTTCGTGCCCAGATCGGGTCACGGGACGGCTTCGCTCTCTCTCGCAGCAGTGGTATTATAAATTGAAGGCGAGCTAGGTATCCCTACACATGCTCTCTAGCAGCGGCATAAACAAGCATATAAAGAATTAAGCCAATGCCAAGTGTAAGGGTGAAGGCGATACCTCCACGCTCTCGGCGTGGCGAAGACGGCACCCGGCCGAAGCTCGTACTCCCGGGAACTTAGTACATTATGTTTATAGCAGTATAAATAAGCCCACTCCACGCAGGGAGGTAAAGGGCGACACAAGTGGGCCCGGGAGGACCAAGTTCGGGTTGACGGGCGATTTCGGGCAATGCTTCGGCTTCACGCGTACTCGTGCTAGTGGGGGCCCACGTATTGACCGGAGGGGTCGTGTGGGGCCTGATGACTCCTCTGTTGTGGAGACACCTAGAAAGCGTTCCCCTGGGATGGCGAGCTGCTGGAACGACCGCCGGACGCCGGGCGGCCCTCGGACGACGCTCGCCGGGAACTCGGCCACGAACCTGAAAGTTCTGTTTGCAGGCGCGCGACTCGGAGAAAACTACTGCTGCGATCAGCCCCGTCGTCGGAATGCGACGAGGTTAGCGCCGTTGGAAAGCTGACTCAGAATACTTAGACGTAGCGGTCTTCCAAAAAAATAATCAGATATGTATTTCTGATCATGTATTTTACAAGCTTGCTGGAATCTGGCCAGAACTGCAGGGGCAGGTTATGACTTCTCTGAAGATCGACGTTGACCGGAAAGAAGACCTCCGAATCTTGAAATAATTTCTTCAGCAAAGTTGAAGGCCTCTGAGAGAGGCATCCGGGACTATTTTTGGTTTTCTGATTGGAGACGAAATGGATTTTTTGGGATTTTTTTACTAGACCTGGATCGGATCTGGGAAACTGTGGGCAGACTATTCTTGGGAACTTGGACGGTTTTTGTAAAATATTTGGAGGGTGAACCAAAAATTAAGAAAATTCCTGGTGGTAGAGGGATGTGGACAGAGATCCCAGTAAATTTGGGCGACCCAAAAAAAATCAAAAGATGGTTCGAATGGGGTAAACTCAGAGCTGGTGAACAGTAAACAGAACGAGGATAGATCTGGAACTTGGACTTGGACGAAAATCAAAAAATAGCTAAAGGATGAATTTTGACGTGATTTTTTTTGTGGGGATAAGGGTTCTAGAGGGGAACCAACCCTGAAATTTTGAGCTTTAGAAGACGAAGGGAGTGATAGCAGGAATTCGGAGAAGAAGGGTCTGTCCTGAGTGGACAGAACACCGAAACCGTTGGCGACGACGCGTCGGCGGCGAGACGATGGCGGCGGCGATCACCGGAGTTGCTTCAGATGCTGGAGGGGATCAAGGGGGAAGGGATTACACTCTAGAAAGGGGAGAGGGGGTGGAGGAACCAGGGAGAGAGAGGGGAGGGGCGCAAATCTCACTTGGGGGCAAATGCCTTTTTTTTCCTTCATTAATTCATTCAATATGAAAAATACAACCTTATATAGGATGCCAACCAAACTCACCCTCAGCCCTTGGATCTAGGGGTTTGGATTGAAGGGCTGGGATACAATGTGAATCACACATTTAATACATTAGTTTAATCTAATTTGACCATACTTATTCAACCTTGGACTAAATCTATTCAAACACCACCTAAACCACAACTACCATGCCTAATAAGACAAGGAACCTTGCGCCCCCTTCCATGGGCCAAAGCCATTCATGGGCCAAGAGCCTCCCATTAGATCATGCTAGAGTTGGGCCTTCCAAGTCTTGGTGGTCCATGAGAGGGAGTCGCCCAATTGGGCCATAAATGACTAATATGGTCCATAAGGGTAGCATTTGGTCCAATATGAACTAGGCTTTCTAATGGACTCTACTAATGGCAATCTAACCTTGGACTTGACATAACAAATGGCCCATTGGCTTGATATAAGCCTTACAAGGAGCCCAAAAGAAAGAAAATACACAATTACAACTTCATACAAGCCATAACACACAAATACACTTCACCCGTGCATGGAAATCGCCTTTGATGCCCCATCAATTCTCCCCGGGTGGGAGGAACTCGACCCCGTCGAGTAGGGGTATGGCTGCTCCGGTCCTCCGGCGGATCCGTCACCGTGCTAAGTAGCGCGGGTATGCTCCACTCCAAGTGATCGGCACCTGCTCATTCCATATATACTCGATATGCGCACTGCTATGGCTAAAGGTGGTCACTCCGAAGGGGCACTCTCAAAGGAAGGAAACAGCTCGAAGACTCACTAAGAATCACCGCTGAGTCCATATAGGTGACTGATCCGGATATAGAAGTAAAACCGATCCCATACTCATCAAGTGAGTCCACTCGCCTCTTACTCGTAAGAGACCGACAACGAGCTTGCACAAGACATATGCAGACTCACCATGCAATACACACAAACAATCGACTCAAACACACCACACAAACAAACCACACAAGAAAACACACTGACTCAACTATGACCCTAGACACACCTAATGTTAGTCCGACCCGTACATGGGTGACGGCGGACCAGGACACCTGAATATGTGCCATGCATACACTAGATGTACTCGATGCTTGACGGAATGGATGACTCCTAGACACCCTAAGATGTACCAATCATGCATTGGCGACCGATGGGATTTGGGTGAAGAAGGGGTAGGAGATCCAAAACTACCCTCGTCATCATCCCTAGATGTAGAGACGGCTTGCCGACTAGGCCGAGGGGTATGGGTGGAATAGTGAACTCTTCGGAAGAGGTGGAGAGAATGTGATAGCTCGGGAGCTTCACTAGTGGAGGGGTCAAAAGGGTCAAAGAAGGTATGACCCCATGAGGTGGGTTCCAACATGACATGGTCCCAATCGTGAAATTCTTGAAGGTGCGGGTGGTCACCTTCCTCCGTCATGGTAGATGGGACCGTGTATAGGAAATATGACTCCTCCCTCGGAAGCAAAGTCATGAAGTCGGGCTCATCCGGTAGCGGGAGAAGTAGAAGAACCTCCGTGGTGACACAACCCACGGTGCACTCGGAGGTAATGGACCCTATGGCCGGATGGGTGAAGCTAAGACTAGCGGGTTGGTCAAAGCCTCGGGCCAAAAGATGCGTCAACTCCCATTGTGAATCTAATCCCATGACAAGATCATCCAACGTATCAACATGGTGACGAGATCGAAATGTGGTATGGAATGAGTTGACCGGCACTAGTGGTAGTGTGGGGTCCATTGATGGGAAGGGAGGTGGGATCAAGCCAGCCTTGAGCCAACTAAGAAGCGGCTCGGCTATGAAAAGCGTACCCGTTAGAAATACGGGTGGCTCGGGCCTTGGTGGTTCCAAATGAGAGGATTCTGAATCAAATTCGGAAATAGAGATGGATGACATTGGAACTCTCTCGAGTGGTGAAGGCCATGGTGTAGGCGGCTGGGAGGTAGATGCTTGTCTAAAGCCACCATACCGAGAGAAGTGCGACTCAAATGGTTCGACCACTAGAGCGACCGTATAGGATTCCGCTAGAGAGACTGCATTGCGGATAAGACATTCCAACTGGAAGTGAAAGCGCAAACCTCTCCGGAACTGAAATGCGGCTGTGTTGCTCTCCTCTCCCAAACCATGTTCCAACCAATACTTATGATATGCCCGAAGGTACTCGGACACGGACCTATCACCTTGGACGAGTCGACATGGGTTGGCCATAGTTGCCAAAATACGGGAATGGATCCCTAAGAATGGATATGCAAGGCCATTTGGGCAAGACACTAGACACGACCCTAAGTAATGCAAAGTTGGAATGCATGCACACTAAGGACCCTAGACGTAAACCAAGACTCGGTACGGGGCGGAGACAATCGACCCGAAGGTCACTCGCACAAGTGTGCGGCCTTCCCGATAGGCATAACCTAACGGTCGGACAACACCTTTTTATATACCGAGTAAAGGGATGTATGCGACCCAAAAATGACTCTTTTTGTTGTTTTAAAAATATGATGATCCTAAACACGACTTAGACCGACTAATGACTACATGACACTCTTTTTTTTTTTGAATGCAAACACCCTAGACTCAACCGGCTCTGATACCAAATTGATGCGGGACGGGACCACGGACACGACAAGCTCGCGATCGTCCCTTAACGAGGGAAGCGTCGGATGTGCGCGGTTGAGAAACCGGCAAGAGCTAGGGTGGTCGGCTCGCACTTTCGTGCCCGGATCGGGTCACGGGACGGCTTCGCTCTCTCTCGCAGCAGTGATATTATAAATTGAAGGCGAGCTAGGTATCATACACATGCTCTCTAGCAGCGGCATAAACAAGCATATAAAGAATTAAGCCAATGCCAAGTGTAAGGGTGAAGGCGATACCTCCACGCTCTCGGCGTGGCGAAGACGGCACCCGGCCGAAGCTCGTACTCCCGAGAACTTAGTACATTATGTTTACAGCAGTATAAATAAGTCCACTCCACGCAGGGAGGTAAAGGGCGACACAAGTGGGCCCGGGAGGACCAAGTTCGGGTTGACGGGCGATTTCGGGCAATGCTTCGGCTTCACGCGTACTCGTGCTAGTGGGGGCCCACGTATTGACCGGAGGGGTCGTGTGGGGCCTGATGACTCCTCTGTTGTGGAGACACCTGGAAAGCGTTCCCCTGGGATGGCGAGCTGCTGGAACGACCGCCGGACGCCGGGCGGCCCTCGGACGACGCTCGCCGGGAACTCGGCCACGAACCTGAAAGTTCTGTTTGCAGGCGCGCGACTCGGAGAAAACTACTGCTGCGATCAGCCCCGTCGTCGGAATGCGACGAGGTTAGCGCCGTTGGAAAGCTGACTCAGAATACTTCGATGTAGGGGTCTTCCAAAAAAATAATCAGATCTGTATTTCTGATCATGTATTTTACAAGCTTTCTGGAATCTGGCCACAACTGCAGGGGCAGGTTCTGACTTCTCTGAAGATCGACGTTGACCGGAAAGAAGACCTCCGAATATTGAAATAATTTCTTCAGAAACGTTGAAGGTCTCTGAGAGAGGAATCCGGGACTATTTTTGGTTTTCTGATTGAAGACGAAATGGATTTGCTGGGATTTTTTTACTAGACCTGGGTCGGATCTGGGAAACTATGGGCAGACTGTTCTTGGGAACTTGGACGGTTTTTGTAAAATACTTGGAGGGTGTAAAAAAAATTAAGAAAATTCCTGGTCGTAGAGGGATGTGGACAGAGATCCCAGTAAATTTGGGCGACCCAAAAAAAATCAAAAGATGGTTCGAATGGGGTAAACTCAGAGCTGGTGAACAGTAAACAGAACGAGGACAGATCTGGAACTTGGACTTGGACGAAAATCAAAAAATAGCTAAAGGATGAATTTTGATGTGATTGTTTTTGTGGGGATAAGGGTTCTAGAGGGGAACCAACCCTGAAATTTTGAGCTTCAGAAGACGAAGGGAGTGATAGCAGGAATTCGGAGAAGAAGGGTCTGTCCTGAGTGGACAGAACACCGAAACCGTTGGCGACGACACGTCGGCGGCGAGACGATGGCGGCGGCGATCACCGGAGTTGCTTCAGATGCTGGAGGGGATCAAGGGGGAAGGGATTACACTCTAGAAAGGGGAGAGGGGGTGGAGGAACCAGGGAGAGAGAGGGGAGGGGCGCAAATCTCACTTGGGGGCAAATGCCTTTTTTTTCCTTCATTAATTCATTCAATATGAAAAATACAACCTTATATAGGATGCCAACCAAACTCAGCCTCAGCCCTTGGATCTAGGGGTTTGGATTGAAGGGCTGGGATACAATGTGAATCACACATTTAATACATTAGTTTAATCTAATTTGACCATACTTATTCAACCTTGGACTAAATCTATTCAAACACCACCTAAACCACAACTACCATGCCTAATAAGACAAGGAACCTTGCGCCCCCTTCCATGGGCCAAAGCCATTCATGGGCCAAGAGCCTCCCATTAGATCATGCTAGACTTGGGCCTTCCAAGTCTTGGTGGTCCATGAGAGGGAGTGGCCCAATTGGGCCATAAATGACTAATATGGTCCATAAGGGTAGCATTTGGTCCAATATGAACTAGGCTTTCTAATGGACTCTACTAATGGCAATCTAACCTTGGACTTGACATAACAAATGGCCCATTGGCTTGATATAAGCCTTACAAGGAGCCCAAAAGAAAGAAAATACACAATTACAACTTCATACAAGCCATAACACACAAATACACTTCACCCGTGTATGGAAATCGCCTTTGATGCCCCATCAGACTTCCTTAAGCCAAAATTCACATTTGCTCAATTTAGCATAGAGTTGATGTTTTCGTAAAGTTTGCAAAGCAACCCTTAGATGTTCATCGTGTTCCTCCTTTGTCTTCAAATAGATGAGAATATCATCAATGAATACGACTATAAAATGGTCAAGATAAGGTCGGAACACATTATTCATCAGTTGCATGAATGCAGCAGGTGCATTAGTTAAACCAAACGACATAACCATGAATTCGTAGTGTCCATATCTACTTCGGAAAGTAGTCTTGTGTATGTCTTCTTCCTTAATCCTCAGTTGATGATAACCTGACCTGAGGTCAACCTTGGAGAAATATTCCGCTCCCGAAAGTTGGTCAAACAGTTCATCAATACGCGGCAGTGGGTATTTATTCTTGATGGTAAGTTGATTCAACTGCCGGTAATCAATGCATAATCTGAGAGAACCGTCCTTCTTCTTGACAAATAGGACTAGCGCACCCCAAGGGGATGTGCTAGGTTGGATGAAACCTTTTTCTAGCAGCTCCTGAAGTTGCTTCTTTAACTCCTTCAATTTCATGGGGGACATCCTGTAAAGAGCTATTGACACAGGTGCTGCTCCAGGTATGAGTTCAATGGTGAAGTTAACCTCTCTTTCGTGCGGTATACCCGATAGGTCAGAAGGAAAAATGTCAGGAAACTATCTAACTACGGGGATTTCTTCTATTTGAATTTCCTTAGACTCGGTAATTACTACGGCGGCAAGGAAAGCCTGACACCCTTGCAAAACGAGTTTGCAAGCATGAAGGGATGAAATTATGGCAGGATGTTTCCGATACTTTATAGCAAGAAAGGTAAACCAGGGAAGACCGGGTTGCCAGAAAGAGATTATCCTACTGCGATAATTTATGTAGGCATTGTGGTCTACAAGCCAATCGACTCCTAGGATAGCATCATACCCCTCCATGTCAAGGCATACTAGATTGGCGGGAAGGTTATGGCCTTCTACAGTGACTTCACTATTGGGAAAATAAGTTTTTAATTCCGTTCCTGAACCTAAAGGAGTGATTATGGTTAAATCTGATGGTAGGGGAACATGTGAAATAGGTAATGTTTTTACAAAGGAATTAACAATAAAGGAATGAGTAGCACCAGTATCAAATAACATAAAAGCAGGATGGGAATGAATATGAATTGTACCTTCAATAAGCTCCCCTTCCTTTGTTGTTTCATCTTCTAATACGGCATTTAATCTTGCCTGTCGTCTCCGTCCACCATTATTCCTCGTGGGTGGCTGTTCTTTTATTAAAGGACAGTCAGGCATACGGTGCTCCCGACTCCCACAACGTAGGCATGCGCCTAACCTCTTCCAACATTCTTCGGCCGCATGACCTAATTTATCACAAAATGAGCTACCCGCCATGACTTGCTTATCTTCCTCTTCCTTGACCTTCTTGTTTTGGCGTTCATCCCTACCGTTCCCACTCTGGGATCTCTTCCTGCTATCCCGAGAATTATAGGTAATGCTGAATTTTTCCGGCTTCTTACCTCGCCGATCAGACCTTCGGCTCGACTCCTCCACTTTACTCTTTGAGTTTATCAACCTTCTCCAAGGTCCCTTCACACAGGTGTGCCTGTTGGACCGTCTCCGCATAAGTCCGAATGTTCTATGGGCCAAGTTGCTGGATAAAAATGGGACGTAACCCTTCCATAAAGCGATTTGCCTTCAAGAGATCTGTGCTCACTAGGTGCTGAGCATAGGGTGCTAGGCGAGAAAACTGTAACTCATATTTGGCTACGGACATCATGCCCTGACGAAGTGACGTGAATTTAGCTGCCTTCCTCTCCTTGACATGCTCGGAGAAGTACTTGGCTCGAAAAAGAGTCAGAAATCCATCCCATGTGTGTGGTGCGTCTGCAGGCGGTGCTGGAATTGTATTCCACAAGGTGCAAGCATCTTTATTTAACTAGAACGTAGTAAGATGAACCTTTTCTTGGTCGGCACACTGCATGACCTCGAATATACGGTTCATTTCATCGATCCAGTTTTATGCCTCATTGGGATTAGAAGAACCTAAAAACCGTGGAGGATTTAAACTCTGAAAATTGCGGTGTAGGTCTCCAGCTCTTGCCCCTGCACCGACTTGAGCCATATTATGTAACACTTGGGTAAGACCAGCAACGGTTTGTTGCATACCATCCTAGTCAACATGATGAGCCATGATGATAGTAAGGTACATGAGAAGGGTAACAGAGTTTGTCAATTCTACTGGAATGAGTGGAATTAACCTTAGAAATAATTCTAATTACTATCTCATCCCAGGTTCTACCCCATTTCCTCTCATAGGTTGGGAGTTTCTTTCCTAGTTTCACAGGTGTGGGTCCTTAAACCTTGGACTTAACCTATGACATGAATTTTCCTTAGGAATTCTAGTCCTATGCTCTGATACCACTTTAACTGTCACGTCCCGAGCTTTTAATACAGCGGAAGGAATTTTGGGAACGCGAACAGCCAGCATGGTAAGCCTCTCGCAAGTAAGAAATTAGAGCGCAAGACAATCACACTAAAGTAATTGCACAAGTAAACCTTTTCAAACTTCACTTTATTCCATAATAATAATATCAAAGTACACCAGATCCTTGACTCTTAACACTCTTACATCATAGACTCAAAAAAATAGAAAATTATAATAAGACTCGACTCGACATTTTATACTATGGCTTCTCTCAATTCGTTTGTCCTTCAATCACTCTCGGACCCGCTACTTGTATACTCCGAATCCGATTCATATGTACTTCCTAAAAAGATTTGAAAAGTAGGGTAATGAGCACACTTGCCCAGTAGGTATCTTCGCATCAACATGAATGCAATATTTAAGTGATTAATGTCTTAGCTCTAGACTGGAAGAGAAACATAAGAAAATGTGGTAAACAATCGGTATAACTAAGTAACCAAGGACATGAAATTGAGCAAGTAAACAAGATAGCATGAACAAGTAAGATTAAGCATTTAGACGTAAATTGGCCTTTCATGAATAAGAATGTACGAGCATGTAACTAGAAAGTACTTTACACAACCTTATAAAGGCTATGTACTAGAAAGTCAATTATCGAGCATGTAATTTTCATAACGAGTCTCGTGCCATTTCACTCATTTATAAGAGAAAGTACTCCCAGTGCAATGCGATGCAAGTATCATCGTTCCCCATGGTTTATAGCACATTTTTGACAATCCGTCGAGGGGACTAGCATGGAGCCCTTGGACACAATCCGTGCCCGATCTTGCATCTTCAATTTATAAATCCAGTTACTTCCACGAGATAATAGTTTCGGCCAATAAATTAATTCCAAATAATAAGTTTAATGATCAAGTAACCAAGGCATAGAACGTACCAAAGTTGACATGAGATATCAAAGAATGATTTAAGGTATATTATGCTCCGACAGTGATCCGACAGCATAACGGTATATTCATTAGGTTCCATAACTCAAATTTAACTTTGTTAAACATAGTTTAGGCTCAGATAATCCTAAGATCATCTAGGAACTCAAGAAAACCAACCCCAAAGGTCAAACCTCGGGTTAGACATAATCAGGAACCAAGCAGTCATTTACTGGACTATTTAGAAACTTAAACGGTCTAGTCATGGACTGTTTAGCAAGCCAGGCGGTCTAGTCATGGACCGTTTGGGTTGGGTTGAATCCAGACTGGACGGGCGAGACTCAGATATACAAGCGGTCATGGGACAGACCGTTAACTGGGCCTTAGCGGTCGAATGTAAAACCGTTTAGGAATCAAGACTCCGAAATCAATGGTAGTGCTTTCTAGACAAATTGGGCTTTAATGGTACAACCAGCTCGGCGTCCTAGTGAGAATCCCAGGCTCACGGAGACTTACGGAGGCCTTGAAACAAGATCACTTAGTCCGGTAGAAGGAATATCTAATGGAGAGGCTTTCAAGTCCAAGATTGTGTGCCTATAAGTGCAAAGGTGTATCTAATGGTCACATACCGGAGTATATGCCATGTTCTTGTGAAAATGACTCTTAGATGAGAAAGTTAGTGATAAGCAACGATCAAATCATAACTAGTTGATGCGGGACGGAACTGAGCAAATGGACTAAACCTATGATGAAGACCAAGTGCGGCCAGCACTCACACGTGACAAGGCAAGCCGAGTGATCGACCTCCGTACTATTCCTCCGAAGAGAGGCGTCTCTCAACAAGAAACCCAAGTCCACGGTCGTCCCTATGAGGGAAGCGAGTGGATCAAAGCGGCAAAGGAGCCGACGCGCAACTATAGGAGTCTAGTCCGAGCTCGGTGCTCGACTAGGGCCACGGAATGGGATACTCTCACTCACGATCTCGCGGTGTTGAATGCTAGCTAGAATCCCTACACTCTCACGCGGCATACAAGATCACATACTAGTAAAGCAAAATGCCAAGGGGGGGAGCGTCGCACGTACCTCCACGCCTAGGCGTGGGGAAGGAACCCCGGCCGAGACCGACAACCCCGATACACACAATGAAAGAATAGGTACAAGCCAGCAATGGTGCCCACTCCTCGCAGGGAGATAACAGGCTACAACAATTCCATTCGGGGCGGCCGATACACGGGCTGACGGGCGGCACTCGGTGAAGGGTTGGCCACGAGGAGGGTCCGGATGACGATCGGCAGAATCGCAGCAACGCGCGACTCGGTGGTAAACGTTCCCACGAATGGATCCGGAGTCCGATTGGGGCGCCGTCAGCGAGGGCGCGTAGTTAGGTCGCAGGAGGAAGCCTCGGCCAAAAGGCGTGCTCAGATTCCGTCCGTGGAAGCCGTGGCCGCACCTGCAAGTGGGGACAAGGAATCTGCTCCCAGAACTGCGCTGTCGAGCGGGGAAAATGGTAACTCGCTGCTCCGGTAGGCGAACGAGGCCCCGCTTGTGGGAGGACGTCGGGGACGCAGAGCAGCAGGTCCGGACCAAAGAGCTCGATCAGATCTGGTCGTGGTTGGACGCTGTGAACTTTGGAAATCGCCGGTTGTCCTGGCACCGGGTGGACTGGGCAGACCCGCGCGACCTCACGGGAACGGACGCCACGAACAGCTCGGACGTCGGAACGAGACGAGGTTGGCGGCGTTGGAAAGAGGACGACGAGAGGTACAAACCCTGAAGAAATCAGCTCCAAACTCGGAGTTGTCCGTCCTGTGGGATTTTCGCAAGAAGGAGGGTGGATCTGGGCGCGCAGAGAGGGAGGCTCCTGCGCTAGCTCACGAGAAAACTCGCCACGGGTGGTGCCGACCTCGGATCGAGGCGAAACCAAAGCCCACGCGCTGCCGACTCGTAGAAGTATCCACCAAAAAAAGGAGGGGCTCGGATTCGACCCGCACCGGATGGGGACGCCGCTGCAACTCGGGGCCGAATCTGGAACACGCGAACTCGAACCGGAGACGAAGTAGAAGGGAGGAAGAACCTCGGCGTCGCACCGAGGGGATGGGGAGTCGCACCCCGGGGTTGCTCCCGTCGCAGGAGCAGAGGAGGAAGAGAGGGTCGCCCTCTCCAAGGGGTGGCTGCGCCAATGGCTGCTCAATCAAAATATTTCATGTATTCATTAATTCCTCCAAAAATTACATGAGATCTTTTATATGGGGAGGGGAAATGCTAGGTTTGAAACCCTAGCCACAAGGGAAAGGGGGAATGCGCAATGGGCTAGGGGGGAAAGGGGGTGCGCACCACTCCTAGAATCTAGGAGTGGATTGGGGGATGGGGGCGGCCAAAGGAGGGAGGGGGGGTGACCGAAAGGGGAAGGAAAGGGGGGGCCGCACCCCTCTTCCTAAAATCTAGGAGAGGGGCGGCTGCCACCTTCCAAGAGGAGGGAAAGAGGGGAGGGGGGGCGCCCAAACCCTAACCCTAAGGATGGGGGCGCACATCTCCAGGTGGGCCAAGCCAAGGTTGGGCAGCCATGCCCAATGGGCCAAGGCTTGAACCAAGGAAGTGGCCCAATAACCCCAACTACTACCTAATAAGCATAAAAGACTCAAGTAAAGCCTAATTGGCCCCAATTGGCCTACAAAGGTCCACACAACTAATAAAAGTGTCCACGCAGGGACTAAACCAAGGCCCAACATGGCCTCAAATGAGAAAAAGATCCTCTAGTCGATGCCGTAGTCGCCTAGCCAAAGAGATGCTGACGTGCTCCGTGTGCTCTGTCGAGTGATGCGGCGCGTGTCCTCACCAATTCTCCCCGGGTGGGAAGAACTCGACCCCGTCGAGTAAGGGTCACGGTCGCTCAAGTAGCGCTCCAGCAGGTCCGGGTCGATCAGCTCCAGCTCTCCACGTGTGATCCAGGTGTCGTCTGTCGCAGGGCGCCCTCTCCAGCGCACTAGGAAGCGCTGGTAGGCTCCGCTCCTGGTCGTGGTCACCTGCTCATCCAGTATGCAATCTATATGCTCGCGTGTCTGTAATGGGGCTGGAGGAGGTGGACGCTCAGAAGGTGTAATGCTCTCAACAGAGGGGTAGGCCCAAAAAGCTCACTGGGAATCACCGCGGGATCCCGATATGCCACCAGATCTGAAACATTGAACGTCGAACAGATCCCATAGTCATCTGGCAGCTCAATCTCATACGCATTCGACCCAATTCGCTTCAAGACTCGAAAGGGTCCGGCACCGCGGTCCTGGAGTTTCTTCACGGCCCCCGAAGGGAACCGTTCAGGTCTAACCCTGATCATGACGTACTCTCCCACTTGGAACTCACGGGTGCGTCGATGCGCGTCAGCTAATTCCTTATAACGTGCGTTGCTGGCCTCGAGGGGGTGATGATGATGTAGACTCCGAACTAGCTGTGTTGACTCATACCTATGTGAATGCAGTGGTGGTCCTGGACATCCAAACACAGACCTAGCATGCCTATGACTCCTACATGATTGGACAACACGGGGAGGACCAGGACAACCAAAGTTGTATCTATCATGCATGGGTGTCCTACGGAATGTGGTAGACTCATGGGGACTAAATTGCCCAAACTCACTCATGACATTCCCTATATGAGACAAACCCCTATATGATGGTGGACATGAAGAAACATGGGGAAGAGACATGTGTCCCTGGCCTCCTAAGCTCGGGCATCTGGATGCCGGTAAGGTGAGGTGTTGACTAGAAGGCCTAGGTGGTGTATGATAGTGGACCTCCTCGACAAGGTGGGGAAAAGAATATGGGTCGAGAGGCTCACTAGGGAGGGGATCGAAAGGGTCAAAGAAATGATGACCCCTCCCGACAGGTCCCTTCACTATACTTGCCCATGTGCGACATTCGCCCAGGTGCAGATAATCACCTTCAGGCACTCTCATGTATGGGGCAAGAGGCTCATGAGGAAGGCAAGGAAGGCAAGGTTCCTCCCTCGGGACGGTGAAACCATAAGCGGGGACAAAATCAACCTCCACGGGTATGGGAAATAATAAAAGGACCTCGGATGTGATATGTCCTATGGTGTAGACCGAGGTAATAGACCCCAAAGCAGGGAGTGTAAAGCTATGACTATAGGGTTGGTCAGACCCTAAGGTCAACATATAAGTCAACTCCCATTGATAATCTAAACTCCTAAGGAAGTCCTTCACATTTTCAAGAAAGCAGAAGGACCGAAAAGTGGTGTGAAAGGAGTTAAGGGGTATTATTGGGAGGGCTGGTCCCATGGTGTATAGCAAGGAATGGAGACATCTAGAAGTGGACCCTCCCTTAGCCAGCTAGCTAAGACTCACCAATGACCAGTTCACCCTCGGAAGGTAAGAATGTCTCTATATGAGGGTCTAAGGGTGAAGCCTCTCTCTCGGGAGGGGAAACGGAGTCCTCTATGATGTGGAGGGGATCACTCCCTAACTCCTCAACCTCAGTTAGGTACTCCTCAATCAACTCCTGTTCAGCCTCGTAACTCACTGGAACAAACCCAGGTGATGACATGGAGGTGGTCGGCGTAACGCCGTCATGGAAGACAAACTCACCGGGAAGGTGAGATGGGTGTAAGGTGCAGGTCCTCCTATCCAGGTCGATGGTCGCACTTCTTTCCTCCAACCAAGTTCGCCCTAAAATGATGCATGGACCAGCAAGTGTGCTGATCTTGCACCAAGCGCCATCGGAATATTTAACGGGGCCAAACCACCGTTGAAACTCGATAAAAGCTAAACCATCACGGAGAACAATCTCCCCAGTCTTAGAGAGTGACTCAATAATGTCTTGTGAGACACAGTTAGATGACACCCTACTGATGAAGTCGATCTCCGTATGCTTCCCATTAGGTAGGATGGCAGTGGACATGACAGGGCGCTGGAATGACTCGGTCATCGGTATAGGGATCGGGTCTCCCGACGACTGAGTGGTAGGGGCGACACTTAGGGGTCGTACCATAAGAGCATCGAATCGGGCCAATAGGGATGACTAATCTGACATGTGGGCTCGAGGAACCACCATGGGGTTGGCGCGGAGCTGGACATGCAAGACTCAACGAGACAAGGACAAAACTCTAACTAGACACAAACCTAACATTACAATGCAATGGTGGGTTACCTAGATGAACTAAGAGACTCAATGCAACCTAGATAACTCTAAGGCCTCAATTGCACCCTAGACAACCTAAAGACTCGCATGACCTAAGACCCCAATTTGTTAGAACAAACTGGTTCCCTAAGCTCTGATACCAAATTTGATGCGGGACGGAACTGAGCAAATGGACTAAACCTATGATGAAGACCAAGTGCGGCCAGCACTCACACGTGACAAGGCAAGCCGAGTGATCGACCTCCGTACTATTCCTCCGAAGAGAGGCGTCTCTCAACAAGAAACCCAAGTCCACGGTCGTCCCTATGAGGGAAGCGAGTGGATCAAAGCGGCAAAGGAGCCGACGCGCAACTATAGGAGTCTAGTCCGAGCTCGGTGCTCGACTAGGGCCACGGAATGGGATACTCTCACTCACGATCTCGCGGTGTTGAATGCTAGCTAGAATCCCTACACTCTCACGCGGCATACAAGATCACATACTAGTAAAGCAAATTGCCAAGGGGGGGAGCGTCGCACGTACCTCCACGCCTAGGCGTGGGGAAGGAACCCCGGCCGAGACCGACAACCCCGATACACACAATGAAAGAATAGGTACAAGCCAGCAATGGTGCCCACTCCTCGTAGGGAGATAACAGGCTACAACAATTCCATTCGGGGCGGCCGATACACGGGCTGACGGGCGGCACTCGGTGAAGGGTTGGCCACGAGGAGGGTCCGGATGACGATCGGCAGAATCGCAGCAACGCGCGACTCGGTGGTAAACGTTCCCACGAATGGATCCGGAGTCCGATTGGGGCGCCGTCAGCGAGGGTACGTAGTTAGGTCGCAGGAGGAAGCCTCGGCCAAAAGGCGTGCTCAGATTCCGTCCATGGAAGCCGTGGCCGCACCTGCAAGTGGGGACAAGGAATCTGCTCCCAGAACTGCGCTGTCGAGCGGGGAAAATGGTAACTCGCTGCTCCGGTAGGCGAACGAGGCCCCGCTTGTGGGAGGACGTCGGGGACACAGAGCAGCAGGTCCGGACCAAAGAGCTCGATCAGATCTGGTCCTGGTTGGGCGCTGTGAACTTTGGAAATCACCGGTTGTCCTGGCACCGGGTGGACTGGGCAGACCCGCGCGACCTCACGGGAACGGATGCCACGAACAGCTCGGACGTCGGAACGAGACGAGGTTGGTGGCGTTGGAAAGAGGACGACGAGAGGTACAAACCCTGAAGAAATCAGCTCCAAACTCGGAGTTGTCCGTCCTGTAGGATTTTCGCAAGAAGGAGGGTGGATCTGGGCGCGCAGAGAGGGAGGCTCCTGCGCTAGCTCACGAGAAAACTCGCCACGGGTGGTGCCGACCTCGGATCGAGGCGAAACCAAAGCCCACGCGCTGCCGACTCATAGAAGTATCCACCAAAAAAAGGAGGGGCTCGGATTCGACCCGTACCGGATGCGGACGCCGCTGCAACTCAGGGCCGAATCTGGAACACGCGAACTCGAACCGGAGACGAAGTAGAAGGGAGGAAGAACCTCGGCGTCGCACCGAGGGGATGGGGAGTCGCACCCCGGGGTTGCTCCCGTCGCAGGAGCAGAGGAGGAAGAGAGGGTCGCCCTCTCCAAGGGGTGGCTGCGCCAATGGCTGCTCAATCAAAATATTTCATGTATTCATTAATTCCTCCAAAAATTACATGAGATCTTTTATATGGGGAGGGGAAATGCTAGGTTTGAAACCCTAGCCACAAGGGAAAGGGGGAATGCGCAATGGGCTAGGGGGGAAAGGGGGTGCGCACCACTCCTAGAATCTAGGAGTGGATTGGGGGATGGGGGCGGCCAAAGGAGGGAGGGGGGGTGACCGAAAGGGGAAGGAAAGGGGGGGCCGCACCCCTCTTCCTAAAATCTAGGAGAGGGGCGGCTGCCACCTTCCAAGAGGAGGGAAAGAGGGGAGGGGGGGCGCCCAAACCCTAACCCTAAGGATGGGGGCGCACATCTCCAGGTGGGCCAAGCCAAGGTTGGGCAGCCATGCCCAATGGGCCAAGGCTTGAACCAAGGAAGTGGCCCAATAACCCCAACTACTACCTAATAAGCATAAAAGACTCAAGTAAAGCCTAATTGGCCCCAATTGGCCTACAAAGGTCCACACAACTAATAAAAGTGTCCACGCAGGGACTAAACCAAGGCCCAACATGGCCTCAAATGAGAAAAAGATCCTCTAGTCGATGCCGTAGTCGCCTAGCCAAAGAGATGCTGACGTGCTCCGTGTGCTCTATCGAGTGATGCGGCGCGTGTCCTCACCACTAGTCCATGAATCTCACAAATTCAAGTTACTAGAAAAGTATATGACTTGGTCATGAAAATATCATAAGTTTAAAATAATGTTAAGTGCATAAGGAATAATGAAATCTACTAGAATGAGCTGTTAACATAACTGGGTATATGAAAATAATGTTTAAAATAGGTATAAAACCTACTTAACTAGGCTAAACATATAATAATTTGGACCATTCTGCATTAAGCCTCGAGTTAACTTAAATACAGAATTCAAAAACGTAAATGGTCTAGTGGATGATCGTCTATTGTGGCTAGTGGTTTATCGTACGACCGCTAGGGTTTCTGGCGTTCTGTAGGAAGACCATTTCTTCATGTGTTAATAGAAAACTCAATAATAGTATAATACAATTCTAGTCTAAGGCATATCATGCATGAAAATCAACATGAATAAACTCTATATCATGATAGAACAAGAATAGGTCACCCAATATGCGTGGGTTTACGTAATAACAAGAGAATTTCCTTTTTACTCAATTAGGGCTAGTTCATGCATTAATATTATAATAGATGCATAGTCCTAATGAAAACGTAAAATTCTGAGTGTATAATGCATGAAATCGACTGAAAATAGAGGACTTTTATCCCTAATGTCATGTTTAAGCCGTTCATGAGATAACCTACCTCAAATAGCGCTCCTAGACTGCCAATTTCTGACTGGAAGTAAGCCCTAGTTCTACACATTCTGTGCTAAACCAACAACTTCACACCCTTGTATCTCCTGATTCCCTTGACCTATGGATGTGAAAATTGGAGGGTACATATAAGATATAAAAGGTAACATAAAGTTCTAAAGACACAAGCACTAAAAACCTCGTTTAGGGCTTCTAATTTTCTGATCTTCACTGGACCGTTGCACAGATTCCTGGGTTATTGGTGCAGAATCAGCAACTTTGAAAGCTCATAACTCCTTGTAGACTTGATCTCCTAGAATGAAATTTGGAGGGTAGTTAGTCCATAGTATTAGCAAAAAAAAATCATAAAGAACTTACCTCTAATTCTATCTCCTTACCTTAGTTCCACGTGAGCCAAAAGTAGGGGTCGCACAGGTCAAACTTGGGGTCTATTTATAGGGTTTAGTTAGTGTTTCAATGATTTGGACAACATTAGAGTCCTAATTAGGTATTAGATTGATCCTAATGAGTTCTAGACCCTTCTAGCCAATTGATTGCATCCATCCCAGAAGATTTAGCCAAAAAAATGGAATTTTTCATGCAAGGAAGATGTTCGCGATCAGTCTCTAGAAAGTGATCCATTGATTGACCGTTTTGGGTCCCATACGGTCTCGCGATAGATCGTTTTCTATCCCGGGCGCATGTTGACACACAAAATATGATTGGGCAGTAATCATGTGCCCGAAGGAGTCAACTAGAAGTCAAAGATAGATCCACTCGGAGTGCTGAAGCCTCAGGCCACCTTACAAGAAGTGCCGGGAACTCAACGTTTCGTCATCTCAGGTTTATACATCCACCACAGCTCGCTTAAGACCTACTGATGGTCAGAGCCAATGAAACCGGCATCGATACGATCATGCCGGATATACATCTATACTATGTCCGACCAAGACGAGAATGTAACAGGAGGCTCCCGCCTGATGAAGAAGCCTCCCCGAGATGAAGAAATGCCCCTGGCCCCTCAGAATAGGGAACCGAAGGCAATATCAGCGGAAAACTCGAGTCACCCGACCAGAGCACCCGGAACTCCGAAGTGGTCCGTAAGCAACCGATGGATGACTTTGAAGGAGCAAGAACCCCCGGAGCGGTGGCTCATTCAATGAAAATGCTTCGTGCAAGCATAGGGCGGCCCTGAAGAATCGATATTCTGCCTTAATAGCGTCACTAGCAGAAACTCCGAGATTTCTGTAAGATACTCGTGGAATACCGGAATGATCCGAAAGTAGCCTCGAAGGTGTATAAGTCTGGCAGAAATCATCCCAGGGGTTACATTTTCTGTGAAGAAGGTCCACGTACTCTCCGAGAGAGGGTGGCAGCACAAACCGGTGTGCTGAAGGGCAAATCAGTGCAAATCCCAGGAAAATTGGTACGGGTTCTGCACGTCTCAGAATTCTGTGGAAGCCCCCAATCAACACTTCAAAACATATTCTGGGACCACTGCACTAACTCCAAAGCTACTCCAGACGACGAGCTCTCACCGGGTTAATTTCGGGGTAAAATCTCAAAATTACAAAAATGCCTCTAAATGGCTTAGTCGGTGGCACTATTTCGCCTGAGTCGGCGGCGGTCTTTGGTGCTGATTCGGTGGTATGGGTAAAGCTCAAGGTGGTGGCGACAGTTGACACTGAGCCGACGGTGTTGGTACTCGAGTCGGCCACTCCCATGCGCGTTGAGGCTGCAGCGCACTTAGGCACATGATGAGTTGGCAGCGGTTCACCCATCCCGTCAGGGTTCCGATGCCCGGTTTTAGGCATTAGCCTATATAAAGGGCCCTTGGCCCTCAGAGAAAAGGGGACAGAGAAGAGAAGGAAGTACGAATAGAAGAGAGCATGAGCAGCTGAAGGGAGCAAGCAGAAGAAGTCAGGGAAAAGAATCAAGGAGATCAAGAAGAAGGTGGGTCTCGAAAGGGGCTCTATGTTTTTTTCCGGCTCTGCATTCTTCTCTCTTCAGCTTTTCTTTTCTTTTTCTTGTGAGCAGTTCTTTTTCTTTTCCTCCTTTGAATTCCTCCAAGCGCTATAATCCCTCCTCTCATTCTGCTGTAACGAACGAAGAGGGTGAATAGAATAAGGCTCCAGTTCCTTGCTGTAGCTTGAGTATATCTCCTTTCTCCATAATTTGTTTTGTTGCTAACTGTGGTTGTTTATATCGATTCCGCTTTGAGATTCCCAATCTTCCCCCGAGCATGAGGAGGCCCTCTGGGCTAACTTAACTACGAATCCTATGACCACTCATCTTGGGGGTATGTAGCTGTCCTTCGGTGTGACAATGGCTCACAGCCATGCCCTTAGCGGGCGACAGTAAACGACCCTGCACCAGGGGCTATTCTTTTACCGATGGCGTGGTTTCGTTTACGATCACGGGTTTGCTTGAGCGAATGGTTAACAAGAGGCTGCTGAGTGCCCTTTCACTCGTCTCTGTCAGTTGTAAGGGCGCCAACGCACTTTGATAGTCGATGTAACAGTAGGCCGCAACTTCCTTCCGAAGCTACCATATGCCCCTTTCAGTGTTCGATGATTTAACCCCAAGGGTCTTGTTCCCCCCTCACATTCTATCTTTAGTGATAACGAGCACGAGTTGCCTGTAGCGACCATGACCGCGGGTAGACTGAAGCTTGCTCCATGGCAGACTAGAATGATATGCACTGCCTCTGCGATTGTTGCTAATAGATGGATGGTTTTCTTCGATTGTTTCTAATCGCCCATGCCTGGGGAGGGGTACAACCATTTGCTCTTCGTTGATTTCTATGAATTAATATCACTCGGGGTTCCAGGGGCTCTGTCGCCCCATCACATGTTCCCCTGGAAGCCCTTTGCACTGAGTGATACAGCAAATTTCCATTGATATGGCTAACAATCAGAGACCCACTACACCCCTAATCACCATGAGTCTCTCGTAGGCTAGCCCTCGAGACTCACGCAGTGGTGATCCTGGGAGCTGGGGTAGTCCCTACGGACTCCTCAGCATTTTGTTGGGCTTGACACCGTCTCCCGTGTGTCTTGCCATTTGCCAACTGAACATCTCCCTATGTAGGGGAGATGCTACAAAATTTGTTTTAGGAACAATTACGACTTCCGGATGATTTTTTTTTTGCCTCTGGGAGGTCATGATGTGGTCTTGTGTGTTCAATTTCAAAGCGCGGAGGGCTCCGTTTGCCAACGCCTACTTTGTGCTCGAGTAAGAACCTCGCACAAGCAGAGCCAAAGAGAGCTGAGTGGACAAGGGTCACTTAACTTGATCTAACTCATGAATCAGAATGGTTGTATCCTTCAGAATCTTCTAAAGGTGTGTAGCTCAATATGTGAAGGCTCAATTGAGAGGGAACCACATGGATCCTCTCCTAGCCTGTCTCAAATGCCGCCTAAGAATGAAGGGCCCCTTGATTTGATGGCATCACCACCGACTCCATACGCCTGCTAACATGATTTGGTGGTGACGCCACCGAATCAGCCTTCTTGCTTTTGGTTTGGTGGCCTCGCCACCGGATCAGCCCTCTTGTTTTGGATTCGATGGCGTCGCCACCGAGTCATCCTCAACTGCGCCCTATCGGTAGCGACGCCATCGACTCAAGATCCCCACAGCACCCGACGCCGACTCAGCCCTCTATATGACCACTTTGTTAAACCCATATGAATAAACAACCAAGTATATTATATATATACGTATGTATATACATGTAAATATATATATGTCTATATAAACATGCCAATATCATATGCGTTCCATGCTTTCGGTACATAACTCTTCCTAATCACCCATGTTATGAACATAACGCCTGCTTGCGTGTTTGACCAAACTTCGGTATATAAAATGGCATTTAACAGAAGGTCGGGTCCCGCCAGACTGAAAGTGTCGCTATGCGTGAGGGTGGTCTTTGGACCTAAGCTCCCCACAGCGTACCGAAGTGCGGACGTAATAAACCTTAATTCCTCTTGCATGAACAAAAGAAAGCATAGAGGCCTGCGTAACTTCGTGTTTATGTCACTTTTTATATTTCGTTATTACTTGGCCCCGAGTGGCGCTTATCTTGATAATTAATCAAGGGTTTTCCTCCTCAGAGGATGTAATTAACGCTATAGCCTTTACGGTATAGCGGACTTCTGGTCCCGACCCGAATCTCACAATCGACTGACCAAGTCAGATTGAGCATACAATCAATAAATTTGTCACTCCGGTGATTGGCACGCCTACGCATCTAAGAAAATGTGTCACCAAAGTGGCACGCCCGGTGGGACCGAGTCTCCCTTCATCTCTTTGCCAAGATAAGAAGCCGATTGGGGCTTCCCCCAAGAATACTAACCGTTATCCCCAAGAATACTAACCATTTTTCGTGCCTGTGCCAGGCAAGCTGATATCATGCTTGTGAAGGGAAGGTTCCATCAGCCATAGGAGAGAGCCCGACTGGCATATCTACCTCAGATGTGAGGCCACATGCTATTTCCAATCCCCCGCGGAGGGCGGGATCAAGAAGAAATGACTGATATGGTCAGGGGGTATTTCAGGGGCTTAGGCAACCCCTCACTAGGCCAACAGTGCCTGCTCCAAGCAGCTGTGGCTGAAAAAGAAGAATAGCCACCGATGGAGATCGAGGAAGAAGGGAATATACAAGCCTCGTCCGTGGATGATAACGGACATGAAGATCAGTTCCATCAACATTGTGGTGCTACAGAAACCCCACCACAGCAAGGGGGAAGGAGGAGAAGAACGTCAGTCTTTGAAAGACTGGCCTACCCAAGTTGGGTGAAGAGAAGTGTCTCCAGATATAGGAGGAATTTAAATATTTTTACTTACAACATGGCCGGAGTGGCCAGAAGATGTGACGGTTTGCCAGACGAACCGCAAGAGTTAGATGGTCTAGCCAATCGGCCTGGGGCAGATACCGGGATGGTCACAGCTGCTAGAGAAAGGCTACAGATGATTGAAGAAGACCGGGAGGCTCCCGAAATAACTGCCACCCTGGCTGTTAATATGGTGACCACCGAGGAAGATGAAGTCTTATTGAATGCCTCGCCTGAGGGAGCTTCGGGAGAAGCAATGGAAGGCACTTCAAGCACAGCGACCATGGACCCGTATGTATTGATGCTGCTGCAGAAATATCAGTAGGAGATTGAACTCTTGAAGAAACAATTGCAAGATAAAAATGAACAAACATCCACTTCCAAGCAGCCGGAAGTACTAGCAGAATCTTCACAGGGGGGGTTCACCCTCGTGATTTCCCACCTCTATACACTCTGCCTCAGCCAGCCGAGCATAGCCAAGTTGCTCTGTTGCAAAGGGCTCCTCAGCCATTGATACCGCCAATATTGCCTCAGTTGCATCAGGCACATTTGCTGCGCCCGCTCCCGCAGGCGACTGTACTCAACACACCATACCGGCAGCCGGCCCACTTCTATCCGGAGCCAGAAGATCCTACAATAGTAAATTGACTTATGGTCGAAAAGATGAAAGAAATGAAATTGGCTGAGCGGGGCGAAGGTGAATACATGGCTTTTGATGCCTACCGGGTGCCTTACCCACCACACCATGCTGCCAAGCAGCTTCCCCCGGGATTCAGCAAGCCGCTGAAGTTTGAAAAGTTCAATGGGAAAGGGGCCCCCAAGGAGCACATAGCCTACTACATGACCGTCATGGGGGATCTGGCCTCTGACGAGTCATATCTACTGGAATTTTTCGGGTCCTCTCGAACGGGACTCACATTTGAATGGTATTCGAGCTTACTGGCCGGTTCGATCAGCAACTAGCCAGATATGCAGAAGAGATTCCGAGAAAGGTTCCACGTGACCGAAAGAGAAGTTACTATAGCCGAACTCTATGATACCCGTCAAAGGACGGATGAGATGGATCTTGATTATGTTCAGAGGTGGAGGAACCTCAGAATGAGATGCAAGCGGCCCCCGCACCTGGAGGACACTGTACAGATATGTAAAAAAAACCTCCGTAGAGAGATGCTGGAAAGGATGATTGGAATGGAGATTAGGTCATTTGACCGTCTTAATAATGTAGTAGTCGAGATTGAAGCCTTCCTGGCGAAACATTCAACTACCACATTCGACACTTCTATACCAAAAGCAAAGGCAGTCGAGCGACGCTCGAGACCTAAAGAAGCTAACACCATCGACCTTAAGGCCTTTGAGAAGCAAAGGGATAAAGCTAAAGAAATCGCTGCGCCTCCGCCGGATAAGAAAGATGGCCCCTCACTTAGGGACAAGATGAAGAAGGCTTACTCTTTTCCCAAGGAAAATACTAAGGTGCTGTTTGACTGGGTTACCCAGTATGACATAATTACTCTACCTGAGCCAAAAAGGGAGGAAGACCTGAAGAAACAAGATAGTCCCAGGTTCTGTCCTTATCACCGAATGCTGGGGCATCCAATTGAAAATTGCTATGTCTTTAAAGACATCATAGAAGGCCTGATAAGGAAATGAGAGATAGATATGAGGGAGTACAAGGTTGATCCCCCACAGCCACATGAAGTTCAGCTGAAGCAGACGACTATTAATATGATATCTCTATACCAGGCATTACCTGAAGAGATGGAGGAGGCCATTATGTAGCATACATATGAGGCGTGTTTTCTCACACCTCCAAAAGACCAATAGGGATGGCAGCAGGTCTCTATAAGAAACAAGAAGTCGTTACCCTAATCAGCTAAAGGGGTACGAATTCGAGGCATCACTCCACGTCCAACCCCTGTTGGTCTATGAAGACTAGGTTCAATGGTGCACACACGATTCAGAGGGAGGGTGAATGAATCCCTCTTTAAAATTTTTGCTCTTAAAGCATGGTAAATAACTTCTATCCAGTTAACGATTGCAGAATTAAACTGATTGACTTGGTTAACTGAAAAACTCACTAAATGACAGATCGATGGCCTAAAGAATAGCTTGGTATCTAATGTGTTGTTAGTACACACACGATTGTGTAGCAAACTGATCAAGGGGCATCAACAGATATGCAATTAAAACACGATCCTAAGTATGCATCTAGCGAAATTAGAGTAGACAATCAAACCATAGCACACAGAGGATTTTTAGGTGATTCGATCCTCCAGACCTACATCCACCCCACACTCCAACTAGAGTGTGGATTTCGCTGATACATAGGTTAAACTACTGGGCCTTATAGCTTGCCTACAACCGCTGACTTACAGCTTGCTCTGCTGGGCATTACAGCTTAGCCACTGCTGATTCACAGCTTCAACCCGCTGGGCCTTACAACGTATGCCACTACTGATTCACAGCTTCAACCCGCTGGTCCTTACAGCTTATGCCACTGCTGATTCACAGCTTCTAAAATTGAATGTAAAATGGAAAAACATGAATGAAACAAATCAGCAACAGAAAGCTGGAAATGAAGCACCGTAATGTAGCTCGCTCAGGAGCAGTGTGGTCTAGATCTGATCCAGAGGCCACATATCTTCTTGCTGGTAATGCTCAGATGAGGATCCGTCTTCTCCTTCTTCGATCTTGCTGCTGCACTCTCTTCTACTTCTTCAACCACACGAGCTGCAGGAAGTTCACTCACAGACGACTACAAACTCTCTCAAGATCTCTCTCCCTCTCTTTCTCTTTCTCTAGTTGCCGTTGGCTTTCTGCCGCTCTCCCTTCTTTTCTTCTTCTACTCGTTGTTCCCTCTTTTTTTCTCTCTCTTTGAGATTGGGTGATCTGCTCCCTTTTATAAGACAGCAGATGATGGGCACGTGGAAACCACGTTTCCCGCCCAAAAATTCGTTCAGATCTGTGTTGAGATGGCCACATGGCCGCATCTTGGTTTGTTTGCTTTCCACGTGTCAAACACAGTGCTTCACCTTTTGCCTTGGATCACATGCCTTTTATCCTGGTACTTTAGTTGCTCGTGACTTAGAGTTCGCAGGTAACTGGGACACGCGTCAGGTGTTTGATCATGAGTCTCACCTGTCATTGTAACGAACAAAGTATCAGTCACGTGTTATCGACTTAGACAATTCACATGTCTATGTGTATAGGCACAGATACAAGAAGAACTAGCATAGACTATATCATGCTGCTAGCGCAGACCTAAAATACACATGCACCGACCTTAAGTAGGGTAATGAGCCACTACTTGTTATGATATAGAACAGAGATTGCACTGACCATCTACACTCGTAAGGTAAACAATGCACTGACTTTGCTTATGCAGGATACAATTGTGTACTGACCTTATTACGCATGTATGAAAATATGCACTGACCTTTATATGCATGAAGCAGGAAGTGCACCGACCCTTTGCATGCTTGAACTATAACTAGCATCGATCTTAGCTGTGTGAAAACACAACTAGCACTGAACCTAGTTATGCATGATGCAACTGGCGTTGACTCTATAGAACCATGCACCGACTTAAGTTCATGAACTCTTCATACTTGCACTGACCTCAGTGCATAAGAATGCATACTAGATTCGACCTTAGTGGCTACTAACATCGACCTCAGTTCATGAAGAAATGCAAGCGAGCACTGACTCTAATGCATGGTGTAGACTTTACATGCAGATAGAAGCTAACTAGCATCGACCTGGTATGCAGGTGCCTAGACTAGCACCGACTCTGATGCAAACAAGATGACTAGCACCGACCTGACTTATACAGATAGGTAACTAGCATCGACCTTAGCTTGCATGATAAGCAATATGCACTGACCTTGTATGTAGACAAACAAAGTATGCACCGACCTTGTATTCGGACCAGCAGAAGGTGTACCAACTTGATATGCATATTAGCAGAGTATGCACCGACCTTGTATCGCACAAGGGCAAATATGCACCAACCTTGTATTACACAAGCGAAGTGTGCACGGACCTGGTTTAGTACAAGGTAAAAGCTGCACCGACCTTTTTTGTCCTTAATACAGATGTGCACGGACCTTGTATCTACACAAGGCAAATGTGCATTGACTTTGTATGCATATAGCTAAAATCTACACTGACCTTACGTAGAAAAGAAAGCGTGTGCACTACCTGTTCGATGAAATGCACACAACTATCTACATGAAGAATGAAATGTGCATCATCCTGAATACACAGAGAAGAACACATGTCCACTGACCTTCTATACATGGTGATCGTTATGCATTAACTTTGTCCAGAACTAGAGAGACACATGCATAGTGAAGCATATATGAATCATAGTGTTTGTATCATCAGAAACAAATCATCAATCCATCAAAGCACATATGACTTCATGCTCATAATGAGTCATAGTGTTTGGCATCATCAAAACCACATGGATACAACAATCTCCCCCTTTTTGATGATGGCAACACTATGAGTCACACACACAGAGAATGCAATTACAATTTGACTCATATCAAATTATTCTCCCCCTTTGACGTCATCAAAAAAGATCAATAATTTGATGAATGCAGTGATGTCATGATGCATTCTCCTCTTTCTAAACTGTAACCCTACTCCTTGTGACAAATGAAGGTGAAGCCATAAGAGTAGGAATGGACAATTTCATAGGGTAGACATAGGTTCCGCTTTTTTACAAAAAGAGTGAAAAGCAAAAGTACAGGAAGCAAACATAACATGAGTTCAGCAAAAGCACAGGTAAGCAGATGGAGATTAGTTTCATGAAAATTTTGCAATGAGTTATCAAAGTCATAATTCCAAGGTTATGATATTTCAGATTCTTCCACTATAAAGGCTTATGACATAATCTTTATTGAACGCCCTAGTTTAAACATGATGTATTCAAGTTTTATTCATACATTCTGTACTCATATCTGAAATCAATTTCAATAAAGATGAACTATGCCTTCATGTTAACATCTAGTTTAACCTCCCTATCTCTTACTCATTCAAATTCAATGACTCCTTTAGGAGTTACAAAATATAGTGTTGAGATTAAACAAACATGAAAGGATCTGATTTTGCCCAAAGTTTCAACAATTTTTAAATTTTCAGATTATTTTTCTATCTATGCAACATCAATGTTTATTGCAATAACTCTCAAGATCAATCGAGTTTAGTCCACACCTTGTAACAAGAGGATACACGTTGTTTAGACACCAGTATCCCTAAACACTTAGTATGACTAACTGTCATGATTCATATTGAACAGAGTTAACTAGGACACTTCATGACATAAGATGACTCCATTTCTTTGATGGGGATCCCAGTTTCTCAGTGTAACCTAATCATTGCTCTGCCTTAACCTTTCACAGATTTTTCATTAAATTTTCACCAGAGATAACTAAGGCACTTCATGACACAGTCCTTTGGACATACTTTCTCAGTGACCAAAGTCATTGCTCTGACCTTACTTTACATTCAGACATTACTCAGATCAAGCAAACGTTTAAAAACAACACTCACCTTATGTATCTCTACCAAAGAAAGCCATGGTTATAAAACTTTCAGATTTCAGAAGGTTTTACAAGATATAACATGATTCAACTTGTTAAAGTTTATTAAAGGATTGATTCAGATATTATCAAGATGTTCAAAATCATACTCAAGAAATACATAAGGCTTAAACCAGCTGAGTTATTTCAGATATTCATAGTTCCATACAATGGAAGATTCATAGTACAAGTGATTTTAGATTTATGATCAGGACAACTCATTGAAATCTTCATGAATATCTGACAGAAGTGTTCCAGTCATAGTGAATGATTCAGAATAATGATCATCAAGTAGCATACAAAGAGTGAGAAGTTTTTCAGAAGATCTGAATCAAGGATTAGTCATGGAAGAATAATACCGAGCAGGTGACTATCAATGATTAGGAAATTTCAACTTTAAAAGAATGATTATGATAATCAGGAAGTGCGGACAGTAGCTCCCCCTCAGCAAATGGGATTTGAGTTCAATTGATTTCAAAATAGATGAAGACAAGTGAGACCGACTGATGCCATGTTTGAGATAAAATGCTTGAAGAGCAAAGAAGATCAGCATGACAAAGATGGTCATGCAGTCCAAGAATTCTTCTTATGCTTTCCCTGAACAAATATAGAAGCAGACTCACACCAATGAAGATATCAACTCTCGGTGTCAGTATTTAAACAGAATGCTTGTAAAATAATGTCGACTCATGGTGTCGACACTGAGGATCAGATGAAGCTTGCATACATAATCAATCAAAGATAAAGTGAATTTTAGTTCACTTGCATCAAGAAACATGAAGGTTCAATCAAGAGAGATTCATATTGAAAAAGCAAAAGCTCAATCCAATAATGTGAACAAACGATTTAGATTAAGACAAGAACTCCCCCTAAGAGTATGCATGAAATTACTCTTTTTAGTATTTTCAATATGAATGATATGCAATTAACACAGGCATGCCTATGCATTGACTCCCCCTGACTAAATGAACTACATGTACTCAAAACTGAATTTTAAATGCAATATATGCAAAGTACATTATACAAGGAAGTTCAATAAATTATGTCTTAGACTGCCCTATATGCAACATGACCCATGGTACCAGGTAGAGGACTTGGTCTAAAGGACAACCTCACACATATTAAGAACCTCTAGACAGATTTCATATGCCCTTTAGCAGCTTACCATTTGATATACCATAATGGTCATTCATGATAATGCAGTGCCAAAGCAGTCCTATATGCATCAGATTTTAATGACTGTTTATCGAACACGTGTATACAGACAATTGACATATGCAGTTCACATATATTCACAAATATGCAGACTATGCTCATGAGTTTCTAACCTTCTCTATGTGCATAATCAAATGTCAAAACATTAATGCATGCAAATGAGAAACGAATTCAACATGTCTTCAATGAATATTTACACACATAGCTCAATATATGAATGGATAGACTCATGTATCTCAATGCAAATGTCAAAGCAACTACATGAAGAATTTGACTAATCATGATATGCAGTTTAAAATAGATTCCTAAGATTTTCAACTGAACAAGTGTGAAGAGTGCAAATACTACCTGAAGAGTACAAGAGTGGGGTTTTACCAACTTGGGTGCCTTGATTTATTTACCCCTCTTTATTCTTCAACCTAAGGCACACCTGCAAAACATTAAACTATTTTGCAGAAATAGACACCCAAGAAATCTTGGGTCGTGAAATGGCATTGGCACCTTTGACCGGTGCTCTAAATAGTTTTTGTGCTTGAGAGTCATCAAACCTCATCAGATAACAATTAGACATAGAATGTCCTAACTGTCAACAATAATGACATGTTGCAGCAGTTTTAGAATTCTTTCTATGCACATTACTGTAATCATGGAATCTATGTGTATTTTCATGGAAATTTCTGTTAACAGAATGAGGATTCTGTTTACTAAACCCAGCCAGCCAACAATTAGCAGCTCTGTGGCCAGGCTTTCCACAGTTAAACAATTAAAAATCTTTTTCATGAATTTAATTCTTTTCTTATCAAAATTATTCTGATGAACATGGAGTTTATCAGATTTATAAATGGGTTTACTCCCATGTGCATTCCAACAGTCAATGGCCCTATGGCCTCGCTTACCATAATTGAAACATGTAATGAATTTTTCTTCAAAAACTGATTTATTCCAAAAAATACTTTGATTTACAGGGAATTTAACACATTCAGATTTAAAGTTCTTTCCCTGAGCATGCCAATAGTTCTTAACTGTATGGCCATGCTTTCCACAATGAGAACAAGAAGAAGAATTTCTTCTATAAGAACCTAACCAGCATTCAGTAGCCTTGTGGCCTGGCTTGTTACAATTGAAACATGTGATATGCTGGTTTATTGAAACAGATTTATTCTTATTAAAACCACGATGGTTTGCTAGGAATTTAGCATGATACGATTGTGAGTTTTTCTTACCATTTGCAAACCAGCACCGTGCAGCAACATGTCCTACCTTACCACAATTAAAGCATGTGATACTCCTTTTCTTAGTGACAATAAATTTCTTGACATTAAAGTCCCTAGCATGCATTCTATTAAGATTAAGATCATCCTTTTTCAGCACAGAACAATCATCCATGAAGTGACCATACTTACCACAGTAATGACAAGAACTGTTAGATTTCCTTGTAGCATGGTTTCTATCAGATGAATTTTTAACATGCATTTTTCCAAAGGTCTGATTCTCCTTTTTATGTGTATGCATGTGTGTGTTCATTTTATTCTCAACATGCACATTCTCAACATGAGGATGAATCAACTTTCTCTGCAAACTACTATTCTTTCATCCCTTTTTAGTTTGTTTCTGATTTGTCTTAACAGTAGCTGGCTTAGAATTCTTCTTAGCAGTAAATTCAAAAACAGATGAATTCTTGGTTGTCAGGTTTTTGTTTTCTATTTGAATTTTTTGTGGTGCCAATTTTTAAAGGGAAACATTGGAAGTGCTAGCTCCTTCTGAACCTCGAAAGAAGGTTGTATACAGTTGATTCATTATACCCCTTTCAATCCTAGAATCACAGCCTACCCCTTCTCTTTGTTCAGTTGCTTCATCATTCAAGGGATCTTTTGACTTCTCTTTACCTTTGAGAGTTTTTGACAAAGAGTCTTTTAAATCATAAATTTCATTTTTTACAGAAGCAATATGAATCTCATAACTGGCAATCTCTAGTTCACTGTAATTAACAACTTCATTCAATACTTTGTTTACAATTTTATATTTCTCAATTTCTTGTTCCAGATTACTCAGTCTTTCAGATTCTTCATTGCAACCAGTTTTTCCTTTTTCTAAGGCAAGAAGTCTTTCAGACATGATACTGTTAAGCTCTTTCAATTTCTCCATTTTTTCCATTAGCTTCTCATTTTGGACATGTTCATTTATTAGAACCTCATCATTTTAGTTAATCCCTTTTTTCAGATCAATTTTTGCCTCATCCAGATTCTTTTACAGTTCAGAAAGTTTTAGATTAAGTTCTTCGTTCTCATCTTTTAATGAACACACTTGTTTATTGTATGCATGAACATTAGATGAACATTCATCAAATGACTGTTTCAGTTTCAGACAGCTTTCACAAAAATTATTAGAACCAATCTGATTATCATTAAATAAGCTGAACATTTCTTCTAGTTCAGAAAATTTTGAATGCAGTTTATCATTTTCATTTTTCAACAGATAATTCTATTCTTTATGCCTGAGAACATCAGCTTGATTCTCTTCTTGAAGTCTTTTGACCTTTTCATCATTCTTCTCAATGATTTTCTTAAGACTTTCATTTACATAGTTCATTTGACTCATTTCTGAAACAACATTTTCAAAACCTTCCAATTGTTTCTTCAGATGTTTATTTTCTATTTCCAGGGTTTTGAAATTATCATTGTCTATACTCGAGCTCACTACACTATTTTCTTTTCTTCTTAGCTTTCTATTTTGTTTTCTTAACTGTTCATGAGAATCAAGCAAATCATTGTAAGCTCTAATCCAGTCATCCACAGTATAATTTTCAAAGTCAGAAGATACCTCATCTTCATCTTCTTCTTGATCACTATTCTGTCCATCTTTTTCAACCATCAGACGTGTTGCAATTCCCTGCAATCTTCAATTTGTCTAGAATATCTTTGGTAGACCTGCAGCATGAAACACACGAAATCAGAGCTCTATCAACTGATGCCTTCATCAGATCTAATGCTCTAACATTGTCAGAATTTCTTAATCTATCCTCATCAGTCCATTTAGATTTATCTTTTGATAATTTATGTGGACCATGAGCAATTACCTTACATAGATCAGGATCAGTTGATCTTACATATCGATGCAAGCTTTTTAACCATAAATCAAAATCATTTCCACTAAAGATCGGTGGATGAGCCATTGAAAAACAACTGACCAAATTTAGATCTAAAGACTAGGAGACAATATATAAGAGATGCACCGAACTAAAGCTGTTGCAAAGCAAAGCACCAAAGCAACACAGTAGAACACCGAACACAAAATGACAGGACCCTCTGCAGATTGTTTGATCTGAAGTTCAAAGACCTGCTCTAATACCAATTGTTGGTCTGTGAAGACTAGGTGCAATGGTGCACACACGGATTCAGAGGGGGGGTGAATGAATCTCTCTTTAAAATTTTTGCTCTTAAAGCCGGGCAACACTACAAGAAAAGTGGCCTTTACCTACGTTCGAGAAACGTAGTTGTAGGTCCAAAAAAATGTAGGTAAAGCTTTTAGCCACGTTTGCTTGCCACGCTTGTAAAGTGTGGCGCTTGCTCGAGTGACTATAGGTTATAGTTACGTTTCTGTGAAACGTAGCCATAACCCAACCTATTCCTACGCTTGTAAAGCGTAGGAATATTCTAACAAAAAATGTAGGTTGATACTCACATATACCTACGTTTCTAAAAGCGTAGGAATATCCCATATAAAAGCGTAGGTAGATATCAACTTATACTTACGCTTTTAGAAACAGGGTAAGTTAAAGATATATATACACACACATGTAATTGAATATACCTACGATTTTTAAATTTAGGTATTCGTAGAATGTAGGTATATTGTATATTAACACATTCTATAAAAAACGTATGAAAAAGTATTAGCGTCGGTCTCTTAAAAACGTAGGAAGTGATGTAGTCTCATTTTTTAAAAAAACGTAGGTATATAGTTCCTTTTTTTAAAAAATACTCATTCTGCAATCATACCTGTGTACATTCATATAAATGATCCCTGCATGAATCTCACATTGAACACATCACTAACTTAAAAACTCACAATCACATCAATATAAAATCACATTCAACACATCAATATAGATCATACACGGGCTTTGAAACACCACTAACAACTTCAAGAGATTAATACATCACCTACACACAAATTTACTTTCCAATTAGTAACTATTAGCCACTAGAATATGTGTTAAACATTGAATACATCACCTTCAAGAGGAAATGGCTGTGCAAAAACATGAAAGGAACCTCTCAAATATCCCAAGTTTAAGAATACATTAGCCAGATGTGAATTTGCCTTTCCGACCAGAAAAAGCTTTTTTCTCTTCATTGTAAATGTACCAGTCTTCTCCATGCCACGGTTTATATCTGTGAATTCTGCAACCATTCCATCCACCTAGAGAGAAAAGCAACACATGTCCATCTAAGAAGTGTAAAAAGGGCAGTTCAAAGCTATGGTGCATGCATAACTTGCATATAACATAGGGTAGTTGGACGTGGATAAATGAAGATGCTCCAAAATTCATTGTAATGGACATAATCCTTGCCTTTGAAAGGTGATCATAAAGCCATTGTTTATTCAAAGAAGAGAGAGTATAGCACAATCCTTTTGTTTTGTCCTCAACCTCCATAATTCACCTACTAACTAGAAAAGATATGTGAGAGAGAGAGGGGGGGGGAAGCACTACCTGCATTATAGACGTATGGTCTCTGATGGCTGGTTAGTTTCACCAGAGCTCATGTTAATCGATTTCTTAAAGTGCACCAAGATCATGGTCATGTTGTCACAACCTTCACCACTGGCTGTTGATGGTGCTAAACACCTGTCAAGAGCCATTTCCACATATTTGATGGTCAAAATCATCCGATGGGAAAATCATTAGACAATTTTGGCTTCTACTCAGAAACAAATCTCAAGGTGCACTAGTGCAAAATTTGGTAGAATTTGGATAATTAACATGGTATGATTATTTTCTTATTATTTGCAGCCTCAAGTGGACATAGATTGGTATTAGAGTTACATAAAATGCAACACATACCACAATTATGTATTCATGTATGTCCACAAGCTACTGGCTTGTCATACAATACCTGTCTCCCTGAAAACATTAAGCAAATGCATATTTTCAAAGTTACAAGCCAAAGTGAAATAAGCTCAAAAGAAAGATCATGATTGAAGAAATCTAGCTAAACATGGGATTAATAGAGAAAAATTAATCAGATAATTAAAAAAGATATTGACAGCAACAATAGAAATGCTTTTCAATGTTAAGGTAAATTAGTCATCATTCATCCATCAAAAATAGAATAGTCAACAGTCTGCCCACACCTCAAACAAGTCCATGAATCTGATCACTCGTACTCTGCTTTGTTGGATATGCCACATGATAGTAGAGCTCAAAATCAAAACACATTCAGGCATGTATGCTTTAAGAAAATGACATTCATTCCATCAGGGTGCTGCATTGAGTATTGATTAAATGAGTATCAGATATTGATGTTGGGACAGTTTTTATCTATGAGGAATTGAACTGAAATTTGATGACATGAGCAATCTTTGAACAAACATAGCTTACATAACATGCATATAATTTGCCCATTTACTAAGTGCTACTGGCTTACAAAACAAGGAGCCCATTTAGATGAATTTTTCCCTTTACTATGTTTCTGAGGCAGGCTGGGCCGACAAGCCAATTTGAGTGAGGCCAAGACAGGACCATCAAGTTTGGACCTGTCCATCTTAGAACTGACACATGTAAAACATTAAAAGGCATCCCTTGAAATGTGACCTATGAACTGCACCGACCTTGTGAAACAATATGCTTGCATTGACTTTATCAAGCACATGCACCGACCCATGCGTGTAGCAGCAAAACATTGCACCGATATATATATATATATTGCACCGACGTGCACTTGTGAACAACCTACACCGACCTACCTATATGGACATGTTGCACCGACATGTATTGAGTAAAAAAAAAATGCACCGACTATGCACATGCACAGTTATTGCACCGACTATGCACATGCACAGTTATTGCACTGACTTATAAAACAAAAAGTGTACATACTCAAACAACAATGCACCGACCTAACAATATATGCATGAACAAAAACGCATTTATGAAGTGAAATAAAGCCCCAAAACTATACCAATGCATTAACTCCAATCTAGCCTATCTTGCCACATAAGAATTCAGTAAAAATAAGATCTTACCATAGTTTCAAGGATTGGTGGACATAATTAAACGTGCACATTAAAAATCTCAAATTTATGTCAATTTTCTGTTAATGCAAATGAGATACACAACACTTTTCTACCAATTATTCAATTCATCTAGAACTCAAGCTCTCTTATGAAGAATTAATTCAATGCATTAAGGTGAGCCAACTTCAAGGCATATTTGCACACATGACAATCTCAGTCAACTTGCAGTTAGTATATTAACTTTGCAGTCACAGGTACAGGTAATTCATACATCACTAATCCAAATACGTCATAAGCCCACATATCAAATAATGAATCAATCAGCCATATATGAATTCCAAGACCATTCCAAAGGTTCCAAATACAATGCAATCATTCAATGTTCTATCCAAGCCATTTCTACACACGCTCACATATCAAATTAGTTTATCCATGGAAGGATCATTTCCAATTCAGATCAAGCAACCACACATGAATTGTAAATTTAGTAAAGAGCAAGCTACATTCCAGTAAACCATAGCATTTTCATATAAGGTGCATATACAATAAGCCATCCATCAATGAAGTTATCTAATGGAAAATGCAGCAGGAGAATTCATATAGTTAGATTGCTTTATCAAGCAACTTGAAATCCTCAACCAAAGTGCTTGAGGCACATCATGTTAAGGAATGCAACATTGGAAGTGTCGACACTCAGCCACCTAGTGTCGGCACTTAGTTGAAGCAATAAGATCAGGCCAACCAAATGCAAGTATATACATGGAAAACAACGAAGGCCATGTCAACCCATGAACTATATACATGAAGCACATTCATTTTAGCAAGTAATGCAATCACAAAACTTCTAACTTTTTGTCAGGCACAGAAGAGTGCAGATTCGTGAGTAGTAGAAGCTAAAAAGTAGCCAATGCATGCATTATCTAAATAGCCTAAAGGGAAAAGAGAAAAATAGTAGGAGACCATTCACACAGATTCGTCAATCACAAATATCTGAAGTAGAGAGCCATCCATCCATGCAAGTGATGTGTGCAAGAATAAAATATAACATACAATGCAACATTAACCCAAAAAAGGTATGTAACTGTCTTGTATAAGAATGACATAGAGTAGCCCAAAAAGTCATTCCTTTTAAATCCACCTAGAACATACACAAGGTTACATCAGAAATAACTAAGGATGTTGAAAAAATAGATAGCTGACAAGCATCACATCTGGACCAACACCTGAAAAAGAGAGAAGATGATAGTCAAGTTTGCAGTAATTCAAAATAAGATCAAAAGATATGGCATTGTATAATTAGAAATGATCTTACATAGCCCTTGAGCACAAGATGTGACTCCCAACATCATCTTTCATTCTTTTTCTATTCTGATCCTTCACAAACAATGGTGTGTCTGGATGGCGAGCATACTGCACAGAGACTTCACAATACACAGATCCAGTTTTCCGTCCCATGACGACCTTTTCTTCGTTGATGCACATGACCATGCCAACTGCCACATGTTGTCCCTCGAGGTCTAGCAAGATCACTTGCGACCTGGCAACTAAACATAACACAAAATATATCCACTTGGGTGAGTATTATCATACATAATTCATAAAAAATATGATGCTCACATAGTTAATATATAAAACTTATGAGTGCATCACCCATTGACACACCACATGAGCGACACATGTGCTCCCAGAAATTAAAAATGATTCATGAGATGTCGGGACATATGCTCCCTGCATTCCGAACACCCAAAAACCAATATGAAATACATACTTGACACTTTATGCATAGTACATCAAACATATTCTATGGTAGCAATATAATGTCTTTACCTTTGTTGGATCATCAAGGGTGTTAGCATTTTGCATGTCAGATGTTGCACCAAATTCATCATAGGCACTGACAGCAGATGATGCAGGCACATGTGGAGATGATTCATACTTGTTGCCATGACTCTAAAAGGAGATGAGGACCAAAATTAGTAAGTAATAAAAGTATTCTCAAGTATTTTAAGCGATATAATATACCTACGATGTTCGTATCAATTCTTCCATCCTTGCTAGCTTTACTTCTACGGACGACTCCAAATCCCTCATTCTATCCACCAACATTTTGTTCTCCGCCCTAAGAGATTCCTTTGTATCTTTCCCCCATAATGAAGATGGTGTGGGACCTGTACCCACACCACGCACACGGCCTAACCTCTCCTTACCGAGAACTTGGGAGTAAACATCATATTGTGTAGCAGCTTGATGGGCATCACTTGTCATTGAACTCGAAGGTTGGGAAGTCTTTAACATCCCCAATTTTTCCTAATGAAAATGGGTGAAGAGAATTTGAAATACGGCATACATCAAAAATCATATGGAAATGTGTTCTAAGCACAATATGTCAAGATAAACTTACAATGACATGACCAGCCGCCTCATTTATTGGGCCCCATCCTTACGCTTGTGTGTTTTGATGAACAAATCAGCACGATCTAAGTGCATCCCATGTCTCTCATGCTATAACAAACAAAAATGAGGTGTCAATAGTATCACATACATAATGTAAGGAAAAGATCCCTACAAAATCCCCTAATAAATAAACTATAAACCGCCTCCCCGGAAATGTCTGCAAGGGAGCGTGTCCCAGCACAATGGACCCACTTTTTAGAAACCTTGCATTTTGTGTTCATTACACTCATTTTTTGCAATCAATTGAACAATAGAGTTAGCTGACCTCAAAGCATACGAACAATGCATTTGAATCAAACCTGCCACTATGTAGTTGACCACAAAGAAACTGCCCCTTTCCATTGTTCCTCATTAATGCGTGGTGCATTTGGGAAGACTTGATCGGTTGCCTTTTCACTCCTTTTGTAATACAGTTTGCGCACTCTATACTTCCAATAGCGCCATTTATTTGCAAGGTCCTTCAGGACTCACCTCCTTGCCTCTTTTGGTATATCATACTTCATATATTCAAAAATTAAAAGTACGTAATTGATTACAAATATCCAAATAGGATTAATAAGGATAAAAGAATTAGTTGAAGGAACATAAAAATGTATTATCAACACAGTGTTACCTGTATGTAGTCCCATACATCTTCTTTATGAATGTCAGGCACTTTCCTCCAATTAGAGTAATTGATTGGCAATTTTTCACCATTCCTTGCAAGCGTGCCTAAAAATGTTCTTAACGAACGGCCACCCGACCCAACTTGCTGGCCCAACATATTCCACTTCACACAAATACGTTGTGTGCCGTCCATGGCATGTACATCGCGACAAGCAGTGTAAGAACGTCGTCTTTCGGACCTTTGGCTTCCTTCCCTTGCTGTACAAGTTTTTGCAACAACACCTTCTACCTTCGTTTCTTCCTCCTCTTCGCTCGCAAGATTTTTGACCTTGTCTTTTACTTCAGTTTTAGACTCAAGCTTTCCCTTCGTGTCTATTTCTTCAATCTTCATCTGAAGTGTTCCCTCAGTATCTTTTACTTGACCAGGCTCGACCTCCTTGTCATGTAATCTGGATTGATCATTTCCACTAATGAAAGAGCAGACCAAGTTCTCAAACAAATCTACATCTGCTGGAACAAACCAACCCTCATGCAACTGTAAAGTTAAAAAAAATGAAGGAGAACAAACATTACTATATCATTGAAGAAGAGTTCAACATTGCAGAAAATTATACATAAGATAACATACAAAGTCTAGATATCCTTCACCAGAAAAGTTCTCTGGGACAGCTTCAATGAATAGGTGAATGAAATATAGCACAAAATGACCACATTGTTCACCATTCCTTTATTGAGGAACCTATAGATAGATTAAAAGTAATTAAAGTCAAAAATCATATCTACTTGCATATGAGAACATGTAAAATTCCAAGCCTCATGTTCCACTCATTGACATATGCAAGTGTATGATACTTACCTGTGGTGCATAAAGTGGAATGGTGGCAATGCCATCTATTGTTGCTGGGTTCCCTTCACTCTTGTAAATGTCCATGATGAACCTACATAGAAGCCCAACAATATTGAGTAAATCAAGCAACAATGACGACCATGTAATCAAATTAAATAGCAGTGAAAAATATAACATATGACTATAAAAAGTAAACCATATGGACCATATATCTAAAGTTCATTGCTTTACATTACCTCTTAATGTCTTTCTCATGTCAGTTTGGTTCAGCCGACCAGAGAGAGTCGAGGTACAGAATGCTGGGCTTTGCCTTCGATGTAAACCCCTGTCCATGGTTGCATAAGATGACCAGGCTCCAATAACCCCTGCATCGAAGTGGTATGATACAACCAAATTCATTATATAGGTATTAAAACCAATTATTAGGGTCAACACTTGAAGAGTATATACCAATAAACAATTGGCACAAATGTGTATGCCTTTGAGAATATACTCTAGCCCTTCATCCATGACAACACTTTCTCACAATTACCGTTTAACCATGCATTATACCACAGGCAATCAAAACACCCAAACCAGGCCTTCACGTCATTAGGGATTTTAGTAAATATGTGCCTACAAAGTTTAAACATGCTGACAATGTTGTAACACAAACATCATGAAAGTTTATGTACAATAACAAGATAAAGAGGTGGCGTTCAAACTCTATATATTGTTAAAATCTATTTGAATCCAACATTCGTGCCCTTCGACTCGAAGTGTACATTGTGGAGATATCTTTCACCATTTTCGCCTCTGCAGAGCACGGTCGAGAGGGGAGCTTATGGACGTGGTCTGTTGCAACCATACTACGGGTCCGCGGACCCTGTGCAGGTCTTTCCATAATGGTCTTTGAGAACTCAAGTTTCGAGACAATCTTCTTTCCCCTGTAACATTACATAGAAATGTCAATAAAAATTCAACAAATTTAATTCCAATGAAAGAAAATTAAAAACATTCAAATTAAGAACTTACATGGCCCTGTCCAATGCTTTTGAAGCCAAGTCTAAATCTGAAATTTTTGACAATGTAAATATGTAATATCAACATATATAAAATTTGTAAAAAAATGGTTGTTACCTAGCTTCCACAACTAACACCATTGCGCTGTTATTAACGGTTAACAAAGACAATTGATGAATAACACATTGAACCCGATGTTATCATGAGCTACCCAAGAATGTTAAGGGTGCATCTCGCCTAGACAAGCTAGGTATGCCTAGCATTCGAATCCTGTAATTCTTTTTCATCATTAAATAAATTATAAAATCAACCTCCTAGTGGTATGATTGGAGTTTTCCCACATCAGGTTCTACCCCCAAAATACCTCTAGGCAAGGTTTTCCAAAAAAAAAAAGAATAATACATATGAAGCACTTAAAACAAATTTGTTCGAAACACTCAAACAAAAAAAAAGTCATGAAGAAGGTCCCTGTCATTTTTTCACTATTTTAAGGTGATTTCCAGACATTCTACATCATTTCTCTCCTAACATACATTCTTGTCATCAACATTGTCATCCTCAAGGTAAGGCTGTGTGACTTGAATATCTAAAATCACCCCTACCTTAGTGCATTGCCCACTATGGACATCAAACAAATCTCTCGGCTGTGCTTTCCGAACAACAAACCAACTATTGTCTTTAGGATCTTCAACATACCAAAATTGCTCTACTTGAGATGCTAACACAAAATGATCTGTTGTTCTCAACAATTGTGTTGGATTAATCAAAGTGAATCCCCTATCTTCTTTCACCCCCCTCCTAACATCAATCCAGTCACACTTAAATAGTACAATTTTCATTTCACCATAATAATCCAACTGCACAATTTCATTCAAAAACCCATAGTAAGTGACGTCTCCTTGAATAGGTTTTTTGTCGCTGGAGCTTGCAAAGCTTGAGGTTATAGCAGACAACACAACACCACTATTGCAAGTTCTTCTACGTTGCTCAACTTGTTGAGTGTGGAAGTGAAACCCATTAATTAAATAGGTATGAAATACATTTGCTACAAAAAGTGGTCCATCTTTCAGCCAGCGGAGTTTTGGAGATAAAAGGTTACCCATTTCCACTTGAAATCTTTGTACCTATGCATTAAGTGAAAGCACAAGCATTAGAAATAATACACAGCCACCAACATCTCTTACACATGCATGGTTTTACTTTTCCCTTAAACCAATTGGGAAATTTTTTGTTCCACTCGCTTTCTACTTCCATCTCAGTTGCTCGAGGGTGTTTACTCCGAATTTGTGAAAGATGTTATCTGCATGTCAAGTAACCAATGTACATTCATGTGTGTGCAGTTGCTCATAGAAAGTAACAAGAAAATAGAATTATACTTACTCTCTATAAGGAGCTAGCGCATCACAATTGAATAAAACATACCGGTGTGCCTGACATATGTCTTCCTTGTGAAGGTTAACATGAATCCCTGCACCTAATGGACGGCCTACATCTAAGAAGATGGCCCATCCATCATCATCATTGTCATTGACATAGGCACCCTCATTCCGTCTGGGCCTATTAAACCACGTCTCCACATCATCATACAAATATCTAGATGCAAAAGTAAGCATCTCTTCAGCTAAATATCCCTCAGCAATGCAACCCTCTGGCCGTGCCCTATTGCGCACATATGACTTTAGCCGCGCTAAATATCTAGCAAATAACAAATCAAATTATTATCATCAAAAGGAGTGAAAGACTTAGAAGAGTCAAGAGTATTGTTCATACTTCTCATTGGGATACATCCATCGATAATACACTGGCCCACCAAGTCTAGCTTCTTCTGGTAAATGAATAAGTAAATGTGTCATGATATCAAAGAAGCTGGGAAGGAAGATCATCTCAAGATGACATAGTGTGACTACAATCCATTCTCCAAGGCGATAAAAATCATCTGCTGATGAACTCTTTGAGCACAACTCCATAAATAAATTACACACTTTAGTTAGTGCAGAACTCACTTCCCTTTGTGTCATTCCTCGAATAGCCACTGGAAGTAGTTGTTGCAAGAGCACGTGACAATCATGGCTCTTTAAACCCCAGATCTTTGCATTCTTCTCATCCACATGCCTTGAAATATTAGAGGCATAGCCATCAGGGACTTTCACACTCTTGAGAACATTACAAATGGTCACCTTCTCAGCTTTGCTTAATGTGAAACGTGCTGGTGGGAGCAATGTCTTTGTTGGACCAGCAGAGCGTGGGTGAAGTGATGACCTAATACCCATAAGTTCTAGGTCTTGTCGTGCCTTGAGTCCATCTTTGTTCTTACCACCAAGTCCTAATAGTGTACCAATAATACTATCACAAACACTATTCTCCACATGCATGACATCGAGATTATGTTGCAGCAATAGAAACTTCAAATAAGGTAAATCAAAAAAATATAACGCTTCTTCCAATTTAAATATTTGTCAATCTCAGTGTAATTGTGCTCCTTACATGAATGGTTTCTCTTTCTCTGCACCGTTGTCTTCTTCAATGGGTCCCTTTTCCCCTTCAATGCTACACTTGAAGCCTTCCCCAACGTAAAAGAGAGCCCTTCTATTCGGTGTAACAATTCATCCCCCGATAGTCGGTTAGGACTTTTGCCCCATTCTTGTTTTCCATCAAACATGCGATACATTGATCGAAACTTATGATCTTGTTGTAACCATCTACGATGGCTATGATAAAAATGCTTCCCACTTGATGGAAGCCACGATGAGAAAGTGTGCTTATTACAGACAGGACAAGCCAATCGACCTTTGGTACTCCATCCAGGCAGGCATGCATATGCTAGGAAATCATTGATAGTCCACAATATTACAGCACGCATCCGGAACATTTGACCAGTCGAAGCATCAAAAGTATCAACTCCATGCCACAATACCTACAATTCCTCTATTAGTGGCTGCAAATATACATCTATATCATTACCAGGTGCCTTCGGACCAGAGATGAGTAAAGATAGGAATATGTTTGGGCTTTTCATGCATTCCCAAGGTGGCAAATTATATGGCATCAGAAGAACGGGCCAAGTGCTATGACCGATCAACATTATACTATAAGGATTAAAACCATCACTGCCTAGACCCAATCGTACATTTCTGACCTCCAATCCGAAGTCATCTATAGCATCCAATGTCTTCCAACAAGCTGAATCAGCAGGATGACACAAAATGTCATCTTCACGACGTTCTTCCCCATTCCATCTCATGTTAAGAGAAGATTTTGAACACATGTACATCCTTTGCAATCTTGGAAAGAGGGGAAAGTGACGGAGGAGCTTTCTTGGTACTTTTTGTTTCATTTCTTCATCATTATTAATTTTTACATCACATTTCCATCTGCTTTCACCACACTTAGAACATTTATGCAAATCATTATTTTCTTTCCAATACAATATACAATCATTGGGGCATGAGTCTATCTTCTCATATCCATAGCCCAAGTCACTGATAATTTTTTTCGTCTCATACAATGAATTTGGCAACACTTCACCATCCGGAAGAATCTCTTTCAACAACTTCAACATTAATTCAAAAGAAGTGTCACTCCATCCACCCATGCACTTAATGTTGAACATTCGAATAATAAAAGAAAGCTTGGTGTGTTTTGTACAACCAGGGAATAAAGGTGTTTCAGCATTTCTAATTAACTTATAGAACATTCTAGCATTATCATCCACATTCATTGCACCTTCATTTTCCCTTACACCACTCTTATTTTCAAAGGTTGGCCCAAATGCATCATGTAGCATGTCATGCATGCCCCTATCACGAACATCATTCTTTAAGATCCAAGCCTTAGTCTCACCATGAAATCTCCAAAACTCTTTATCCTTGATAACTCCATTCAAGTATAAGTGTTGTCTTACAGTCTCCTTATCCCATCTGTCAACATATGCACAACGTATACATGGGCATTTGATTGTCTGATTACCCGGTACAATCCCAAATGCAAACTAAATAAACTCATCAACACCGTCATAGTATTGTTTTGCATCCCTTAAAGAAGTAAACATGTAAAAAGGATGTCAGCTAATTATCCATTCCAAAGTAAACATAACATAAGTTTCTTTATCTACAACAGATACCTTGAAGCATCCATCCACCCCCAATCCATTGTCCTCTCACTTGTAATTAAAGACAAAAATTATTTAGTAAACACAGATAAACATCAGTGCACATGATCCATATTCAATTCAAGCTCTTTTTCAACCATTATGTACATGTATGTATATAAAATATAAATGATGATGAATAGAGTAAAACGTCATATCAGAGTCATGGTCTGTGGCATTGTTACACCAGAAGTTTTCCCTGAGGGAAGATTACTGGTTTCCAGTCGATAGACCAGACTCCATATGAGGATCAGGACTCGACAAAACAAAAGATAAGGGAATTGCTTAGAAAGAAAAGTAAAGTTCTTAAATAATGTTTTTTCTCTCTAGCTCACTAAACAACAAATAACAACATCCGCCACTGAAAAATAGAAACGGGATAGAAGATTACCAAAGCTTTAGCTTAATATGATCGAGAGAGTAATCTCCTATCCCCTACTAAATAGAAAAATAGTCCTTTACAAAAAAATTGTGGCTAAATAGAAAAATAATAAAGCAAATACGACATTTATACCACACCAGCAACATAGTAAGGATATTTGCTTCAAAAATCATGTCAACAAAATTCTAAATAACTTTCCGGAGTAGCTTGAAGACAACCACGCTGGATGGGGAGCCGTGGCTGGGTATGAGCAGGCAATGTGGACTACACAATCATAGTAGAAATGGGATAGAAGATTACCAGAGCTTTAGCTTAATATGACCGACAGAGTAATCTCCTTTCCCCTACGAAACAGAAAAATAGTCTTTTACAAAAAAAATCATGGCTAAATAGAAAAATAATAAAGCAAATATGACATTTATACCACAAGAGCAACATAGTAAGGATATTTGCTTCAAAATTCATGTCAACAAAATTCTAAATAACTTTCCGGAGTAGCTTGAAGACAAACACACTGGATGGGGAGCTGTGGCTGGGTATGAGCAGGCAGTGTGGACTACACAATCACAGTAAAATGGGATAGAAGATCACCAAAGCTTTAGCTTAATATGACCGACAGAGTAATCTCCTTTCCCTTGCAAAATAGAAAAATAGTCCTTTATAAAAAAAGGGTGGCTAAATAGAAAAACAATAAAGCAAATACCACATTTATACCACACGAGCAACATAGCAAGGATATTTGCTCAAAAAATCATGTCAAAAAAAATCTAAATACCTTTTCAGAGTAGCTCGAAGACGACCACACTGGATGGGGAGCTGTGGCTGGGTATGAGCGGGTAGTGTGGACTATACAATCATAGTAGAGTTGCGTGGGAAGCACATGCGCGGTGGATGGGGTCGTGGTTGTAGGAGGCTGATGGGGTCGACACTGCAGGAAGGGGGCAGCTGGCTGAAGAAGAATGGCCGAGGGTGAAGGGGGTTGGGGTTGTCGGTAGCTGGTTGCAGGGTCTGGGAGCAAATATGTGCGGAAGAAGAAGAGGAACGGGGTAAAAAGTGGTGGAAGAAAAAGAGGAAGGTGTGACAGGGATCCCGACGGTCGGCGATGGGGCTGGCGGGTGGCATACGTTTGCAAGAAAAAGAAAGGGGGAATAGAGCAAGCACGTTGGAGGCGGTGTAGATGTAGCCCGTAGTGGTGTTGATAGGGCTTCTGTTGTAGTCGTTTGGGGTGGATGGTAGGCGGGAGGCGATGGCGGCTCTAGGGAGTCGCAGCGGCCGTTGTCCTATTCATGCTCTGAAGTAGAGGGAGCTACTATAATGGGGAAGGAGGGCGGGAGAGGTGGTCCGACGACGAGTAGGTAGAGGTGGTGGGTGAGGCCGACGGAGAGCGCGCTTAGGGTTTTAGTGGGGAAGAGAATGAAGAAGGAATCGGGGGACGGGGTGGCGGAGGAAGAGGAGGCCTCGGGCGGCGTCGGCATAAAAGCTCAGGCGACCTCGGGCGGCATTTTTGCCGCCATCGAGCTCAACCCTATTGTGACGCTCTTCTATTTTTTTTATTTTTTTTCAATCGACTTATTGTTACGTTTGAAAAATGCGAAACCATTGATGAGCTCTATTCTCACATTTATAAAAGAAACGTCGTTATATATTATATTTTCCTACATTTATTTTAAAACCATCAGAATAAAATGAATATATAGCAACGCTATAATAAAACATAGGAAATTTACCAACGTTAATTTAAAAACGTCAGAATATGTCACTTATACCTACGTGTTTCATAAGCGTAGGCAAAATTCTTGACTATAGGCCAGTTTTCTTGTAGTGCAAATAACTTCTATCCAGTTAACGATTGCGGAATTAAACTGATTGACTTCGTTAACTGAAAGACTCACTAAATGATAGATCGATGGCTTAAAGAACAGCTTGGCATCTAATGTGCAGTTAGTACACACACAGATGTGTAGCAAACTAATCAAGGGGCATCAACAGATATGCAATTAAAACATGATCCTAAGTATGCATCTAGCGAAATCATAGTAGTTAATCAAACCACAGCACATAGAGGATTTTTAGGTGGTTCAATCCTCCAGACCTACATCCACCCCACACTCCAACTAGAGTGTGGATTCCGCTGATACACAGCTTAAACTGCTGGGCCTTACAGCTTGCCTATAACCGCTGACCTACAGCTTGCTCCGCTGGACATTACAACTTAGCCACCACTGATTCACAGCTTCAACCCGCTGGGCCTTATAGCTTATGCCACTGCCGATTCACAGCTTCAACCCGCTGGGCCTTACATTTTATGCCACCGCTGATTCACAACTTCTAAAATGGAATGTAAAGTGGAAAACAAGAATGAAACAAATCAGCAACAGAAAGCTGGAAATGAAGCACAGTAATGTAGCTTGCTCAGGAGCAGTGTGGTCTGGATCTGATCCAGAGGCCATAGATCTTCTTGCTGGGAATGCTCAGATGAGGATCTGTCATCTCCTTCTTCGATCTTGCTGCTACACTCTCTTATACTTCTTCAACCACACGAGCTGTTGGAAATTCACTCACGGATGACTGCTAACTCTCTCAACATCTCTCTCCCTCTCTTTCTCTTTCTCTTTCTCTGGTTGCCACTGGCTTTCTGCCGCTCTCCCTTCTTTTCTTCTTCTGCTCGTTGTTCCCTCTTTTTTTCTCTCTCTTTGAGATTGGGCGATCTGCTCCCTTTTATAAGACATCAGATGATGGGCGCGTGGAAACCACATTTCCCGGCCAAAAATTCGTTCAGATCTGAGTTGAGATGGCCACGTGCCAGCATCTTGGTTTGTTTGCTTTCCACGTGTCAAACACAACGCTTCACCTTTTGCCTTGGATCACGTGCCTAATATCTTAGTACTTTAGTTGCTCGTGACTTAGAGTTCGCAGGTAATTGGGACACACGTTAGGTGTTTGATCATGAGTCTTACCTGTCATTATAACGAACAAAGTATCAGTCACATGTTATGGACTTAGATAATTCACATGTCTATGTGTATAGGCACAGATGAAAGAAGAACTAGCACAGACTATATCATGCAGCTAGCGCAGATCTGAAATACACATGCACCGTCCTTAAGTGTGTGTGAGGCACTACTTGTTACGATATAGAACAGAGAGTGCACTGACCATCTACACTCATAAGGTAAACAATGCAGTGACTTTGGTTATGCAGGATACAATTGTGTACTGACCTTATTACGCATGTATGAAAACATGCACATACCTTTATATGCATGAAGCAGGCAGTGCATCGACCCTTTGCATGCTTGAACTATAACTAGCATCGATCTTAGCTGTGTGAAAACACAACTAGCACTGACCCTAGTTATGCACGATGCAATTGGCGTTGACTCTATAGAACCATGCACCAACTTAAGTTCATGAACTCTTCATATTAGCACTGACCTCAGTGCATAAGATTGCATACTAGCTTCGACCTTAGTGGGTACTAACGTTGACCTTAGTTCATGAAGAAATGCAAGCTAGCACTGACTCTAATGCATGACGTAGACTTTACATGCAGACATAAGCTAACTAGCATCAACCTGGTATGTAGGTGGCTAGACTAGCACCGACTTTGATGCAAACAAGATGACTAGCACCGACCTGACATATGCAGATAGGTAACTGGCATCGACCTTAGCTTGCATGATAAGCAATATGCACTGACCTTGCATGTATTGTTAGAAATATGCACTGACCTTGTATGTAGACAAATAAAGTGTGCACCGACCCTGTATTCGGACCAGTAGAAGGTGTACCGACCTGATATGCATATTAGTAGAGTATGCACCGACCTTGTATCGCACAAGGGCAAATGTGCACCTACGTTGTATTACATAAGCGAAGTGTGCACGGACCTGGTTTAGTACAAGGTAAAAGCTGCACCGACCTTTTTTATCCTTAATGCAAATGTGCACAGACCTTGTATCTACACAAGGCAAATGTGCATTGACTTTGTATGCATATGACTAAAATCTGCACTGACCTTATGTAGTGAAGAAAGTGTGTGCACTACCTGTTCGATGAAATGCACACAACTATCTACATGAAGAATGAAATGTGCATCGTCCTGAATACATAGAGAAGAACACATGTCCACTGACCTTCTATACATGGTGATCGTTATGCATTAACTTTGTCCAGAACTAGATAGACCAATGCATAGTGAAGCATTTATGAATCATAGTGTTTGTATCGTCAGAAACAAATCATCAATCCATCAAAGCACATATGACATCATGCTCATAATGAGTCATAGTGTTTGGCATCATCAAAACCACAGGGATACAACAACCCCGCCATTCCCAGCTATGGTCTGGGTTGAGCAGCCTGTGAGGGTCAAAATCCCTGTCTTCAACTGGAAGAAACCGAGCCCGTTGCCCGAGCCTAAAATGGTCGGCCCAAAACTCTAGCGGCTGTAGGCCTATATAGACGGGCTAGAAGAATATGAGCAGCCCGCATTACAGCCACTACTGGTGAAGGATCATGTTCCATGGGAGGAATTGGAGCATCTCTCTCTGCAGCAACAAGATGAGTGCAAAGAAGTCCATAAAGAGGACGAAAGCATGTTCTGGGGGCAAGCGCCAACCGAAAAGAAAAAGAAGAAGAAAAGAAGGGGTCGAAACACCAAGGAGGAAACATTGTTATCTTGCAACATAATGTCCGCCCTCTTTACCCTGCTTGGGCATGAGGATGGAGATGAAGACATAGGTTATACCCCCGCCGCCGAGGCTAATCAGGCTGAAGCCTCTCAATCAGCACATGCGACCCGCTCAAGTCGAAAATGGGGGTGCCCGCAGCCTGCCAATCTTAATATCATCTTCAGGGGTGAGCAGCCGTACAAGATACTCGGACCAGAAGTTAAGGGAGTCCAGATTCCTCCTCCGTCAGGACTATACAACTAGGCTGGGGGTAGTAGCAGCACTCCTTCCTTTCTAGAATTTCTCAACAAGTCCCAGGGCAAGCAGCCATGTCGTAAAGCCAGCCCCGCAGCCGAAAACATACCCCCATGACCTCAGCAGCTGTCGAGCCAGACAAAGAGAGATAAAGCCAAGGCAGAGATAGATGCCAACAAACAGCTGAGTGAAGCTGCTAAGCCACAAGAAGACTTAGAACCAGAGGCTGATGAAGTAGGCCCATCAGGGGTGACTATGCAAGATTCCTCTAGGCCAAAATGGGCGGAAGAGATGAAGTTGTCAAATGTCTGAGCGGGCAGTAGAATCATGAAACTATTGAAGAAGCTTCCTTCTCAATTTACTATTTGGGAAATCCTATGCCTAAGTGAAGAAACCCGATAGATGATTATTGTTGCTTTGCAGATGCCTGCCCAATATGAGAGCTATTTGGTTGAAGCATTGCCTTCGACAAATATTACATTCAATGAGGAAGACATGTTGTTGCCAACTGCTGAGCACAACAGACCCCTATACATGAGGGGGCAATTGAATGGCCAGCCATTGAGCCAGATTTTGGTAGACCCTGGGGCAGCTGTCAGTATAGTCCCCTACAAGATATTTCAAAAATATTGCTTTAATGTTCACCTGGATAAGGTCAAGGATATGCACATCATGGGTTTCAATCAGAAGTTTGAAGTCCCGCTCGGTGTGGCGGAATTCACTCTTGCCATGGCAGATTTCACTACGAAAGTCCAGTTCCACATAATAAATTGAAATACCACATACAAGGCGCTGCTTGGTCGTCCTTGGCTACATAAAAATATGGTGGTACCTTCAACTCTCCACTAATGTATCAAATATGACCATGAAGGAAAGGAGGAAAGGATATTTGCCGACCTCCATCCATTTGAAGTATTTGAATGTCACATGTTGGATGCGCCATTCTACATAGAACAACCACAGAAAATTCCTAAGGGAAAAGTCTCAGTGAAGGCAGTAATGAAAGCTTCCGGGGACGATTGGTTCCCGCCATCGCCGCCTGGCTATGTGAACCCCTGAAGGGTATCCCATATCACCACCACAGGAGATGTGTGCAGGGCAGCGCCTCCTGCTATTTTCCTATAGGTGAATGAACTTAAAATGGAGGATCGACATGATCATATGAAGGTGCCGGAGGGTCTCTTCAAGCCGATAGTCGGCCTTGACCATTCCACGGTCAGGCCTCTCAGAACTTTGGAAGTGACCCATAATGAAGTCCCCACCAGCTTGTTCTATGTTGGGGAAGAACATGCAGCGCGAGAAGATACTGATTGTTGCCTCCCTGAAGACTTGGAGAGCGCTGCAGTGCCTGTTCAAAGGTTGCCTTTTACCTTGGACAAGATGGCCAGCATGTTCATAAAATAGCACATCCATGCTGGCCAATCTCAAAAGACGATTGAGGCCTTCCAAAAGCTCTGGTATTCTGCCAGCATTGACAAGGAGCTTAGATGCGTATCTCAGCATCCAGGGCTGGGATTCTCGCTAGAAGAATATTATTACAACGGGCGATATGAGGTGGACACCATCTCTATCCTCTCATCAACAGAAGAAGCGTCTCTTGGGGCAACTTATGATGAAAGCCCAGTGGAAGATGAACAAGCTCAGGCGTTCCAACAAAAGGACCAAAATCTGGAGGTTGCCACCCTCTACAAATGTTGGGAGCAACTCAGGGGTGAGGAGATGACTCTCAAAGCTAAATTCGATACAGCTAATAACAACGAAGCTGAAGATGCCGAAGAAGAGGTGTACGACCCCTCCTGCAATCCCTTCACTACCACCACAACAACTCATTCTCAGCCGGCCGATGCAGGGGCCACTGCAACATGTCAAACAATTTTTGTCGATGAGAATGTGACCAAGTGGAAATAAGACGCCTCTCACAAAGACGTGGCAATGCAAGCTGAAGCAAAAACTGAGTAGTCCCCACTTCCGGTGGAGCTAGAGAGCTGTTTTCGTTATTCGGCTATGGAAGAGCCGACTCCTGCCGAAGCAGCTGATGCACCCCATGAGGAAAGAACTGAAAATAACCCGCTACCAGGACAATTTATGCTCCGGCTATCCCATGAACTACAAACCCTTGGAGAGGTCGGAGGGTAAAATAATAATACTACCGAAGTCCTTGAACTCGATGACATTAATGATGTTTCAGATTTCGTTGACCTTGAACCCGCACAGCCAAAAATTGAGGACGGGGGGGGGGGGGGGGGCAGGCCACAATCGATGAACTGGTAGAAGTCAACCTGGGGAGTGAAGATGACCCCAGACCTATCTTCCTTAGCGCTCAGCTTTCTTTAGTCGAGCGGGAGCTATATGTCCAATTGCTGCAGGAATTTTGAGACTGTTTCACCTGGAGTTATAAAGAAATGCCCGGGCTTAGCCCCGCAGTTGCCCAACATGAACTGGCAATTAACCCCAATGTGGAGCCGGTGAAGTAGTCGCCGTGGCGCATGAGGCCGGAGCTCATCACTCAAATATGCAAAGAAGTTGACAAGCTTATTGAGGTGGGCTTCGTCGAAGAAAACCAATACACTACATGGCTGGCCAACATAGTGCCCGTCAAAAAGAAGAATGGTTTGATCCGGATATGTGTGGATTTTCGTGATGTAAACAAAGCCTGCCCAAAAGATGACTTCCCGGTGTCGATGATAGAAGCCATGATAGATGCTACAACTGGCCATGAGGCTCTTTCCTTTATGAATTGTTCATCCGGCTACAATCAGATATGGATCGCGGAGCATGACCGCGTTCATACTACTTTCCATACTCCCAAAGGTATCTACCATTATAAAAGGATGCCTTTCAGGCTGAAGAATGCTAGCGCAACCTACCAACGAGTGATGACCAGAATCTTTGATGAATTGCTTTACCATAAAGTCAAATGCTACATTGATGACTTGGTCGTTAAGACCAGAAAGAGGGAGGAGCACTTGCAAGATCTCCAAATAATATTCCAACGGCTCAAGCAACATGAGCTAAAGATGAACCCATTAAAATGCGCCTTTGGGGTCTCCAGCGGCAAATTTCTGGGTTTTATTGTAAGGCATCGGGGGATTGAAATAGACCCCGCAAAGATAAAAGCCATTCAGGACTTGCGTCCACCAAGGAACCTCTCCGAGCTACAATCTCTCCAAGGTTGACTACCCTATATCCAATGATTCATATCGAATCTGTCCGGAAGATGTCACCCTTTTCACAAATTGATGATGAAGGATGTCCCATTTTACTGGGATGAAGAATGTAAGGCGGCATTTGAAAAGCTGAAGGAATATCTCAAGACCCCTCTTGTGCTCGGTGTGCCAGTAAAAGGGCGGCTGTTGATCTTGTACATAGCAGCCATGCATTATTCTCTGGGGGCAATGTTGGCCCAAAATAACGATGAAGGAAAGGAGCAGGCCCTCTACTATCTCAGCAGAAGATTGGGGAGGACCAAAGAAAAATATTCTTACATTGAGAAGAGTTGCCTGGCGTTGGTCTTTGCGGTCAAGAAGCTACGACACTATATGTTGTCGCATGAAATTAAGTTGGTCTCCAAGGTAGATCCATTGAAGTATATATTATCTCAGCCAGCACTGAAGGGCCGTCTTGGAAAATGGGCGGTCATACTTATGGAGTTCGATATCTTCTATGTGCCGCAGAAAGCCATCAAGGGACAAGCCATTGCAGATTTCTTTGCCACACACCCAATACCTGATGATTCTCTATTGCAGGCGGAACTGCATGAAGATGAAACGCTAGAAGCAAACCAGGTGCAACCCACATTGTGGCAACTGTATTTCGATGGTGCTTCCAGAATTGACACTACGGCCAGTGGGCCTAGCAGAATTAGAGGCAGTACAGGCGTAGTCCTGAAATCTCCAGAGGGGGAGGTAGTGAACCCCTCCTGTTCAATCAACTAGCCCTACACAAACAACGAGGCAGAGTATGAAGCTTTGATTATCGGCCTGGAAATTACCTTATCTATGGGAATTCAAATGCTGGAAGTCTATGGGGATTCCATGCTAATTATTAAACAGGTCAAAGGAGAATTTGATGTCCGAAAGTCGGAACTCCTTCCCTATCACCAGCTGGCGCTAGGCCTGATAGCAAAATTCTATTTCATCTAGATAAAGCACATCAACCGAGGACAGAATGCTCAGGCAGACGCCCTCGCAAAGCTAGCTAGTTCCCTGGCATTCTCGCCGGATGAGAGCCTGAATGTGACCGTCATCAATAGGCAACAGGTACCAAGGGTGATGGATATCCCAGTTACGGGAGAAGAAAATGAAGTTATGGCTATAGAAGAAGCTTGACAGCCTGTTTGGTGGGAGCATCTGCTACAATGGTTTCAACGCCAACAGTTGCCGAAAGAAAAAGAACACACAATGAAGTTAATAAGAATCAAAGATTCTTACGAAATGAGAAACGGGACTTTGTTCCGAATACTAGCGAGTGCCAGAAATAAAATCTTGCTACGTTGCATGTCTGCCAAGAAAGCCTTGCAAGTCATGCATGAGGTGCATGGTGGGTCAGTTGGAGCACATCAGGCCTCTCCGAAAATGAAAATCGAGATAAAGAAACTGGGCTACTACTGGCTCACCATGTTTGATGACTGCTGCGAGTTCGCCAAGACTTGTCAAAAATGCCAGGAGCATGCTAACATCTCGAGGAGGCCTCCGGCACCACTACATCCCACCATCCCAAGTTGGCCATTTGCTCAATGGGGCACAAACGTGGTAGGTCCTCTGCCACCCTCCTCCTCTAAATGCAAGTACATCTTGGCAGCCACAGACTACATCTCCAGATGGGTAGAGGCAGTGGCATTAAGAGAAGTAACGAGGGAGCTGGTCGCCAGGTTCTTCCGCCAGAATATAATATTCCTGTTTGGGGTCCCCAACCGAATCATTTCTTACAATGACAGCCATTTCAGGAACCAGAAGATATACCGGTTGGCTGATAAATATAAAATTGATTGGAGGACTTCGTCTCCCTACAACCCTCAAGCTAATGGGCTTACAGAAGCTTTCAATAAAATGATGTGCACCTTGCTGGCAAAAATCGTTAACTCTAGTAAAAAAGATGGGGAAGAAAGGATGTACGAAGCACTTTGGGCTTATCATACAGTTTATAAAACCCCAACTGGATACTCACCATTCTCCCTCGTGTACGGGTCAGAAGTGGTGGTACCAATTGAATTGGAAGTCCCATCACTGCAGGTCGCCATTCAACATGGTTTGGTCGGCAACAAACAAGCCAATGTGGAAAGAAGATTGGAGGAGCTTGTCGATTTGGAAGGAAAGCGACTTCGAGCACAACAAAATATTCAGCTATACCAAGCTCGCATGGCCCGTGCTTTTGACAAGCTGGTCAAAGAGCGAGAATTCAAGAAAGACGACCTTGTTATGGACAAGAGAAGAGAAGTTATGGCAGCCAAAGGGAAAACTGACTGAAAATTGGATAGGCCTGTACATTGTCAACCGAGTCTACGAAGGAGGCGCCTATGTCCTTGTAGATCACATGGGCGCAGTCCAGTTCTCCCCTCTCAACGGGAAGCATATGAAGCTATATCGGGCAACTACGCTGACGCTTGAAGACTAAAGCACCCATGGCCCAACCATAGTCCCACCAGGTCATAATACCTCCAACGGACCTTACATCCGTCTGGGTAAAGAAAACCTCTTCTTTGCTCGGGTATCAACCCCATACCCGAGAATCTTACTCGTATGGCCTCCAACGGACCTTATGTTTGTCTGGAGGAAGAATACCCCTTATTTGCTCGGGTATTAAACACATGCCCGTGAACACTATTTACAAGGCATCCAACGGACCTTACATCTGAGTGGATGAAAGGAGCCCTACCTTGAATATCACCCCCACAAATGCCCTCGATGGACCTTACGCCTGTGAGGGTAATGAAAACTCTTTCCTTTGCATAGGCATTAACCCCATGTTTGTGAATACAGAGCCTAGCGGCAGCAGGCTTCGTGCCCTAGCAAGCTCATATATCATATTGCCATTACGGGCCTTACGCCTAAATCGGCATCAATTCTATCCTTTGTGTTGGCATTCATATTTGCCAAAGAATAAGCCCTTCTTTGACACAAGGCTTTGTGCCCTAGCCAACTATGTCCACAATATTGCCATTGTGGGCCTTACACCCGAATCGGCGAATACTCCCCCCCTTTTTTGCGTTGGCATTTGATCTTATCAATGAATAAACCCTCTGTTGTTGTAAGGCCTCGTGCCCTAGCCGTTCACATATGCACAATGTTTCCATTATGGGCCTTACGCCTGAATCGGCAGATATTCCCCTTTGCATTGGAATTCGTCCTTGCCGATGAATAAACCCTTTTCGGCGCAAGGCTTTGTGCCCTAGCCATTCATGTGTACACAGTATCGCCATTACAGGCCTTACGCCCGAATCGACGCTAATTCTATCCCTTGCGTTGACATTTGATCTTGTCGATGAATAAACCCTTTTCGGCGCAAGGTTTCGTGCCCTAGCCATTCATATACACGCAATGTTGCCATTGCAGGCCTTGCGCCTGAATCAACACTAATTCCGTCTCTTGCGTTGGTATCCGTCCCTACCAACGAATAAACCCTCTATCGACAAAGGAGACTCTCTGTCCGAGCCAATAATCACATGTTGTTCCCAACTATCATCTCAAAAAGAAAAAATGGGGCTTAAAATAGAGGTGACGCGCCAGACTTGTTCTTTCATTAGGACAAGGGTAAAAAGGGCGATAACCCAACTGTGGTGAAAATTCGAAAGGGCGCTGCAGGCAAAATCAGGTACCCCGCCAGGTGAAAACCCGAAAGGGCGCGTGGGCAAAAGCAAGAGGGGGTCGATGCCGACGAAAACCCGAAAAGGGCGCTTGCATCGATAATGTGGATTTTTTTAAAAAAAGTAAAAAGACAGAGAAGAGGGAAAGAATGAGAATAAAAAAATGCTTTCCCTAAAGACATCCTCATAAGGAGAACACCCCCATATGTCCCACCGGAAGCAAACCACTTATACGACAAAGTCCAATTGGAATAGGCCTTCCGCCTGTTTCGACATTAAAACTATTTCATACTTCGACATTTAGCCCAATGTCGATGAATACATCTACCCTAATCGTCATCAGCATCGGTGACATTAGTGATCGAAGCCTTAACTTGGACCTTCCGTCCTTCTTAATAATATTAAAACTATTTCTTGCTTCGTCATTTAACCCAATGTCGATGAATACATCTACCCTGATCGTCATCAGCATCGGTGACATCAGTGATAGAAACATTAACTTGGACCTTCCGTCCTTGTTAATGATATTAAAACTATTCCTTGCTTTGACATTTAACCCAATGTCGATGAATACATCTACCCTAATCGTCATCAACATCGGTGACATCAGTGATCGAAGCCTTAACATGGACCTTCCATCCTTGTTAATGATATTAAAACTATTTCTTGCTTCGGCATTTAACCCAATGTCGATGAATACATCTACCTTGATCGTCATCAGCATTGGTGACATCAGTGATAGAAGCCTTAACTTGGACCTTCCGTGCTTGTTAATGATATTAAAACTATTTATTCCTTTGACATTTAACCCAATGTCAATGAATACATCTACCCTGATCGTCATCAACATCGGTGACATCAGTGACCAAAACTTTAACTCAGACATTCCGTCCTTGTTAATGATATTAAAACTATTTCTTGCTTCAACATTTAACCTAATGTCGATGAATACATCTACCCTGATCGTCATCGGCATCGGTGACATCAGTGATCGAAACCTTAACTTGGACCTTCCGTCCTTGTTAATCATATTAAAACTATTTCTTACTTCGACATTTAACCCAATGTCGATGAATACAGTTACCCTGATCGTCATCAGCATCGGTGACATCAGTGATCGAAACCTTAACTCGGACCTTCCATCCTTGTTAATGATATTAAAACTATTTCTTGCTTCGACATTTAACCCAATGTCGGTGAATACATCTACCCTGATCGTCATTAGCATCGGTGACATCAATGATCGAAACCTTAATTCAGACCTTCCGTCCTTGTTAATAAAACCTTTTTGCTTCGACATTTAGCCCAATGTCGATGAACACACTAGCCCTAGTTGTCGTCATCATCGGCAAGATCAGTTGAATGAAACTTTAACTTGGACCCTTCATCCTCGTTAATGAAGAATCTACCTCTTGGCCCTGGTATTCGTTCAGCCGGTGAATATAATAATGCTCTGGCGTCAGCCTAAAGAAACATTTTCCACTCAATCTAGCCTAACCTTGATTTCGGGGGACATAGCGTGGCAGTGGAGCGAACTCCTCGCCCCTTCTCTAAAGGCGTGAGCGCTCTCCTGTCCTAGCAGCTAACACAGCCCAAGATTGGTGAAGCTAGTCTTGTACCTCTACTCACATTAGGGAGGGAAGGAAAATAAATACACAGCTAAGACTCGGCACAAGTATGTAAGGCAAGGCTGAAGAAAATATCATTGCATGGAAGGGGTGTGTTGGGATCGGTGGGCTCCCCTCTTTGTCTTTGATAGTGTTTTTGCTGATAACAATATATTGTGTGTGAGTACTGTAGAAAATGCTCATTGATCACTTTGGAGCTTACTGTTGATATCTTGTTTTGTAGGATTTGATTCTTGGAATTGTGTGGTCTGAAGAGTCGACCTCACCCACTCTGGGAGTCGACATGTTCTTCATGTTCCTTCACATGCATGAACCTATGTTTGATATGCTTAGACCTATGCTTCATGTGCATAGACCTCACCATGGGTCTCTCTCAATGCAATTCATTCTAAGGGTTTATCATGTATATTCTTCATGGTTTTTCTGGTTTCTGTCCATGTGTTATGAGCTTGAATGCTGACATATTTAATTTATGTGAATCATGGTAAAATAGACTCATATATCTTTCTATTCAGTGGAGTTGATACGTCTCTTGATGTGTGTGTGCTTTGAGCACTTTCTGCACTGGTTTTCCAAGGCCTATATATTGCTAAGGTGTTTTCATCAACTTTGGTAACTAGGCTGCATGATGCTCTAATATTACCTTTTAGTCATTATGTTTGGTGCTATAAAGGGTGAATACAAAGTCGACTCCTGATGGGCTAAAAGTCAACTTTTGAAGGTTCCGGTTCTTTCTAATGCTTTGCAATGGATGGCTATCAATGAACTTAGTCTGATTTTGCTAAACTATTTTTGAACTGAACTTTGAATAGGTTTGGACTGAAGTCAAGATTCTTGATCTGAACATAATTCACTTATATGCATGGCTGCAATTTTAAATTCTGATTTGCAGATTGATGAAGAAATTGCATGTGAAGATCAATCATGATATTAGCTTCTTCATATACATTGGCTTAATGCTGTCATGAGGTTGAGCTTCTAACATTGCAGGTTCAGAGTGCACCCCATCATTTGGTCCCTTAGCAAAGTTGATGGATAAATGAATTCTTATGTGAACCATATTGGAATTGGGCTTTCCATGTCTGAATGTACTTCTCATGAAGTTGCATTTTAGCATTCTATACTGCAAGTTGATTGAGATAGCTAAGTGTGACAAAATGAGTTGAAAATGGCGTAGTGATTACGTATTTCAAATGCATTGATCTAACCTTGATTTGAAGTGAATATCCATAATGTGCAGGTTCCATTCTGCCATCAATTCATGGATCCATGGTAATATTTCACTTCTGCATTTTAGTTTTAATTGCCTTGAATGGGTTTGAAGTGGTCTTCATGTATTGGGTTTACAAGTGTTTTCATGCATGTTTGTTCTTGGATATCTGTGGTAGTTAGTGTGTTGTTCATCTTGTTTCATCTTTCTCTAAATGAATCCTAGGTTGTTTGGTATTTTTAAGACCCTCTAACCATGTTGTTCTCTTGGCAATATCATGTTTTCATAAGAGGGGATTTGAGAGTGTTATTTATGCATATATTTCTAGGAGTGGTTTGAAATTCAATATGCTTAACACTTACATTGGCTTGTGATGAAATGATGTTTAATGAATGCCAATACCATGTTTCAATGCATGGTTATTTGTTTTTAATGCTTGGGAGAGGTTTTGTAGGGTTTCATTTGAGTTTAAATGGGTTTTCATTTTTGTCAGTAAAAGTGTCGACTCTAAGAGTCGACACTTATTTACAAGTGTTCTGTTTGCGTGTTGTTTTAACAAACCAGACAGAAAGTGTCGACTCTGTGAGTCGACACTTTTTGGTCTGTGTATTGTTTTTGTTGGCTAACAGAACCTCTCACAAAATGTGTCGACTCTAAGAGTCGACACTTTTGTCTTAGGTCCTGTTTTTACAAACGGGACAAAAGGCTGTGAAAAAAAGTGTCGACTCTAAGAGTCGACACTTTGTCTAGTTCGTCCGGAACGGGTTTTGCGAATATGTTTCGAAACCCACTTTCTAAAATCCGATTGGCTTGCTACTTTACCCCAATGCCCCTAGGGTTTCACACATCCATTGGGTGTGTATCTGAAGGGTTTTTAGAGGGGCTTTATGGTCTTTTTACTGCTACCTTCATTCTTGCATAAGTAGGCTACGATCTCCATCGGAGGAGATATCTTTTAGGGTAATACTTTCCATCTGTTTGCAAGAATGGAGGGAGAGGGTGACTCATCTGTTGGAGGAGGAAGGAGGAGCCGCTCAAGACTGCTTCTCACGACCCAATGTCCAGATCTGGGGGCGATGTTGCTGCTCTTCATCGTCTGCTGGTTTGGGCACGCGTTTCTTCAAGGGGCTGGCCACTTCCACTCATGGTTCATTCGCTCCAAAGCACCGTTCCATAGTATCTCCTAGTTGTGTTGAAGATAAAAGGGGAAAATCTCATTAACCTATTTTCTTATCTTCATTTGGGCATAGATTTATATTTGGGCGTTTATTGTATATCCTTCCGTTTACCAAACTCGATATATCATCGTGTGTGGGCGGAGTTGCATCACCGCATGTCTGGTTTTATTGTAGGGAAAGTTTTCCCAAGTTTGGTTGTGGTAGACGGAGCTACGTCTCCGTGTGGTTTTAGTGTTCGGGGTGTGTTCCCGACGTTGTGTGTGTGTGCTGTAGAGGCAGCGTTTTGGGGCTTGTCCACGTGTGGATATTACTGCGGAAGTAGCGTGAGTGTGGTTGGGGTTCATCCCCGTGTTGCTACAGTTCGTAGCGTGGTAGTGAAGCCTCACCAGGTTCGGTGAGGGGTGGACGTAGGGAGCCCGTCGTGGTCCCGAACCACCTAAAAATCTCTATGTTCATTGTGGTTGCCTGTGTGATTGTCCATTTCCTCTATCTCCGTTCACAGGCCAATTTATAGATTTTATTTCACTGCTCTACTACACACTGCTACATCTGCTATTTGTATTTGGGCATTGTTAACCCATTCTTTGCATTTTATATCCGTGTGAGATCGGAAAGATTGAGAGAATTCTTTTAATCTCACTTGAGTTTATGCTAATTAATGCAGTTAATTTTAATTCCACCGTGATCAATGTGTTTAGTTTAGAAAGCTTTTAAAATCCGCCATCTAGACAAAGGGGACAATTCAACCCCCCTTCTTGTCCACCATCTAGTCTGGGCCAACAATTGGTATCAGAGCCCAGTCTCTGATTTTTTATTAGCAGGCCTTGTGGTCTTAGAGAAAAGATCTTATCATGATGGCTAGTGTGCATTCAATTACCGTCTTTGATGGTTTTGATTTCACATCATGGCTTGGAAAATTGTGTGTTTGGATTTCTAGTACTAATATGAGGCTTTTGAATTTAATGACTAATGGTCATCATGCTCTACCAAAAGATAAGTCAAAGTGGACCGATGAGCACAAGAAAAATGATTCTGATAATCTTTTTGTTTTGAATATTCTCAAGGCTGTAGTGAACACTAACATTTATCCTTTTGTTTTAACTTGTAGGTCAGCCAAAGATGTCTTGGATGTGCTAAGCGAGGCCCAAAAAGAAATATGCAACAATGGTGAGTGCCTCGTGGCAAACAATGAAAATGAAGGCCAAAGCGAGGAAAACTCTAAGGTAAACTCCGATTCTGAGGAAGAACATGAACTTAGCTATGATGAGTTGATGAATGCATATGATGAACTGTTTGACAGATACAAAGCATTAAAATCTGAAAATAAGAAACTAAAAAAGAAACTTGATGATTCATCGTATGTTAACTCACCATGTACTAAATGTTCTGAAGTTGAAAACTCTTGTGTCGTTAATTCATCATGTGAAAAATATTCTGAGCTTAGGAACTTGAATGAAAACTTATTGCATGATGTTGAGGTACATAAAGAAATAATTTCAATTCTGAAAACTAAAAATGAGACGTTAACTGCTAAGATTTCAGAATTTGAAAACATTGAAAAGGATCTAAGAGGAAAATTGAGTTGTTCAAATAGTGATCAATTTTTGCTTGTTGAACTTCTACAGAATGAAAAGATTGCTAAAGAAATTGCTAACTTGAAAGATCAAAACAGTCTGTTGGTTGATAAAATCCACATGTTTGAAAAAGGAAAACATGTTGTTGTTGATGACTATGAAAATCTTCATGTTATAGAACAAGAGATTGTAAGTTATAAAACTGTTAACTCTTTGTTGAATGAGAAACTTGCTATGTCTGAAAAAGAAATTGCTAAATCTGAATTGCATATTTCATCATTGGAAAATGAGATCAAGAATTTGAATGAATCCGTGTGCTTATGTGATAATGAAAATCAAAAAGACAAAAATGGCATAGATCAATCTTGTGTGCATGAAAAACTTCCATCCAACAAATATGAACATGCCTTAAGAAAAAAAATGAATGTCTCCTGTTACTATTGTGCCAGATTTGGCCATGATATGTATGACTGCCTTGTGATGAAACTTGATGATGATACGACCTTAAAGTAAAGAATGAATGTGGTTTTTGGTTCCAAAAATCATGAAAACCCCATAATGAAAAAATTCAACAATCATTGCTTCTAATGTAGGTTACATGGTCACATTTTTGAAGATTATTTCACAAAGAAAAGTGACGATGAGTGGTTTATCAAAAAGAACATTTCATGTCATTACTGTGGCAGTTCTGGGCATGTAATGAATGATTGTTATGTGATGAAAAATGATGACAAATGGTTTATGAAAAGAAAATTTTCTCATTACTTTTATTGCAGCCAAGATGGTCATTCAATGGATGTATGTGGTTTAATGAGAGCTGATGGTGAATGGTTTGAGAAGAAAAACAAAATCTGTCTTGCTCATGCTAGAACTAACTCCTCGGGACCCAAGATGGCTTGCGTACCCAAATGTCCAAAATGAGAATATATTTTGCAGGGGCGCCTTGAGGCCAAGGAATGCTGATAAATAAAGGTTTCTCAAGGCGAGAAAGAAAATGGTTTGAATTTGAATTTTATTCTGCTTAGGCTCTCCGTGAAAAATCAGAAAAGGTAAAAATAAGGTGTTGAATATTTCTCTGTTCAAACTGCTTAAGCTCATTTCAGATTAACTGAGTGCCTAGTATCTCAAATGGTGTGTAGTAGAAAGGTGGATTACGTTCACCTGGATACTCTCACTATGTGTGAGTAGGGTCTTCAGACCCCCACCTCCACCTCGTACTAAAACTCGGTGAAATCAAATGCCCACTTGTGAATGTGTTCTTTTACTAAGTTGCATAAATCTGAAAATGAATCTATGAAATGGTCAGAAAATCTGTTTCTATGCTACCTCTCAAATCTTGCTCATTGCTTATTTATGAGCTAGCTTGTTTGTGGAATGGACTGCACATTTACATAGTTTTCTTGCTGGAAGTCTTTGACTAAATTTTGAAATATGTGTGAAGGGGGCATTGCATAATTCCTGAACATATCTAAATCCTTGTTCACAAAAACATGGACATTTTGGTGATATCCTTGATTACTAGTTTGGACTCATCCTTTGTTGACTTTGGAAATTACAAAAGTGCTGAGATTTTATGAGTTCATTGATTAGATAACTGGAACACCTTTCATTGCATATCTTGTAAATAAATTCAGTTTTGAATTGCTCAATGTTGGACATATAAGGTCCTTCATAGACACTTTTTCTTTCGATTTGCAAACAACAATTCAGTTTTTGAATGTCCTTGTCTGTGCATAAAGTTTTTCACACTTTTGCTCATTTTCTGCATATAACGATTCTACTTTTGAATGCTTTAGACTGCACATAGAGTTTTTCACACTTCTTAATCACTTTTTGAAAATAACAGTTCACATGTGCATATATAGTTGACTTATGCATACACACAGGTTACATACTTACTTTCATGCTCATATCATGCATATATTTGCATACACTTGACATACTTGTGTGCTTGAATTCCATGATTATCTGGTATATCAAATGGCGATTGCGAAAGGTTGGATTATGTCCAACTGGAAGCTTTCTACACGCGTGATGGTGGTCTTCGGACCTACGTTCTCCGCCAAGTACCGATAATCAATTTGCTTGAAATATTTGAAAGATCCTTGCTTGATTGCTTGTAAATATTTTAAGAAAGCCATTTCTTGAAAATCTTCTAAGACCTTACCTCCTTGATAAATAAAACACAATGTTCTCGATCTTTTGTGAACCATGGCATATACAAAGGAGGAGGATTTATTTCTAACTGTGCATACATTTAGGGGGAGTCATAACTATGTCTAGGTAAATTCATTTTCTACATGCAAAGTAATTACCCACATACTTTGTTCAAAAATGATGCATATGACTTTGATTGATAAGGATTTCAGAAATTCCGTTTAACACTTCAACGGAAATAAATTTCTACATGAAAATTAAGAGAATCGTGAGGAAAAAGCTGCCTACCCCGCAAGCTTCAATAAGTGGAATGTCTAACCAAGTAGCTGGGAATCCCCACTGAAATAAATGAGGAAACTCACGTCGAAAGGTGAAACAAAATCCACATTGCGTGATGAATCCTAGTAGTCATGAAATCCCATTGAGACATATGAGGTGACTCGCGTCGAACTATGAAATCCAATAAAAGAAAAGCAAACAAAAAGGGGTTGTGTGAAGTTACCAAAAGTCGAGGATCGAAATGGAAGTGTAGGAAGAAAATAACCCTCTAGTGTTTTCTAGAAATTCTGCTCATATCCATATAATTTTGAAGTTCATTGCTCATTTACACAAATTTTAATTTTGGGTATTATTATGATGACTGTATATCTTGAATTTGTTCTTATCATGGTTTATGCAACACCTTTAGCATATGGATGCACTACCTTTTTTTATTATGCATCATGTCTCACATTTCGATTTTGAATGAACTGTTCAGTTCCTATCCTTTTTACCCCATTGAGGGGGAGCTATAGCTTACTACATGTTTGCCACATGCATGTCTACATGCTTGCTTGAAATTTCATAAATCTTTAGGCTATACATGTAAATAATATGTTAAATAATCCCATTGTCAATCGATTTTTGTTCATGACAATAGGGGGAGAATAATGTGCTCTTTAGCATAGCACTTGCATATAGGTTAGTTTCATTATACTCCTTGTGCATAGTTTGGTTATACTCTGTTGATCATATCTCAAATTGAGCATCTAGACATATTTCAAAAACTTTGCATATTGCACATCAACTTTCATTTTCTTGATTTGTGCTCATGGCTTTCACGCCTTCCTTTCATGGTAGGTTATTGCTGAGTTCGTGCACTATTCAATCTCAATTTTTTTTTGATTGTTCTTCTACACCCCCACTTTTTGATAATGTCAAAGGGGGAGAGAATCTTAGTGGCCACAATATATTGTCATCATCAAAAAGGGAGATATTGTTGGGTTCGGTGCGCTATCTTCATTATCTTTGATAATGGTTTTGATGATAACAATATATTGTGTGTGAGTACTGTAGAAAATGCTCATTGATCACTTTGGAGCTTACTGTTGATATCTTGTTTTGTAGGATTGGATGCTTGGACTTGTGTGGTCTGAAGTGTAGCAACCCTGATAAATGAATATTTGAAATGAATTAAAATATATATATATAATACAGATAATAAGAAGAGGGTTAAATGGAGGAATAAAACCCAAGATGCAAATAACGCCTCTCATTAAGGCGTTATTTTAATAATAAACGCCTCTACCTAAGGCGTTATTCAAGAAAGGACGCCCTCACCACAAGACGTCAAATTCCAAACGCCAAAAAGGGCAAGGACAAGAAACACCCTTTTTTTGGGCGTGTTTTAAAACAAGGAACGCTCTTATACAAGGCGCTTCTTAAGAAACGACCTGCACCAGGTCGTCAATTCAAGAATCGACGCCCTGACCAAAGTCGTTAATTCAGTTCGTGAACCGTTCGACCCAGACACGTATCCTGGGTAATGGATAAGCATTAGAAAGAGTTAAAAGGTGGTAAGGACTCTATTAGGGATATATTACCCTCACACAATCACTAACCCTAATAGGATTTCCAAAATCCTATAAATAAACTGTTCGATCCAACCCTAAATCTATTTGGACGGACGACTGCTGCACGGTACGTGAAGAACATATGTTCTTCTAATTCCTTTTGTTTTCTGCTTCGGTTACATGAAGAACTAACGATTCTTCATCCCTTCTTACAGGTTAAGAAGCTCCTACGAAAGAACCAGGTAATGTTCTTTCTTCCTTATCCTCTCGTTAGGTAGTTGAAGAAACTAATATATGTTTCTTCTTTCATGTAGGATCTACAGCAAAATTGACAAAACCAAGAACAGGTGTTCTTCATCTAAAACAAACTCCTTCTTAAAAAGATTTTCTTCCCCCTGCTGCTACTGCGGTTGATTGGTTGCAGTAGAAGTTTCAGATCTTTCAAACCCTTTGTCAGTTCAATCATATTAAGGTAGGTTTTCTCAAGATACGGTAGCCCAAATGAATTTAATGCAATATATATATATATATATAAGCATGACATGCATACGGTTTATATATGGTTTCATTGTGTTTTTTCTGAAATATTTTGAAAGAGACGCCCCTGTCAAGGGCGCTAATTTACAAGACACGACCCTGCCCAGGTCGTCAATTTAATATTTGACGCCCTGTACTCAGGCGTTAATTTCACATAATCATGAATTAACCATGTTAAGAACTGATTATATATGAAATCCTGATTACATTAATGCATGATCCTCTGTCCTCAACCCTACTGATTTTATTATCAAGATTATATGATTGTTATCCTTGATTATCGTGCAAATCGTGCTTTCTGATATTTATTGAATTCACGACCTGTACAAAGTCATTTTTCACCTGTTAACGCCCCATCATAGGGCGTGAATTGAAAGGAAACGCCCCCTCCTAGGGCGCGTATCTGTTAAATTCCTGAAAAAAAATATTCTGCAAAATAGAATTTAATGATAACGCCCCTGCCCAGGGCGCGTTTTGATAATTCCTGAAATTAATTATATCCTGTCCAATATTGTGAATAAAAAGGACGCCTTCTGGTATAGTCGTCAAATCGTGAAGAAACGCCCCTGCCCAGGGCGCGTTTTAGATAAATTACTGAATTAATGAAAATTCTGTAAAATGGAAACATGTGTAAACGCCCTTATGTTAGGCGTTAATTACTTGAGAAACGACTTGACCTATATCGTTATGTTCTGTAAACTGATTTTTATCCTGATTCTGTTAACCGATGGTTTCATATTATACATATACGTATATATCGGCACTATTCTCCACTCCGTGAGTATAGTCCCACGTTTCACGATTGTTTTATCGGTCACACTCAACTCTCATTGACATACAAGCTCTCCATTAGACATTCCGTTCCTTTGGACTAGCGAGTTAGTCATAGAGACCTCCGTAAGACTCCTCGTACCTTGGATTCCCTCAAGGTCGACTGAGCTGGTTGTACCCTAAAAACCCATTACACCATTGATGCCATGTCACTCTAAAGAAACATGGGATACCGGCCCTTATGATTATACAAAGAGTATATCATAAGAAATTCTTAATGGGATGATGATATCATGCCATATCATGTCATTCTTATAAACCTCAATTCTATGATAAGAATGAGGGTATCTTACCTTTGATATACTATTCATGTGGACCTCAATTCTATATAAAGAATGTCCATATTGATTTATCATGGTACCCAAGTTAAGGGAACCATATTCTACCTAGTTTTATCGATATCGTGATTATACCGTTATTATCGCCAATCTATGTCCTTTGTCATATTTTGGACTCTATTCTATCAAAGTTGTCATATATGTCTACAAGCTTGATTATTGAAATTCTATGTTGGCTATAAACAAGAGTGGATGTCAAAACACATGATAAATGCCTGCGCATATAGGGCCCGATCTGGTCCTGGGAGGAGCACCCGAAAGTACTTGTGCCCATGGGAGTTAAAATGATAAGGTATCTGGCATTATACCGAGTACTTGACTTACTTGATTGGACATTCCACACACATCTTGTACTTGAATCGTACTTGACTTGACATGAATTGTGTGGCCCGAAAAAGGGTAATTTACTTGCTTGATACATGATAGCCAAAGTTCTTGACATGACTTGTTAAACGTACTTGCTTGAATATCTTGAATAAACTTGTTATCTTGTTGAAAGTTCATGATTAAGTTCATCTTATTTCCTTGATATTATATTCTCTCTATCTTGTCGTTTTATGCGAGCATGCATAGCTTTATTGCATTCATGAAAGATGTAATTACTTAAACCCCTTGCTAGTACTTGAGATATAATTTTCTACTGAGCGTTCGCTCATTCCGTTTGTCCCTTTTTACTTTTCAGGTAAGTCTGACGACGATGGAAGTCAATCGGATGGGAATGGTCAAGAGTGAAAGTGATAGAGCTGCTCAAGTGTCATCTAGTCTTTTCTATAGTTTCTTGAGTCAAATATGTATTCTTTTTTTTTATTAAACAGAGTATTAGATTTGTAATAGTCTATCCATTATGAAATAAAGGATTGGGTTATCTTGCTATTTTGCGCATCTCTGTCTTGGTGTCGAATACACGACCACTCTGATTGACATGATTGATATAAACTCATCACGCGTCTCCGGGTATCTTCCGCGCTCGGGGCGTGACAGTTTTTCTGGTATCAGAGCCTAAGGTATTCAATTCCTAGGAAAACCCAAGTCCAAGGATAAGTTGAACGTTTAACCAAGTGAGATTGGGTAGAACCAAGGGATTAAGAGTCAATGAGTCTTTTAATAAGATCACAGTGATATAATACTAATGTAGCTATTATAATTGTAGGATAATGGCCGCCGAACATGCTCAATGGCGCAACATGCAGCGTACCCTCCAAGGGATGACTCAAGTGCTACAACAGGTAGCACAAGGTGGTGCTCCACGAGCTGGAAGCTTACACCAAGCCTTTAAGAACATGAATCCCCCGAAGTTTATGGGATCGACCGATCCGGACGATGCCGAGCATTGGGTTCGGGAGACTGAACGCATATTCCGTGTCATGCAATGCACGGATCAGGACAAAGTTCTATTAGCTACATTCCAGTTAGAGAAAGATGCTAGATGCTGGTGGGAGTCTATTGAAGCAACCATCGATCCTACTCAAGTAACATGGGAAGAATTTGTGGAATACTTCAATGCTAAATATTTCTCGGACCGAGTCCAAGAAAAGAAGGCTGCAGAATTCGCTGCATTAAAGCAACGATCTTTATCATTAGCAGATTATGAAGCTCAGTTCTCCCGGTTATCTAGATATGCTAAGCATCTTATTAGCACGGAGAAGATGAAAGCCCGTAGATTTCTTAATGGGCTTAGGCCTCACTATATTACTCAACTGGCGCCTATGGACATCCAAGTTTATTCTGAAATCGTGCGCCGAGCTCAATTACTTGAAGATGCCACGGAACTATCTGATAGGATCCGTGGAAAGGACAAGAAGGAGCAAGTCACAGGTTCGGGTTCTTTTAAACCCAATTTCAAGAAGAGGCCCAATAATGGAGGTTCTTCCTCTCAAGACCATAAGTTCAAAAAGACCAAGCCTTTCTCTATCACAACTACCCCTTCTAATACAGTATGCAAGCATTGTGACAATGCTGGTCACAAGATAGAAGAATCCTGGAGGAAATTAGGAGCTTGTCTCCGTTGTGGGAGTCGCGAACATCGGATTCCCGATTGTCCATTAATGAATGACCAAGCCGGTGACGGTAAATGCCCGGTGACGAAGAATGCTCGTCTTCATGCAATCCAAGAGACAGAACCTGAAGAAGAAGGCGGATTAGTGGAAGGTACATTGAAAATTTGTTCCAAAAGTGCTTATGTCTTATTTGATACGGGTGCATCGCATTCCTTTATTTCTAAGAAGTTTGGCGACCCGTTACCGTTAGAACCAGAATGGATAAAAATAGTTCTAACTACTCCTCTTGGAAGTGAAAATGATATTACTCATCACTACCAAAACTGTGAGGTAATGGTTCAAGGTAGGAATTTACCTATAGATCTCATATGCCTCGATCTAAAGGAGTATGATGTTATACTGGGAGCGGACTGGTTATCCAAATACCTGGCAACGGTTGATTGCCGCAATAGCCAAATTGCTTTCAAAGATTTTCCAGAGTTAGTCTTTACTCGCCCCAAGAGTCGGAGCAAATCCCCTCTTATTTCGACTCTTCGAGCAAGCAAGCTCGTCAGGAAAGGATGTGTATCCTTCCTTGCTTTTGTCACTGTTAAAGAAGCTAAGGAAACCAAGATAGAAGACATTCAGGTAGTGCAAGAATTTCCAGACGTATTTTCGGAAGATTTGCCAGGATTACCCCCTCAAAGAGAAGTGGCCTTCACCATTGACTTAGTCCCTGGTGCTGGTCCAGTTTCAAAGGCACCCTATAGAATGTCCCCTGCGGAACTCAAAGAGTTGAAGGAGCAGTTGATGGAACTAATTCGAAAAGGGTTTATTAGACCAAGTACTTCCCCGTGGGGAGCACCAGTCTTATTTGTGAAGAAGAAGGACGGATCCATAAGATTGTGCATCGACTATCGACAGTTGAATCATCTCACTATCAAGAACAAGTATCCACTGCCGAGAATCGATGAGTTATTTGATCAGATTTCAGGATCCAAATATTTTTCCAAGATTAATCTCAGGTCGGGATATCATCAATTAAGAATCAAGGATGATGACATTCATAAGACTGCATTCAGAAGCAGGTATGGCCATTACGAATTTGTTGTTATGCCTTTTGGACTAACAAATGCCCCTGCTGCCTTTATGCAGTTAATGAATATCATATTCAGGCCTTATCTAGATCAATTTGTGGTAGTCTTCATTGATGATATATTGATATATTCCAAGACTAAGGAAGAACATGAAGAGCATTTGAGGATTGCATTGCAAATCTTAAGGACAAATCAACTATATGCTAAGCTCAGCAAATGCGAGTTCTGGCTTGAAGAAGTCACCTTTCTCGGACATGTCATATCAAAGGACGGTTTATCTGTCGATCCGTCAAAGGTTGAAGCTGTGAAAAATTGGGAAAGACCAACTAATGCAAGCGAGATCAGAAGTTTCTTAGGTCTTGCAGGATATTATCGGTGATTCATCAAAGACTTCTCCAAGATCGCCGTGCCTCTTACAAGGTTAACTCGCAAGGAGATCCGATATGAATGGAGTGAGGAATGTGAAAGAAGCTTCCAAACTCTCAAGGATCATCTTACTACAGCTCCGGTCTTAGCTCCACCAATAGAAGGAGAGAAATTCGAGGTTTACACCGATGCTTCTGGCATTGGCCTCGGGTGTGTCTTAATGCAACAAGGGAAGGTCATAGCATACTCTTCTCGTCAACTGAAGAAGCATGAGGAGAATTACCCCGTCCATGACTTAGAACTGGCCGCGGTGGTATTTGCCCTAAAGATATGGAGACACTACTTATATGGAGTGCAGTTTACTGTATACTCCGATCACAAACGTCTCAAATATCTATTTTCACAAAAGGAGCTAAACATGAGACAAAGACGCTGGCTAGAATATCTCAAGGACTTCGACTTCAATATACAATACCATCCCGGAAAGGGTAATTATGTTGCTGATGCCCTTAGTCGAAAGCCGAGAGCAATGATAGCCAATTGTATGATACAAGAATGGAGGTTGCTAGAATAATTCTCCGAGCTCAATATTCGCTTGGACAAGGAAGCCAAATTTGTCACATTATCTCATGTAAGCATACAGTCCGATTTATTATCTGAGATACAAGCACTTCAGGATGATGATCCTATATTAGTGGAAATCAAAGGAAGACTAGAAGGACAATCTGATTTTCAACTAACTTCTGATGGAAGATTGTTGTTCAAGAATAGAACTTGTATACCGGACTGTCCGGAATTAAAGAAGAAGAACTTAAATGAAGCTCACCGATCAAGGTACACTATTCATCCAGGATCAACCAAAATGTATCAAGATGTAAAGAGGAACTTTTGGTGGCCTAATATGAAAAGAGAAATAGCAGATTATGTATCTCGCTGTCTCACATGCCAACAGGTCAAGGTAGAACACCAAAAGCCTGCTGGAAAATTACATCCTCTAGATATTCCTAAGTGGAAGTGGGAGGACATTGGTATGGATTTCATCATGGGTTTATCCAAATCAAAAGGAGGACATGATGGAATATGGGTTATTATTGACCGTTTAACTAAATCGGCACATTTCTTGCCAATAAAGAGCCGATGATCAATTGATGTACTAGCTGCACTATACATTAAGGAAATAGTCAGGTTACATGGAATTCCTGTCTCAATCATGTCTGACAGAGATCCCTGTTTCACTTCTCATTTTTGGAAGGGATTACAACATTCGTTGGGAACAAGGCTCAACTTTAGTACTGCTTTTTACCCACAAACGGATGGTCAGACCGAGAGAACTAACCAAGTTGTTGAAGATATGCTTAGAGCTTGCATCATTGACATTGGTGGAAGCTGGCATGAACATTTGCCACTAGTGGAATTTGCATATAACAACAGCTACCAAGCTAGTATCCAAATGGCACCTTTCAAAGCTTTATATGGAAGGAGTTACCGATCACCCTTATGTTGGAACGAAGTTGGAGAAAGACAACTATTAGGTCCAGACATGGTAAGGGATACAACTGAGAAGATACAAGTAATCAGAGAAAGATTACAAGTTGCTCAGACCAGACAAAAGGCTTATGCTGATACAAGGAGAAGAGATCTTGAATTCAAGGTTGGAGATCATGTATTTCTTAAAATATCGCCTGGACGTGGCATACGAAGATTTGGTGTTAAGGGCAAGCTTACGCCAAGATTCATCGGACCATTTGAGATACTCGAAAGAGTTGGCGAGGTTGCTTATCGCATCGCATTACCTCCTCAATTGTCCGAAATACATAATGTATTTCACATATCTATGTTGAAGAAGTATGTGCACGATCCATCTCATATTATTGAACATGGAGATCTGGTGATGCAGAAAGATCTCAGCTATGAACAGAAGCCTATGAAGATCTTAGATCGAGAAATACGAGCTCTAAGGAATAAGGTTATTCCCATGCTCAAGGTGCAATGTAATAAGAATCCTGAACACGAAGCGACATAGGAGACCGAGGAATCTATGAAGAAATGATTTCCCGAGTTGTTCTAAGAGGTATATACTCTACACACTCCGCGTGTATACATGATATGCAATTGAATTTGGGGACCAAATTCTTTTTAAGTGGGGGAGGGTGTAGCAACCCTAATAAATGAATATTTGAAATGAATTAAAAAAAATATATATAATACAGATAATAAGAAGAGGGTTAAATGGAGGAATAAAACCCAAGATGCAAATAACGCCTCTCATTAAGGCGTTATTTTAATAATAAACGCCTCTACCTAAGGCGTTATTCAAGAAAGGACGCCCTCACCACAAGACGTCAAATTCCAAACGCCAAAAAGGGCAAGGATAAGAAACGCCCTTTTTTTGGGCGTGTTTTAAAACAAGGAACGCCCTTATACAAGGCGCTTCTTAAGAAACGACCTGCACCAGGTCGTCAATTCAAGAATCGACGCCCTGACCAAAGTCGTTAATTCAGTTCGTGAACCGTTCGACCCAGACATGTATCCTAGGTAATGGATAAGCATTAGAAAGAGTTAAAAGGTGGCAAGGACTCTATTAGGGATATATTACCCTCACACAATCACTAACCCTAATAGGATTTCCAAAATCCTATAAATAAACTGTTCGATCCAACCCTAAATCTATTTGGACGGACGACTGCTGCACGGTACGTGAAGAACATATGTTCTTCTAATTCCTTTTGTTTTCTGCTTCGGTTACATGAAGAACTAACTATTCTTCATCCCTTCTTACAGGTTAAGAAGCTCCTACGAAAGAACCAGGTAATGTTCTTTCTTCCTTATCCTCTCGTTAGGTAGTTGAAGAAACTAATATATGTTTCTTCTTTCCTGTAGGATCTACAGCAAAATTGACAAAACCAAGAACAGATGTTCTTCATCTAAAACAAACTCCTTCTTAAAAAGATTTTCTTCCTCCTGCTGCTACTGCGGTTGATTGGTTGCAGTAGAAGTTTCAGATCTTTCAAACCCTTCGTCAGTTCAATCATATTAAGGTAGGTTTTCTCAAGATACGGTAGCCCAAATGAATTTAATGCAATATATATATATATAAGCATGACATGCATACGGTTTATATATGGTTTCGTTGTATTTTTTCTGAAATATTTTGAAAGAGACGCCCCTGTCAAGGGCGCTAATTTACAAGACACGACTCTGCCCAGGTCGTCAATTTAATATTTGACGCCCTGTACTCAGGCGTTAATTTCACTTAATCATGAATTAACCATGTTAAGAACTGATTATATATGAAATCCTGATTACATTAATGCATGATCCTCTGTCCTCAACCCTACTGATTTTATTATCAAGATTATATGATTGTTATCCTTGATTATCGTGCAAATCGTGCTTTTTGATATTTATTGAATTCACGACCTGTACAAAGTCATTTTTCACCTGTTAACGCCCCATCATAGGGCGTGAATTGAAAGGAAATGCCCCCTCCTAGGGCGCGTATCTGTTAAATTCCTGAAAAAAAATATTCTGCAAAATAGAATTTAATGATAACGCCCCTGCCCAGGGCGCGTTTTGATAATTCCTAAAATTAATTATATCCTGTCCAATATTGTGAATAAAAAGGACGCCTTCTGGTATAGTCGTCAAATCGTGAAGAAACGCCCCTGCCCAGGGCGCGTTTTAGATAAATTACTGAATTAATGAAAATTCTGCAAAATGGAAACATGTGTAAACGCCCTTATGTTAGGCGTTAATTACTTGAGAAACGACATGACCTAAGTCGTTATGTTCTGTAAACTGATTTTTATCCTGATTCTGTTAACCGATGGTTTCATATTATACATATACGTATATATCGGCACTATTCTCCACTCCGTGAGTATAGTCCCACGTTTCACGATTGTTTTATCGGTCACACTCAACTCTCATTGACATACAAGCTCTCCATTGGACATTCCGTTCCTTTGGACTAGCGAGTTAGTCATAGAGACCTCCGTAAGACTCCTCGTACATTGGATTCCCTCAAGGTCGACTGAGCTGGTTGTACCCTAAAAACCCATTACACCATTGATGCCATGTCACTCTAAAGAAACATGGGATACCGGCCCTTATGATTATACAAAGAGTATATCATAAGAAATTCTTAATGGGATGGGATCCTATGGAAGGGGGTGCACTCTCCCTTAAGCCAATAGATGACTAGAGCTTCAAAGGAAAAAAAAAATTTTAATGGGATGATGATATCATGCCATATCATGTCATTCTTGTAAACCTCAATTCTATGATAAGAATGAGGGTATCTTACCTTTGATATACTATTCATGTGGACCTCAATTCTATATAAAGAATGTCCATATTGATTTGTCATGGTACCCAAGTTAAGGGAACCATATTCTACCTAGTTTTATCGATATCGTGATTATACCGTTATTATCGCCAATCTATGTCCTTTGTCATATTTTGGACTCTATTCTATCAAAGTTGTCATACATGTCTACAAGCTTGATTATTGAAATTCTATGTTGGCTATAAACAAGAGTGGATGTCAAAACACATGATAAATGCCTGCGCATATAGGGCCCGATCTGGTCCTGGGAGGAGCACCCGAAAGTACTTGTGCCCATGGGAGTTAAAAAGATAAGGTATCTGGTATTATACCGAGTACTTGACTTCCTTGATTGGACATTCCACACACATCTTGTACTTGAATCGTACTTGACTTGACATGAATTGCGTGGCCCGAAAAAGGGTAATTTACTTGCTTGATACATGATAGCCAAAGTTCTTGATATGACTTGTTAAACGTACTTGCTTGAATATCTTGAATAAACTTGTTATCTTGTTGAAAGTTCATGATTAAGTTCATCTTATTTCCTTGATATTACATTCTCTCTATCTTGTCATTTTATGCGAGCATGCATAGCTTTATTGCATTCATGAAAGATGTAATTACTTAAACCCCTTGCTAGTACTTGAGATATAATTTCCTACTGAGCGTTCGCTCATTCCGTTTGTCCCCTTTTACTTTTCAGGTAAGTCCGACGACGATGGAAGTCAATCGGATGGGAATGGTAAAGAGTGAAAGTGATAGAGCTGCTCAAGTGTCATCTAGTCTTTTCTATAGTTTCTTGAGTCAAATATGTATTCTTTTTTTTTATTAAACAGAGTATTAGATTTATAATAGTCTATCCATTATGAAATAAAGGATTGGGTTATCTTGCTATTTTGCGCATCTCTGTCTTGGTGTCGAATACACGACCACTCGATTGACATGATTGATATAAACTCGTCACGTGTCTCCGGGTATCTTCCGCGCTCGGGGCGTGACAGAAGAGTCGACCTCACCCACTCTGGGAGTCGACCTATTCTTCATGTTCCTTCACATGCATCGACCTATGTTTGATATGCTTAGACCTATGCTTCATGTGCATAGACCTCACCATGGGTCTCTCTCAATGCACTTCATTCTATGGGTTTATCATGCATATTCTTCATGGGTTTTCTGGTTTCTGTCCATGTGTTATGAGCTTGAATCCTGACACATTTAATTTATGTGAATAATGGTAAAATAGACTCACATATCTTTCTATTCAGTGGAGTTGATACCTCTCTTGATGTGTGTGTGCTTTGAGCACTTTCTACACTGGTTTTCCAAGGCTCATATGGTGCTAAGGTGTTTTCATCAACTTTGGCAACTAGGCTGCAAGATGCTCTAATCTTGCCTTTTAGTCATTATATTTGGTGCTATAAAGGGTGAATACAAAGTCGACTCCTGATGGGCTAAAAGTCGACTTTTGAAGGTTCCGATTCTTTCAAATGCTTTACAATGGATGGCTATCAAGGAACTGAGTCTGATTTTGCTAAACTATTTTTGAACTGAACTTTGAATGGGTTTGGACCGAAGTGAAGATTCTTGATCTAAACTTAATTCACTTATATGCATGGCTGCAATTTTAAATTCCAATTTGCATATTGAGGAAGAAATTACATGTGAAGATCAATCATGATATTAGCCTTTTAATATACATTGGCTTAATGCTGTCATGAGGTTGAGCTTCTAACATTACATGTTCAGAGCGCACCCCATCATTTGGTCCCTTGGCAATGTTGATGGATAAATGAATTCTTATGTGAACCATATTGGAATTGGGCTTTACATGTCTGAATGTACTTCTCTTGAAGTTGCATTTTAGCATTCTATACTATAGGTTGATTGAGATAGCTAAGTGTGACAAAATGAGTTGAAAATGGCGTAGTGATTACGTATTTCAATTGCATTGATCTAACCTTGATTTGAAGTGAATATCCATAATGTGCAGGTTCCATTCTGCCATCAATTCATAGATCCATGGTAACATTTCACTTCTGCATTTTAGTTTTAATTGCCTTGAATGGGTTTGAAGTGGTCTTCATGTATTGGGTTTACAAGTGTTTTCATGCATGTTTGTTCTTGGATATCTGTGGTAGTTAGTGTGTTGTTCATCTTGTTTCATCTTTCTCTAAATGAATCCTAGGTTGTTTGGTATTTTTAAGACCCTCTAACCATGTTGTTCTCTTGGCAATATCATGTTTTCATAAGAGGGGATTTGAGAGTGTTATTTATGCATATATTTCTAGGAGTGGTTTGAAATTCAATATGCTTAACACTTTCATTGGCTTGTGGTGAAATGATGTTTAATGAATGCCAATACCATGTTTCAATGCATGGTTATTTGTTTTTAATGCTTGGGAGAGGTTTTGTAGGGTTCTATTTGAGTTTAAATGGGTTTTCATTTTTGTCAGTAAAAGTGTCGACTCTAAGAGTCGACACTTATTTACAAGTGTTCTGTTTGCGTGTTGTTTTAACAAACCAGACAGAAAGTGTCGACTCTGTGAGTCGACACTTTTTGACCTGTGTATTTTTTTTGTTGGCTAACAGAACCTCTCACAAAATGTGTCGACTCCAAGAGTCGACACTTTTGTCTTAGGTCATGTTTTTACAAATGGGACAAAAGGCTGTGAAAAAAAGTGTCGACTCTAAGAGTCGACACTTTGTCTAGTTAGTCCGGAACGGGTTTTGCGAATCGATTTTGAAACCCACTTTCTAACATCCGATTGGCTTGCTACTTTACCCAAATGCCGTTAGGGTTTCACACATCCATTGGGTGTGTATCTGAAGGGTTTTTAGAGGGGCTTTATGGTCTTTTTACTGCTACCTTCATTCTTGCATAAGTAGGCTGCGATCTCCATCAGAGGAGATATCTTTTAGGCTAATACTTTCCATCTGCTTGCAGGAATGGAGGGAGTGGGTGACTCATCTGTTGGAGGAGGAAGGAGGAGCCGCTCAGGACTGCTTCTCATGGCCCAATGTCCAGATCTGGAGGCGATGTTGCTGCTCTTCATCGTCTGCTGGTTTGGGCGCGCGTTTCTTCAAGGGGCTGGCCACTTCCACTCATGGTTCATTCGCTCCAAAGCACCCTTCCATAGTATCTCCTAGTTGTGTTGAAGATAAAAGGGGAAAATCTCGTTAACCTATTTTCTTATCTTCATTTGGGCATAGATTTATATTTGGGCGTTTATTGTATATCCTTCCGTTTACCAAACTCGATATATCATTGTGTGTGGGTGGAGTTGTATCTCCGCGTGTCTGGTTTTATTGTAGGGAAAGTTTCGCCAAGTTTGGTTGTGGTAGACGGAGCTTCGTCTTCGTGTGGTTTTAGTGTCCGGGGTGTGTTCCCCGACGTTGTGTGTGTGTGTACTGTAGAGGCAGCGTTTTGGGGCTTGTCCCCGTGTGGATATTACTGCGGAAGCAGCTTGTGTGTGGTTGGGGTTCATCCCCGTGTTGCTACGGTTCGTAGCGTGGTAGTGAAGCCTCACCGGGTTCGGTGAGGAGTGGACGTAGGGAGCCCATCGTAGTCCCGAACCACCTAAAAATATCTGTGTTCATTGTGGTTGCCTGTGTGATTGTCCATTTCCTCTATCTCCGTTCACAGGTCAATTTATAGATTTTATTTCACTGCACTACTACACACTGCTATCTCTGCTATTTGTATTTGGGCATTGTTAACTCGTTCTTTGCATTGTATATCCGTATGAGATCGGAAAGATTGAGAGAATTCTTTTAATCTCACTTGAGTTTATGCTAATTAACGCTGTTAATTTTAATTCCATCGTGATCAGTGTGTTTAGTTTAGAAAGCTTTTAAAATCCGTCATATAGGCAAAAGGGACAATTTAACCCCCCTTCTTATCCGCCATCTTCTCTGGGCCAATAGGGTGCATGATGTTCCTGTGGAAGGCCGCATTGCGGTATGGCATTCTTGCCGTTGAAGCACCGGGGCGGTCAGCTGGTCCCTCAAGCCATGCTCAACAAATTCTCGCCGATTTACATACTTAAGTAACAATATTACTCGCGGCGCCCAGTCCTGCATGAGACAACCAAAGGCTATGAGGGTGCGTGATATTGACTCAGTCAGCCCCCTCAGCTGGGTGTAAGATAAGTCCCGATGAGCCAGCATAGTTTGCTTGAGCATCTCTAAGTTCTGCCACACCATCTCGTCTGAAGACTGTAAGCCAAGTGATAGTGCATCAGGGAGATAAAACTCTACTCTGCTATCAACTTCGGCCTAGAGGTCATCAATGGGCTCCGAAGAAGATGAAGGCAGTGCCAGTAGGGAGACAAGGGGTGTCACACGCTCTTCTGCCCATACGACGGAGTCGATAGCTGTCGAGGTAGGCACTTTAAGTCCTCCATCCAATTGAGGGACAAGATCTATAGACTCAAGGCCCACACTTTCAGAAGCAAACTCCAGCTTCCCTATCGGCTCTAGCATTTCCTTCAATTTGGTCCCGGGGGTGATAGATAGGACAGTTTTTTCTCCCGGGAGCTCTCTGTCTTCCGGAGGAGGCTCTTCATGCCATTTAATCCGGGCCGCCTACTCCGACTCGGACTCCGCTACAGATGGCAGGAATGTTGCCCCACTATCCACTTCTTCAAAAATTCCTACACCTTCTGAGGAAGGCAGTTCATGCTGTCCCACTGGGGCTGGCTGCTAAAATTCAACGCTGGCCGTGATGGTTAAAGTGGTGGCATCCCCGGCCGGTTCCTCTTCAGGCTCCACCCCTGATGCACCCTCGGTAATGGCCACATCAGCTGGTTCTGGCCCGAACTCCACTGACTGGAGCTGAAGTTGTTTGACCAAAGACTCACCTATCTCCAACACAGAGCCGGGCCCGCTCGGGAATTTCAATGCAACGGGCTTTAATATGGGCACCATGCCCACGATCGGAGTGAAGGCCGTCCATGTTACATGAAAAGGGGAGAAAGCGGTGGTATCAGTCATTGTTGGCAAATTCAATCGCACTGAAATCATGGGCTCCTGAGAAAAGAAACAAAGGAGGCAAACCAAGAACTGTGTCAGACCTTCAGATATAAATGCTAGAAGGCAAGACTGAAGCTCACATGAAAGAGTACAAAGATTACCTCCAAAAGAATAAGGCTTGAACTAGTGGCCCCCGGTGCTCCTAAGTCTGGCTGCGTCAAGGCCGAGTGATGCGGGACGGACACGTGACCTGGGACTCTAACTCGCGATCATCCCTAAGCGAGGGAAGACGTGGGAACGTGCACGGTTGAGAAACCGGCAGTGAGTCTCGGGTTTTGGCCTTTTCGCGTGAACTCGGATCGAGACACGGGACGGGTTACACTCACTCTCTCGCAGCGGTGATACAAATAGATATCGAGCTAATTACCTATCACATGAAGCGGCATTCAAAAATATACGGGTAAAGCAAATGCCTACGAGGAGGGTAGCGAGTTTACCTCCACGCTCCGGGCGTGGGGAAGACGACCCCGGCCAGTTACGGTAACTCCCGGTACAATGGTAAAAACTTAATTACAATAGTGAATTTTATTACCCACTCCATGCAAGGAGGTAAAGGGCTACAAGTGGGCCCGAGAGGACCGTTCCTGGGTTGACGGGCAGCAATCTGGAGGTGCGTTCGGAGCGAACTCGGCCTGTTGGTCCGACTCGGTCCTGCGCCGACTCGGTACTGCACCGACTCGGTTCTGACTCGCTGGACAGTAAGGTACGGTTTCCAAAGGAACGTCACCTTCCTGAGAACTTCTGGAGGCGTCGCTTGGCTGGAACATTGGCAGGACGTCCCTGGTCGACTCCTAGGAGTGGCAGCTCCTGAAGTTGATTTTTGATATTTATTTGTGAATTTTTCCCGGACTATAATTTCGGACCTGCACAGGAAACAGATCTGTATGTCTCATCTAGAAGAATTAATTCTCTCAGATCCGAAATCAGATCGAGGCAAGACTAGTGGCGTTGGAAAGAGGACTGCCTGATATACAACATATAAATTTTTCAACTCGATCCAACGAAAGGATGAGAATTGGGAGGCTCTGCAAGACTGTGATGTTTCTATGGATCGGTTTATAGACACTCAAGATAGAAGGGGATCTACCTGCAACTAACCTTTGACCAAGGGGTAAATGATTTTTTCAGGTGCTAACAAAATTATGGGAGGTAGGGAGGAACGTGTGGAACACTGAGGAATTTTTGTGGATTTTTTGGAAATTTATAATGGGGTGAAAAAAATATGAATAGGTGACACTATCTCATAGATCTGTAGAATGGCAGATTACAGGGGGATAACAAGAAATATGAGAAAAATACTAAACGATGTCCAAATGACACGAAATTTGAACTGGAGCTTAAGGGAGACAGGTAGAACAAGTCCTCAAAGTTTGGGCTTGATCAGATAACAAGAACAAAAGATAAAATTCCAGAGTTGAGGTTCTATCCTGATTTGGACAGAATTTCGGTGATGGTGGCGACGACACGACGACAGCGTGATGGCGGCGGCGGCAGAAATAGAACTCAGAGGATGAGAGGGAGAGGTAGAAAGGGTCTCACACCCTGGAATGATAGAAATACATCTGCAAGAGGGGAGAGAGAGAGAGGAGGAGAGCACACCCTTCTTTGGCTCCAACCAAATTCATAATTTTTCTCTTCATTAATTCTTACAAAACACTATACATGGGCTTATATAGAAGGGGAAGAAGGGGGAGGGGGTTGGGATTTCGTGGGAGAGAGAAGAGGGGTAGCACTTTCTTCCCCCATGTGGTCAATTAGCCTAAAAAAATAAAATACAAAATGTCATTTTAATGGGGGGCACCCCCTTGACTATGAAGGAGCCATTTTAGACTTTTTAGTCCATTTGTCCCCCATGTGTCTAATTGAATGTCAAACCATCTAGAAGCCACCTAGGATGGTTGACCAGCCCCACATGGCTTAGGTGGACCAATGGGGAAGGAATGAGGGCCCCCTTGCTGGACCTACTGACATTTTGCACAAAAACCCAAACAATCCTAGGGAATGACACATTGGCTTATAAAGCCTTACAATTGTAAACATACTTTCCCAAGGATATAAAAAATAAACTAAAGGACACAAATGTAAATTAAAATATCAGTGTTCTTGCTCTGATGTCCCCATCAATTCTCCCCGGGTGGGAGGAACTCGACCCCGTTGAGTAAGGGGTGCGGCTGCTCGAGTAGCTCCGGCGGATGCGTCACCGAACATGGACGCGCGGAGTATGCTCCACTCCAAGTAATCGACACCTGCTCATCCCGTATAGATTCGATATGCACACGCTACTGGGGAAGAGGCTAGAGGTGGACACTCTGAGGTGGGGTCACTCTCAAATGAACGAAGCGGCTCAAAGACTCACTAGGATTCACCGCTGAGTCCCTTAAGTGACTAGATCCAATATGAAGTAGAACCAATCCCAAAGTCCGACCAGTCTCGAACTCGAAAGGGACTAACAACGCGAGCGTACAAACCGACTCGACTCGATGTATGCACAAACACACGACAGACAAACGAAACAAAGACTCAAAAATACCCTAAACAAACCTAATGTCAGTCCGACCCGTACGTGTGTGACGGCGGACCAGGACACCTGAATGTGTGCCATGCATGCATCTGACGTAACCGGAGGTTGACGTCATGGGGAATTCCTAGACCTCCTAAAATGGACCATGCATGCATAGTGGACTTAGATGTGGGAGGACCAGGGGTACCAAATTAATCTTCTTTCTTTCCCCTAGATGATGGTGTATCATACAAGTGAACGGGCTTGGTTGGTGTAGACGACCCGGCCCGAAGGGAAGGGGTGTGGTAGTGGACTCCCTCGAAGAATTGAAGTATATATGGTGGGTCAAGGGGCCCACTAGGGAATGGGTCAAAGGGATCAAAGAAGGTATGACCCCTTGTGGTGGGTTCCCACAAGTCACGGTCCCATGTGTAGAAGTCTTCAAGGTGTGGATGGTCACCTTCATGCATTGTGGCGGGTGGGACGGTGATCGTAGATAGGAAGTATGATTCCTCCCTCGAACAAAAGGGTATGAAGTTGGGCTCGGTCGACATGGGGAGGAATAGAAGAATCTCCGTGGTGACACAACCCACGGTGCACACAGAGGTAATGGACCCTAAGGCCGGATGGGTGAAGTTAAGACTAGTGGGATGGTTGAAGCTTCGGGCTAAGGAGTGCGTCAACTGCCATTGCGAGTCTAATCCCATAACAAGGTCATCTAAGGTATCAACATGGTGACTAGACCAGAATGTAGTGTGGAAGGAGTTGACGGGCACCAATGGTAGGGTGGGGTCCATAGATGGGTAAGGAGGTGGGACCAAGCCATCCTTGAGCCAACTAAGTAGTGGCTCGGAGATGAAAATCGTACCCGTTAGAAACATGGGTGGCTCGGGCTTTGGTGGCTCCAAATAAGATGGTTCCGAATAAGGTTCGAAAGTAGAGGGTAGCAATGGAGCACTCACGGGTGGTGAAGAAGCACGTGTCCTTTCCAACCAATCCGAAAACATTTTCTCGATTTCATCTAAGGTGCGGGTTGGAGTAGGGGCCTCGGGGTGGACTCGCTCCTCATCTCTCGGCCTGGATGCGGACCTAGGCTCGGCTACCGGTGGGGCTTCTTGCCTCCGACTATATCCCACTTGGTTGGAGGTGAGGGTGTGGGGTCGGCTGGGGGTGTGACCCACTTGTTTGGAGATGAATTGGTAGGGTTGGCTGGAGGTGATTGGGTGGGACTGGTTGGAGGGGACCGATAGGGGAACATAGACCTTCCTAAGTTCTCTCTTCATGTCCTATCGTGATTCGATGGGCCATTGCCTCCTAACCTGCCTTAAACCTTTGATGGTTCTCCATTTTTCGGCAGCCCGGTCATGAAGCCCATCCTTGGCAAAATAGAATTGTTCGGCCTCGAACATGGGATAGCAAACGAAGTATTTTCCATGGCGGCTTCCCAACGTAGGTAGTCGCCCGGGTCGTTGGAGACATAAAAATCTGAGGCTTCGGGCCTACAGAAGTGGAGAGGATGGTTGCCCAACATATGGGTGGGCCAACGGTCAGATCGCCTGGGTGACCGGGAGTCCATTAGAGATTGAGGGGAAAACTACATGCTAGACATGTCGACACTTAGGCAAGACACTAGACACGACTATGCAAGGTTGGAATGCACTAACTAATGCACACTAAGGACCCTAGACTTAAACCAAGACTCGGTACGTGGCGGAGCTAATCGATCCGAAGATCACTCGCACAAGTGTGCGACCTTCCCGATAGGCATAGCCTAACGTTCAGACAACACCTTTTTATATACCGAACAACGCTATGCAGACGCAACCTTAGACCGACTTAGACAACGACTAGACGTAAATGACACTTTTTTTATTTTTGACCAAATACTACCCTAGACTCAACTGGCTCTCTGATACCAAATTTGATGCAGGACGGACACGCGACGTGGGACTCTAGCTCGCGATCATCCCTAAGCGAGGGAAGACGTGGGACCGTGCGCGGTTGAGAAACCGGCAGTGAGTCTCGGGTTTCGGCCTTTTCGCGTGAACTCAGATTGAGACACGGGACGGGTTACACTCACTCTCTCGCAGCGGTGATACAAATAGATATCGAGCTAATTACCTATCACATGCAGCGGCATTCAAAAATATATGGGTAAAGCAAATGCCTACGAGGAGGGTAACGAGTTTACCTCCACGCTCTGGGCGTGGGAAAGATGACCCCGGCCAGTTATGGTAACTCCCGGTACAATGGTAAAAACTTAATTACAATAGTGAATTTTATTACCCACTCTACGCAGGGAGGTAAAGGGCTACAAGTGGGCCCGGGAGGACCGTTCCTGGGTTGACGGGCAGCAATCTAGAGGTGCGTTCGGAGCGAACTCGGCCTGCTGGTCCGACTCGGTCGTGCGCCGACTCGGTTCTGACTCCCTGGACAGCAAGGTGCGGCTTCCAAAGGAACGTCACCTTCCTGAGAACTTCTGGAGGCGTCGCTTGGCTGGAACGTTGGCAGGACGTCCTTGGTCGACTCCTAGGAGTGGCGGCTCCTGAAGTTGATTTTTGATATTTATTTGTGAATTTTTCTTGGACTGCAATTTCAGACCTGCACAGGAAATAGATATGCACGCCTCCACTCCAAGAATTAATTCTCTCATATCCGAAATCAGATCGAGACAAGACCGGTGGCGTTGGAAAGAGGACTCCCAGATCTACAACATATAAATTGTTTAACGCGATCCAACAAAAGGATGAGAATTGGGAGGCTCTGTAAAACTGTGATGTTTCTGTGGATCGATTTATAGACACTCAGGACAGAAGGGGATCTGCCTGCAACTAACCTTTGAACGAGGAGTAAATGATTTTTCCAGGTGCTGAAAAAATTATGGGAGGTAGGGGGGAACGTGTGGAACACTGAGGAATTTTTGTGGATTTTTTTGGAAATTTTTAAGAGGGTGGGAAAAATATGAATATGTGACATTGTCCCGTAGATCTGCAGAATGGCATATTACAGGGGGGAGAACAAGAAATATGGGAAAAATACTAAATGATGTCCAAATGACACAAAAGTTGAACTGGAGGTTAAGGGAGACAGGTAGAACAAGCCCTCAAAGTTTGGGCTCGATCAGACAACAAGAACAAAAGATAAAATTTCAGAGTTGAGGTTCTATCCTGATTTGGATAGAATTTCGACGATGGTGGCGGCAGCGCGACGGCGGTGTGATGGCGGCGGCGGCAGAAATAGAACTCAGAGGATGAGAGGGAGATGTAGAAAGGGTCTCACACTCTGGAATGGCAGAAATCCATCTGCAAGAGGGGGGAGAGAGAGAGGAAGAGAGCACACCCTTCTTTGGCTCCAACCAAATTCACAATTTTTCTCTTCATTAATTCTTACAAAACACTATACATTGGCTTATATAGAAGGGGAGGAAGGGGGAGGGGGTTGGGATTTCATGGGAGAGAGGGGAGGGGTAGCATTTTCTTCCCCCATGTGGTCAATTGGCCTAAAAAATAAAATATAAAATGTCATTTTAATGGGGGGGCACCCCCTTGACTATGAAGAGCCATTTTGGACTTTTTAGTCCATTTATCCCCCATGTGTCTAATTGAATGTCAAACCATCTAGAAGCCACCTAGGATGGTTGACCAGCCCCACATGGCTTAGGTGGACCAATGGGGAAGGAATGAGACCCCCCTTGCTGGACCTACTGACATTTTGGACAAAAACCCAAATAATCCTAGGGAATGACACATTGACTTATAAAGCCTTACAATTGTAAACATACTTTTCCAAGGATATAAAAAATAAACAAAAGGACACAAATACAAATTAAAATGTCAGTGTTCTTGCTCTGATGTCCCCATCTTCGAGGAAATCTCCTGCCCGAGAATTAGTGTGCCTGAAGGGCCCAATGCTAACCGGGGTGGGTTGAATGCAGCAAAGTCACTTCCGTAGGATAGGGAAGGAGTGCTAGCCTCTGACCCTACATAATGCTCATCCTCATCACTGGAGGGTTCATAGTCTACAAGCTCCTCCGAAGAAGAACTTTCAGCTAATTCTGCTGCTGCCGTGCCAGGGCCCGTCAAGCGCACTGAACTGTCAAGAGACACCCCTGAAGAGACTTTCTTAGTGGCTAATACGGCCAGCCGTTCGGAGCACCGTCGGGTTGGTCGGGTATTCTGAGCAGGATATGCAATAGGAGGAACTTCAGCAGGTTCCAAAGGAGCAATATCTGAATGATTAGATAGATTATAATGATGAGTAAGAAGAAAAGTAGCAAAATGAGGTGCTTGCAATGGAGGTCCCGCGGGCTGTAATATTACCTTCATCGCCATGACTAGGCATTGGAGAAGGAAGGTACGTGGTGATTGGAACGACGGGTGTCTCAGCGCCCCCAACTTCCTCCTCATCGCCACTAGTTACCGCTTCCTCGATAGCTAGGACAGAAGAAATTATGGTGCTTAAATTAAAGAAGCAGAAATAACAAAGCCCTGAGGTTATACCCCGAAAAAGAGTTCAAGGGAGATATACCTGCTGCAGGAGCCATCTGCTCCTGTGATATCTCGAACTCCTGGAAGGTCAGAATAGTGGGCAATGGAATGACAGGCTCCGCAGGCGCAATCCTCTTTTCCACTGCGACTTTTGCCCCGGCCCTCTTAGCCCGAGAAACTGCCTCCTTGACCTTAGACCTCTCCTGCTTCCGAGAACCCTTGGTGGGTAAAGGCGTGGTAGTCGGGGCAGCGGGTGAATATAAGTAGCTTGGCTTCTAGGCCTTGGTAATTAAAGACTGATACTCTAGGGTTACTTTAGAGGCCAGGAAATCTACAGATGAACAATGCGTTCGCGTGGTGACTATGTGAATAAGACGCATATATAAGTAAAGGAACAAGCAAGAATAAAACAGCATATACCTGGCGGGCCCGAATACAATGGAGAGAGGGCCCAATAATACAAGGAGGGTTCCTTGTTCCTGGCGGCCCCCTCCTGAATCAGCCAGCAGATGTCAGCAATTTTAGCACAATGTTCAGCCTGAAGTGCCAGGTCCCCATGGCCATGAACGGAAAGACAATATTACAAGCCAAAGTGGTCCATACCCCATCCATCGGTATACTTAAAGGCAACAAAGAGAGGTCTCTCCAATATAGCATCGGCATTATTAGTAATAGAAAGGCCGTGAATGTGCAACAAGACCAAAAGCCAAGAAGTTTGGCTATACAGGGTGGGTCCCCAATCTTCTTTCCTCACAAAACTCCTATATGGACACAGGCGATCAGTCTCCGGAAGCCATGAGGCTGGGGATGTGATGGGCTCTTCCACTGGTAGCAGAAACTGTTGAATAGCAATCCACTCACTGCTGACTTTACACAGGCCCCAGAGAGTCTCCGTGAAGCTGTCTTTATTAATTTCTGGAAACACCAGCTGTGGCTTGTATTTTTCCCGTTTGGCAGCTTTCCATGCTGCCAAATAAGCCTGTACCTCAGCATCTTTGCGAGACTTCAACCTCCGCAGATGATAAGGATCAATTTCAAACACAGTAGAGGGCTGGGAGCTTAAGAACTGGGGCTCGGTAACGTCCCAATAATCATTCCGAGAGAGATGATAAAAGCTAGTACGAGCATTCCACCATTTAATATATTCTTGCATCACCCGGGGAAAATGCCCATAAACTAGCATCTGGAAAGAAGCCGCCTCGCGGCGAAGGAAAAAATCCCACCATGTACGGGATTCTTCAACAGCGGCAGACCCTCCTCTCGATCGACCCTCTAACAGAAACTGTGCTACAGACGGAGGAATCTGTTGATCATAACCAAAATTTCTGCTGAACCTGAAGGGGTAATAGGGCTCTAATTAAGTGCTGACGCCCTTCCTAAATACCAAAACACTGGGTCTAATGGACAAAGCCCAGTCTACCAGCTCTGGCTCTATTGACGGCTTAGTGCTAAGCTTGCCCGAGATAGGGAGAACATACTGCTTCGCCAAATTTGCATTCTCTCAGCCGATTCGCCAACGGGCTTGAATGAGTAGCCAAACTCCAGAAATGCAAGGCCCCAGGAGCATTCATTGGCACTTTCGTCAATTGCCCCCTGATCGAGAAAAGCTAATCTGACACCTGCTGTGGCTCAGCATCGGTAAACTCTAACATTCTTGGAAACAAGTTTGGAGACTGTAGTGACCTGGGAGCAAACTCCAAAAATAGCGAACACACCCAAGCATTAAAGAAATGAAGAGGGCCAACGGTCCGCAAGGTTCTTGGGAGGCGGCTACGGTGGATATCTCCCAACACCTTGTAAATAAAACATAATGTTGCAGGGTAGAGGGACAACTTCACTCCCTACGCCATCAAACATGCCGGAAATATGGCTTCGGCGTGAATAACCGTCTCGTCACCTTGTGGCATAGCAAATGTGCACAACCAATACATCAAGTAGGCCACACAATGAGTGATGGGATCCAGTCCCGTTGGATTGGGGCCACTTTGGCGCCCTCTATGAAGAGAAGTAGATAAATGAGTCTTCCGGTGAGACTGCGTCTTTAGTCGGTTTGGAGCCATTCCAACAGAAGGAAAGTCTTTGTACTTTGGCTCGCCGTTAATGAAATATTCCAGCCATTAGCCCAGGCGCACCCGTTTCTGCTCCTTGCGTGAACGGGACGAAGAGGACTCTGCAGTGTCCGGAATGGATAGCCACAATGTACTGTACACCTTCATGAAATACCGATATGTGAACCCAATATAGTAGCGGCCCTCGCCGTCGATGCGGTCTTTAATCCAGTCGGGCCAGCAGACCTCTTCATATGGCTCGCCATCAATCGGAAGACCAGAGAGTTGATGTAAACTCCATAAGTCCAAGAAAGTTTCTCCTTCCGCAGTGTAAAAGTTGTTGTACTCTGGACAAAACACCTCCATCATGCCGCAGCATAATCCCTTTGAGATAGGGTACCGAAAGCGGGAAGCATACACACTCTGGTACACTCCAGCCTTCATCAGAATGGGACCATAATTCTGGAGCACGTACTCAGTAAATTCAACAGCCCCATCTCTGAAAGCATGAGCATCAGTGGCTTTACAATCAGCAAACCAGCCCATGACAATCTGATGTTTGAACCTGACTGCCAAATAATCTAAAAGAAATGGTTCTTCTCTGAACCCCCACTTCAGTGGGGCTAAGAAAAGGCCAAATATTGGCTTCTCTTTGTGAAGAATGCATGCTGATAGGTCCCACCTGGCCGGAGTGAACTCAGGGGTGTGGGTCAACATGCCATGTTCCATACTCAATTCTAGCACGCCAGTAATGGCATCCCATTTCCTGGCCTCCCCCGAGAGATAAATAGGCTCACTCCTCACCACTGAGCCAATCAGGTTGTCTCAGTCCAGAAGGATGTTGTACTCTGCCGCTCGGACCATGAAGATGTCCCGCTTGCCCATTAAGTTGAAAGCGCGAAGAAAAGCCATCAAGTGCTTGTCCTTCGGGAAGTCGACCCGATAACCCTGACTCCGGTCAAAGGAGAAGTTGTCCCTGTCAGAGAGCGTCAGGCGACCAGCAACCATCGAGTCAGTTTCTGAATCAGATGACTCTGATACAGTAGCCAGGTGGTCCCGTCCTTGATCACTATTGGTCGCCCCACAGAGAAGCCACTTGCCCCTTACCCGGCCATTGAAGAGGTTGACGAAGCCATTAGCTATGATTGAGAAAGGGGTAAAGTCAGAAAAGAAAAATAATATCAAAGGAAATTTCTGACAAAATTTCGGCAGAGTCTCTCCTTAGCTGGGAGCATCTGAGAACAAAGGGGAACACGTCCACTGGCTATGCCGGGACGGTCCCTAAAAATAGAGCCATAGGTGATCAACACCTGGGCCGAATGGACGATGGGGGTATTAGTTTCGAGGGCTAGCCTTCTAGGAACCTCTCGAAGCCATTTTATCAATTAAATCCCTCTAAGCTTGACTGAACTGGGGCGTCGATTGGACTGGGCCTCTTAGCCCAATGCCGCCTCCCACACCGTCGAGGGCCCAAAGCCAGGACGATAGCGGCAACCCCCATCTCGGCTTGCCACCACCGCCGTTGATGATCGGAGGAGGAGATGGCAATGGGGCCGAGAGAGAGAGGAGGGAAATTCACCTCGCCACCTCTTCTACCATGATCGTCGCCGGTAAAAGCGATGGTGAGGCTACCCGCCGCCGCGACACCCTCACCGACCGTGAAGAAGAAGAAGGAAGATGGGGGGAAACCCACCGCTTCACCGATGAGCTCGTCAGAGTAGAAGAGGGTGAGGACGCCCACTAAGGACCACCGCGAGGGAACGCCTCATCGAAAACGAGGAGGGAGATGAAGCTGCCTCCGCTGCGGCGGTGAAGATGAGGGGAGAGTGCGAAGGAAGAAGAAGGGTTTAAAACCCTTAAAAGATTCGAAGGGTTTTAATGAAGAGCGAAGGGGGGACGAATCGGTGGCCACGCCACTGACTCAAGCCCGAGCCCGCCGCCGTCTCGATGGCCAAAGTGCCACCGAATCAGCATATCAAGGAGGCCATCGCCTCAAGCCAAATGCCCACCGATTCGACGGGCTGAAGCTCCACTGACTCAGCACACTAAGACCGCCACCGACTGAAGCTCAAACCTGCCACCGTATCGGATGGTCAAGGTGTAAGGTTTCGCACAGCACCTACGAGCTATGCAGCAGATAACAAAAATTCATTTGCCCGATCCCGGTGTTGTGGAAAGCTTAATCTGTGCTCTAATCGGTGTTTCTAATACCCTAATTACGGGTTGTGTGTTTCACCTTACGCGGCGCTGTCCGCTAAGCCCGATGTAGAGAAACCGAGCCGCACAGCTGTACGGCCTCTAGAGCAGATCCACACGGACCCTTGCGCAATGACGGTACCTCCCCGGCACGACTATCCCCGACTCTATCACCTTCTAGAGAGAGAGAGAGCAAGAGGGAGAAAGGGGGGAGACTAATCCTCTCCCTTAAGCTTAATGCTTGGTTGGCTTAAGGGAAGGAAAAAGAAGCTCAAATGAGCTTCACGTAGGATCTATATATATAGAGTTTAGGCTTTTTAGAAAAGGATTCCAAAAGACCGAAACTGTATATATGTCCTATCTATTATTATACATATGTATTAAGCTCCATTTACACTCCTTTCCAAAAGGAATTAAAAGGAATTAATACATACACTTGTATAACAATAATCCGTCACCCAAGAATCCATTGTGTGTGATCCTCTAGGTCCATAGTCACTCTAGTTTAAGGCCCATTAACTTTTAATTCCCAATTAGAAGTAAATTAAACATATTATTCGCTTCTACAAGAGCCGAATAATAGTTTAATTTATTCTGAACCTTTCGATCACGTTGGGTCAAGCAAATCCGCGTGATCCTAGAGGACGCCGGGTTTAAACCAGCCTGTCTGGTACCTGTAAGTCCACAGTTACCGCATCGATATAATCCCTCGCTCCTTCTATGAGTCTGGTACGATCTAGGGTACGGTATCTGTCAAACCCCATGATCGTGCCATTTGACTATGACCTCCTTAAAGTGTATGACGTCCGTTCTAAACGAACTCACACGATCCTGGCCAGGGATTTAACGGAGCGTCAATGTCATGACCCATTAACTGTCTGATATATACCCGACAGTGAGCGATCCCCTCTTGACCATTGATGATCTTCACACGTATCCTGGAGTGGTTAATGACTCGGCAACTCATGACTTATGGTTAAAGTCACTTAGCTAAGTAATTAAACCATTCCAGTCCTCGTGTATGATCCGATCAATGTCTCAGGTCAAAGGACCAACGATGCTACTGTGACCGTTGGATCTTCAGTTGACATTAGGTATAATCAACCATCTAAAGATCCAATAGTGGATCAGTTCAGTGCACATCCTCCAAGGACATACACCTACACATATGTGTTGGTGCCCCGCACTAATGACCATGAGACTGGTCACTGACACATCATGTGTACTGGTTTAATAGGTAATCAAAGTCCCCGAGTGATTACCCTCCAACCAGGAACAGTTTAAGGTATGTGTATATGTAAAGTCAATCTCATGTTCGAGATCCCATCTCGAGCTGACTTTACAACCACATATCCTAGGGACAACGTAAAGTAACACAATTGCATATTTACGCTCAATCACCACTTTATTAATGAACAAGATCGTACAACTATTGGGCCTACCCGATCGGAAATTGGCCTGTAGCACACCAACACTAACAATCTCCCACATGAACTACAGCCAATTGCCCACAACTTTGAGGCCCATCTTATCCCGATGACGCTCAAATACAGTCTGTGTCAAAGGCTTAGTCAGTGGATCTACTATGTTGTCTTCTGACGGTACACGCTCTACCATCACATCTCAACGATCAACAATCTCCCGAATAAGGTGAAAGCGTCTGAGAATATGCTTTGACCTTTGGTGAGATCTTGGTTCATTCGCCTGGGCGATGGCCCCATTATTATCACAAAATAATGGGATGGGGGCTGATATCTCGGGAACTACGCCAAGTTCCAAGATGAATTTCTTCATCCAGACGGCTTCCTTAGCAGCTTCAGCTGCAGCAATATATTCCGCCTCCGTCGTCGAATCTGCAGTCGTGTCTTGCTTGGAGCTTCTCCAACTGACTGCCCCTCCATTCAACATGAATACAAATCTAGACATGGATTTGCAGTCATCTGGATCTGACTGGAAACTAGAATCTATGTAAGCTCTAAGCTGTAAGTCCTCTCCTCCATAAAGTAGAAAAAGATTCTTAGCCCTTCGCAGGTACTTAAGGATGCCCTTTACTGCCTTCCAGTGCTCTTCGCTTGGGTTTGCCTGATATCTACTGACAATGCTCAAAGCATTGGCAACATCAGGCCGTGTACATAGCATTGCATACATGATTGACCCTATCGCCGAAGCATAGGGTACCTTATTCATGTGTGCCACCTCCTCAGAAGTTTTAGGACTCATCCCCTTGGATAGGCAAATTTCATGTCTCATGGGAATGAGACCTCTCTTAGAATTTTCCATCCTAAACCTTTTGAGGATAGTATCTATGTACATGGATTGGGATAATCCTTGCATCCTTTTAGATCTATCTCGATAGATCCTTATGCCCAGCACATAGGATGCTTCTCCCAAATCCTTCATGGAGAAAGTCTTGGACAACCAAGACTTAGTTGATGTCAACATCCCTACATCATTCCCAATAAGTAAGATGTCATCAACATAAAGGACCAAGAAGGTCACTGAGCTCCCACTGACCTTCTTGTAAACACAGGGTTCATCTTCATTCCGAATGAAGTTGAAAGATTTGACAGCCTCGTCAAATCTTAAGTTCCAGCTTCTAGATGCCTGCTTTAATCCATAAATGGACCTTTGAAGTTTGCATACCTTATTAGGATGTGGCTTGGAGGTGAATCCCTCAGGCTGTACCATGTACACCTCTTCTGACAGGTTTCTATTAAGAAAAGCTATCTTCACATCCATTTGCCAGATCTCATAATCCAGGTATGCAGCAATGGCAAGGAGGATTCTGATTGACTTAACCATGGCTACCGGTGAAAACGTCTCGTCATAGTCAATGCCTTGCCTTTGACGATATCCTTTCGCCACTAGTCTAGCCTTGTATGTGTCAATCTGTCCATCTGCACCGATTTTCCTTTTGAAAATCCATTTGCAGCCGATAGGGACCTTCCCTTCGGGTACATCAACCACGTTCTAAACTTTGTTGGTGTACATGGACTGGATCTCTGAATCCATTGCCTCTTGCCATTTCTCGGAGTCTACACTACGGATCGCCTCCTGGTACGACTGAGGATCATCATCCTCATCGATACATGCCTTAGAGGACCCCTCTGAGACATGTCCAACATATCTCTCAGGTTCTCTCGGTAGTCTACCAGATCTCCGTAGTGTCAGTGTTTCACTTTGAATAGGATCAACCGATACAGTCTCATCTAATGAGTGTGTGTCTATGGGTTGTGGTTCTTGGACCTCGTCCAATTCTATCTGGCTCCCACTATTTTTCTGGAGTAGGTATTCTCTTTCCATAAATATAGCTCTCTTGGCCACTAAGGCCCTTTGCTCAGAAGGGTGATATAAATAATATCCAAGCGTCTCCTTTAGATATCCCACAAACCTACACTTATCGGTTCTTGACTCAAGCTTATCACTCTCGTTCTTCTTTACATGAGCAGGACACCCTAAAATTTTAATGTGATTAAAATTTGGTTTCCTGCCCTTCCATATCTCATATGGTATAGAAGAAATGGATTTACTTGAGATCATATTCAATAAATAAGCCGCAGTCTCTAACGCATAGCCCCAAAGAGACAAGGGTAGTCCTGACATAGACATCATGGATCGGACCATGTCTAACAAGGTCCTGTTTCTCCTTTCGGATACACCATTATGCTGTGGTGTATACGGTGGAGTCCACTGAGAAACTATTCCATAGTCTTTAAGATAAAAAGTGAATTCATGACTTAAGTATTCACCTCCTCGATCCGATCGAAGAGCCTTAATACTTTTGCCAGTCCGTTTCTCTACTTCATTCTTGTATTCCTTAAAATTCTCAAAGGCTTGTGACTTATGTCTCATTAAATACATATAGCCATATCTAGAGAAGTCATCAATAAAAGAAATGAAATAGAGATAACCTCCTTTTGCTTCTATGGACATGGGTCCACACACATCTGAGTGTATGAGCTCGAGAAGGTCAACAGCCCTCTCACCATGTCCACCAAAGGGAGCCTTGGTCATTTTCCCCATGAGACACGACTCATAGGTATCAAATGGCTTATATTCGAACGAATTCAAATACCCATTTGAGAGTAAGTGAGATACTCTTTTCTCACCTACATGACCAAGTCTGCAATGCCATAGATATGCAGAATTCACTTCATCAGCATTGGAAATTTGCATAACATTAGAACGTGTATCTAATACATAAAGACCATTAACTAATGAACCATTGGCTATATTCAAACCATTATTCATTATAGAGCACCCAGTGCTATTAAAAGCCAATGTGTATCTAATGTTATACAAGTCAGAGATTGAAATAATGTTCTTAATAATATTAGGAACATAATAACAGTCATTCAGCTCCAGAATGACTCCTGAAGGTAAACTGAGGCGTGCAGTCTCGACAGCTTTGGCAGAAACTAAAGCTCCATTACCCATCCTCAGTTCAATCTCCTTTTTGCCCAATCGCCTTTTATTTGCCAGCACCTGCACAGAATTACAGATATGAGATGCACATCCAGTATCCAATACCCATGATGTGGATTCCATATATGACAAATTAAGGTCTATGACAAAAATACATTCATTTAGAATTGCCTTGCAATTCCTTTTCCAATGCCCAGTTTCCCCGCATCGAAAACATTTGTCTTCCTTTTCATTCTTCTTGCCCTTCCCTTTGTCAACTTTGGCGAGTTGCTTACCCGTGGCCTTTTTCTTTCCTTTCCCTTTGTTACTTGTAGTGGATATCTGGGTGGCCTTCCTTTTCTTATTGGCCCGGCCAATAATCATTACAGAAGAAGATGGTTTATCTTTCTGCATAGTTCCTTCAGCACTCTTTAACATGTTGAGCAGCTCCGGGAGAGTTGCATCAATTCTATTCATGTTAAAGTTTATGATGAAGGAAGAAAAGGAATCGGGCAATGACTGGAGTATCAGATCAATGCACAGTTCAAGATCCAACTTGAACCCCAGTGCATTGAGTCTCTCTATCCACTCTATCATTTCTAATACATGAGCCTGTACTGAAGAACCCTCAGACATCCGTGTCCTGAAAAGCCTTTTGGAGATGTCATACCTCTCAATCCTACCCTGCTCCCCGAAGAGCTGGCATAGATTGAGAAGTATACTTCTACAATCAGTCTTTTCAAATTACCTCTGTAGCTCGGGAGCCATAGAGGCCAACATGTAACATTGGGTAAGGGAGGAGTCCTCAGACCACTTGGCATAAGCCAGTAACTCGCCCTCGTCGGCATCAGGAGCTGGCTCAGAATGAACCGTGTCCAACACGTACGCAATCTTTTCAGCGGTAAGGACTATGCGTAGATTACGCAACCAATCCGAGTAGTTCGGTCCAGTTAATCTATTTGCATCCAAGATGCCGCGGAGGGGGTTGGACGACGACATTGTAATCTGGATAAGAAATAAAAGACAACTTAGCATGTGTTCAAATTCTAACTTAGATGTGGTTTCTTATCTTAGTTAGTCCCACTATTTTTCGATCGAACTATATAACCCTCGGTATATAGAACGGGAGATCAACGAGATTAACCTAGTGGGTCGGAATCCCAACGAGACTGATGTACGACCTTGTGGAAAGCACAACAAGCCATACACCATCTCAAGGGCAGTCAACAAGCACTTGCATCTAATGCAATATCCGATATTCGGCCCCCGAGAAATCATCCCCTTGTGGAAAGCACAACAAAGGATATTCTCGGTTAGATCTAACCATCATTACAACATAGCAATGAGTTCATGACCCGACCCTTGTGGAAAGCACAACAAAGTCGAGCTCAATTCCTCACCCCATTGAGGCCGAGCCTTGGAGTTTAATCCCGTCCCCAAACTCATGGACCTTGTGGAAAGCACAACAAATTCATGAAATGAAGACGTTCATTCACTCCATAATGATGGAGGGCCACGACGACTCCCAGAGCCACGCTTACCAGATCTAAAATTTAAACGCGAGGGAATTTAATTTTATCTTGATCTCACCCTAGGTGGTAATATAAATATATCCAATATATTTACCGTACCTAGTAGTTTGCACAAAATAAATGCATCCACTGCAAAAATAAACGCAAGTGATCATGGACTTTAACCCTAATGTAACTAAGACATCCGGCCCGCTTCCGAAGCAGCTGGATCGTCCTCGTCGGGTGTGCTCCACGCTTTCAGACTCCGACGCCGCATTAATTACAACTTTTACACGGCACGCAGGCCGAAAAAATTAAATTACATGTGACTCAAATTCCAGCAGCCCTTAGGGCGAGTACAACAATGGAGGAAGATAGAAGTACATTAAATTTTAACAGAGAGAGAAAGGAGGTTCGCAGACCCTAATTAATTACATTAATCCAAGTCCATGATCACTTGCCAACCCATTCAAATAAAATCAATCAAGGGTTATTTTCTGAAAATAATCCTTACTTTTGAATTTAAAAATGAGATGTGCAAACAAAAATAGGCTAGCTTTGTTTAATTTTAAAAATCAAAGCATGATTAACTAAAATTAAACACACAAGCAGGCTAATACAAGATAATTAAAGTAGTGTAGACACGCCAAAATTGACGTTACTATGAGTACATCTCATATTACCTTGTAATGCCCCAATTTGACCCTCAAATTAGTTCTATTTGAGTGGTTTTTCCCACTTTTTTTAGATTTTTCCCTTTTTTCACCCTTTTCCTATTTTTTTCTATTTTTCTGGATTTTTCTGGATTTTTCTGAATTTTTCTGGATTTTCTGGGCATTTTTCTCTATCTTTCAGAAATAACGACTTGACTGGGGGCGTCTTTTAAATGACGACTTATACATGGGCGTTTCTTAAAAAATTGGCGACTATACTGGAGGGCGTCCATTCTTTCAAATTTCCATTTTTTGGATTTTTCTGGGAATTTTTTCGGATTTTTTTGGGAATTAACGACTTAACCATGGGCGTTACTTTGAATGTGAAAAGAATAAAAAATCAAAAAAATTGAATTCACGCCTTGCACACGGTCGTCACTTTTTCAAATTGATTTTTTTAATATTATTTTCCACTCTCTTCCAGAGGTGATTTGGTGGCCTCCCGAGTGTCAGAAAAATTCGCAAAAATAGTCGTTGGAATCAGGGCGACGAGATGCACCTCCACCTAAAAAATGGGAAAATAATATTGAGAAATGAAAAATGGCCCTATTTCGAATTTTTTAATTAACATCCTTTGTTAAGGCGTTTTTTAATTAACGCCTTTGACTCAGACGTGTTTCAATTTCATTTCTAAAAATGATCCAGGAATTAACGCCCTTGTGCAGGGCGTGTTTTTAAAAGACGCCCTTCGGAAGGTCGTCAATTCTTGAATTGACGCCCTGAGCCAGGTCGTGTTTCACTTTTGTGCTTCGAACGAACGCAGCCTTTCCCAGAGAGACTCCTGCTTCGTTTGGGCTCTTGCCCAGTCTAATCCTCTCCTATTTTGGGCTCTTGCCCGTTCTTATCTCTTCCTCCTTTGGACTCTTTCCTTCTTATCTTTTTCTACCTTATTAATAGAGGCTTTCGTCTCTGTTGATGGGTTGGATACTCCTCCCTCCGTTGTTTTCTTCGGTTCCACTCCTCCCTATTTTTTTTCTTCTTCTGTCTTCCGTATTCTTCTTCTGTCTCCTTCTATTTTCTTCTTCTTCTTGTGTGTTTCTTTCTTCTTCTGTTTCTCTTCTTCTGCCGTCTTCTTCTTTTTCTTCTTTTGCTTCTTCTTCTTCTTCTTCTTCTATCTTTTTCTTCTTCTTCTTCTGTCTGTCCCTCTTCCTCTTTTTTTCTTCTTTTCTTTTTACAGGAACCGAAGGAAGGCTGTGGCAAAGGAGGATTCTCTTCCGACGATCAACATCTTTCAAGCTTCCTCCCCATTGAGCATTCAAGCCAAGGAACCAATAAAAAGATTTTTTTATCTTATCTCCCTTTTTTTTCCATTATAGTTCATAGTTCATGCATCATATTTCATTGTTATTGATTTTTCTCAACCATCATATTGAGATCTCCCCTTAGTGCACTCTTGCACTCTTTCCACTTGTTTTCTTATTTTTTATGCATATCATCATTCATCTCCCCACACCCTCTTTGCATAGGGGTTTAAGGGCAACCACCCTTAAGGTGTGTTCTCACATATGTTTACATGCTCATATCTTTTAAGGATTGATGCTACACACACCATGTTCTAATTCACATCTTTTATTGGTGTTTGTTATTTTTTGCAAGGGTAATCAAGAGAAAGAACTCTCTTCATCGGCCGGCCGATTAGAAGAGAAAGGAGCACTCACATCCCCGCACTTTCAAGGTATTCTTCGCGATCTCTCCCCTTCATTAATTGTTATATCTTTTGAGGCGTTCGCGTCTCTGGCGATCACAACCTCCTTTTAGCACCCCGTGCTATCTTATTGCTTTCATCATATCTATTGCTCTTTATATTTAAGTGTGGATTTTAAATCAAATCTACAAATTGGCGATCACGGTGGGACCCTTTGTGTTCTTTGTTTATTACCCTTTCCCCTTAGGCACCCGCGTGTGCCGTCTCCCCTATTGCACCCTCGGTGCGTCTCCCCTTTTTGTGCCCCTCGGGCACCCTCCATTGGTTTTACACCCTCCCCTAAGTGATTGGTCAGTTTGTTGATTTTTCTTTAAGGTTTCCACTTATTTAAAATTCTTGATGAGCATGCTTATTCTATTGATTGCCATGATTATGTGATTGAGTGTTAATACTGCTGGCCGTGAAGTTCTTCTGGAGAAAGTGAATTCACGCCTCTGGAAGAGGCGTTTTTCTTGATTTAACGCCCTAACCCAGGGCGTCTTATTCATACTTTACGCCCTCTGACAGGGCGTTTTTCAACATATATCCTGATTTCTCTTGGTTTTATTACGCTGTCTTTGAATTCACGCCCTTCTCCAGGGCGTTTCTTTATTGATTCGCGCCGCAGATTAAGGCGTTTCTTGTGAGTTGACGCCCGTTGTACAGGGCGTCCTTTTATTTATAGCGCCTCTCTCTAAGGCGTATTTCACCCTGCCCTTGGGCTTGATTCACGACAGATACACCGTCGTGTCCTTGTTTAGTAGCGCCCCCTTCAAGGGCGTGTTTTTACCGTGGGTTTCCAGAACCCTCCGGCTGTGGTTTTTCATGGTATTTCCTGCTTATCTTTATTGATTATATTATTGTGGTTGGCCTGATTGCCCCTGTTGCATTCATTCTTTGCATTGGTTTGGGAGCCCCCTCCTCTTCATTAGGATCCACAGACCCCCTTGGTGAAGGAACGACCCTCCATTGAGCATTCCGTCTCTTTGGATTGGAAATTCCTAAACCAAGCCTCCGTAAGTCCCCGCACCCGTGGATTCCCTCACGGACGCCGGGCAGGTTGTACCCTTTTGGAGTCCCGATATAGTTGGCCTAATACGTGGTAAGTGAGAGTTCCTAGTTGGCATTGGAGTTCAAATCTCATTTGAAACTAGGACTCTCCTTGTGTGAATCTTTCCAAACTTTATTAAAATCCTTAATTCACCAAGGATAAAACAATCAAAAATCACGGTAACCATTCCAACTTGTGTGCTTATTTGCATAATTATTGAGAATTTTTGATTATATAATGGCTTACCATGATAGAAACATGTTCAATTCAATTCATGAGGATGCACAACCTAGCACTTCATATCCTCAATTTCAACATGTTAATCAGCATTCTCACCATTCTTTCAAGGGACCACGTCCTTATTCTCGTGGTCATACCCAACCCATGGGCAATGTCCATTCTCATGGTCCACCTACTCAATTTCAGGCCACTATTCCCTCGGGACCGTCTCCTCCCAATGACGAGAAGGTCTCTCGAATCATCCATGCATTAGATCATCTTACCCCTCAACAGATCCAAGCCCTTAAGGCTGCCGTTGAGGGTACATCTCATGCATCTCCCCCTCTTTCCAATTCTATACGGGTGGCCCATCACCTACCTCCTTCCAATTCTATTCGGGTGACCCATCACCCATCTCCCTCCAATTCTACACGGGTGGCCCATCACCCCCCTCCTCCTTCCAATCCTGATCGGGTAGCCCATTACCCATCTCCTCCTGTTCATTCTACTCGGGTGGCCCATCACCCGCCTCCTTCCATTCCCTCTCGATCACGGCCCCAAGGCCCATTTATTCATTACAATCCGGCCAATCCGGGTTCTTCTATGGGTCGGCCCATTGATTCCCCTCCACGGCCTTTTTATACGGCCCTTCCTCCTTCAAGGCCCTGCCAATCTTCGGTTGTTCAAGTCACACCCCTCCAACAATCTCTTCTTGATAAGATTACTTTGATGGAGGAACAAATAAAGAGGGTCACGGCTCCTCCTACTCCAGTCAATCCTCTCCATGCCGCTTTGGACGAGATTACAAAGATGGAGAGAGAGTGGAAAGACAGGAGGGATGATTACGGCGTCGGCGGTTCAAGTGAGCAAGAGCCGGCATTCGAAGAATCCGAGGCAGTATACGATGATGATGAAGCTCCGCAGGCACCCCTTCCGAGTTTCCTTAACTTTCCGCTTTCCCCATTTTCATTCGATGAACCCCCTGCTCAGGAGGAAACCACTCCCAATTCAACCCCTGTTTATGAGACTAGTTGGTGTTACGACGATGGGTCGATATTCCAATCGTCCGCACCGGCGCCTATTGAGTCTCTTCCCATTCCCACTCCCACTCCTAACACTGCTCGCCCCGTCCGGCATTTTCTACGCACCAAACCTTCACCCATTAACCCTCCACCAACTACACCTCCACCCACTATACCATCAACCTTCACACCATTAGCCACCGCTGAGCCTTCCATTATAAAACCTCCACCTATTAAGTCAGTAACCTCCACATCGGCCTACACCGAGCCTACCACTGAACCTCCTCCAATTGACCTCCCATTACCACCATCCCTAAAAACCACCTTACCTACCCCAATATTTAACCCTCCATCTTTACCTATGGCTAATCCTGAGCAGGACCCACCACTTTTTGCACTCGAGCTAACCCCGACCGCTTGCAAGCAAAGGGAGAAACTCGATGTGTTTGAACCTCCGCCTCCACTTACGCCAACACTTTCCATTATACCTCCACCACTCACAAAGCCTTCCGCCTCCGCTTCACCTCCTTTTACTACTCGGAATGGGAGTGCTTCTGCAAGTATTTGTGCCGAAGGTGATCAAGAGGCGGGCAAGACAGATGTGGCCACGGTTATGCGATTCAAGATTCAAGAAGTCATTTACCGGATGCCAATCCGGATTATTGTGCCGAGCATGGTCGCAGAGGCCAAGTCACCGCCATTGCTCAGGGAAGAATGCCAAGAATTGATGCCATCCAAGGGCCATGCAAGGCACCCTTTGTTCCCTCTTCCAAATCTTGATTCCATTCCTCCATACAAGGGGCGAATGCCCAATTTGTTCAACACTTCCTATACACCACAATTAATGGGCATGGCAATGCTTCATGTTCCAATTTTCCAACTCCCTCACACCATTACTTTGCACTCTCCAAGGGAGTTGTCATTCACCATTGAAGCCTCGGCAGGGGCTATTTCTCATACACTTTCACTGTCGTGGAGGGGTAATTATCTTGATGCCAAAAGGCCTTCCATTATTTCATCCATATTCTTGTCTATCACGTTTTCTTCATGGGCCACTCCCAGGGGAAATAGGAGGATTTCACCCTCTCACCCTTCACATTCCTCATCTTCTTTGCATTTCATTGTGTTCATGCATTCACTACATTCATCACGTCCATTCTATTGCATTCATATGCATTTGCACCTCCTGCTTCCCGGGTCTCCAAACCCATATCTTCCTCGCCTTCCGGCACCGCCGGATATTCCGCATTTCCCATCTTATTCATATTCATCCTTTTGTCCACTCCCCTTGGGGCATCGCGTCCCCCTTCCTGCCATTTCCCTGGAACCTCCAGGAATTTTATCCCTCCTCTTTGGGCATCTCGCCCTTTCTGATTCTATTCCTCCGGAACCTCCGGACTTTCCCCTCGGGCATCACACCCCTTTTCGTTCTCCTCCTCCAGAACCTCCGGACTTTTCCCTCGGGCACGACGCCGCTTTCCACCTTCTCCTTCCTGATTTTATTCCTCCGGAACCTCCGGATTCTCCGTCTTATTCTCTCTATCATCTCCCAGGGCATCGCGACCCTCCTGATTTCATTCCTCCGGAACCTCCGGACCTTCCATATTTCCTTCAATTCATCTTCTTGCTCCTCCGGGACTTCATATCTTTTATTCTCTTCTTCCTGTTCCGTCACCTTTTTCATCATCTTTTTCCCTATTTCTCCCCAAGGCATCGCGTCCCTTCTTTTGTCATCCCTCCAGAGCCTCTGGAGTATTCCTCCACTCGTGATTTTCCTCCTCTGCCTCCGGACCCTCCAGATCCGCCTCTTTCCATCTACCAATTTCTTCTTCTAATTCCTCCTGATTCTGGGTCCGACCCAACTTCTTCCACATCCACTGCCTTGGGCATTTGCCCTTTCTCCCATTGTTTTCGAGGCTTTAGTCCTCACTCCACCTCCTAATTTTTCGCTTCTTTTGTAGACTGTTCCATGTAATCAGGGTCTCTGCGCCTTAGTGAGGGAGTTCTAGCCCTCGCCTCTTTTCCTTTTCTCCTTATTCGTCTGAGTCTGGTTTGAGCACCACTCCGTCTTGATAAGCCACTTCCAATCCTTTGCTTCCAGTCTTTTTTTTTGCTAAAGAGGACAAATCCCACGATGATCACCTCCAGCAGCAGTTGCTTCAACAAAGGTTGCAAGGTAACATATTGGCGTACGTAAGCATTTATATGATATCATTCCCTCATTGCTTCACGCATGATTTTCAAGATGAAGTGCTTCTTAGCAAGATTAAGAGTGGTGTTTTAGATCTTTATTTTAGGCTTTTGTTAAATTAAATCATTGTTAAAAAGAGTCTTTAGGCTTGCTATGCAGCACCTTTGGTTAATAAGAACCCCGCGTTGGGAATTCGACATTCTCTCCCCGCTTGTTAAGAGCAACCCTTAGCTGGGCATTTCACACACTTCACGGCGTCTTTAGCCGGCTTCTTTGGTTAAACACCGTTGCTACCTTGGCCATGCCATGAGTATATCTGAAAGTCTTTTCTCTTCTTTACTCGGCCGAATGCAGGGGCAAGAGGTTGACGGATGAGATGACCAACTCTGGTAATCCCCGATACGAGAGGAGTCTCAAATAGGGGCAGTCTTGACCCAAAATCAATATGAGTTTTTCATATGAATTTCATGATATACATCTCGCCAAAAAAGGGCTATTATGAAAATCAAATCAGAATTTTGATAAAAGCAAAAGTATGAATTATGGCATGACAAGAGTGGCAAAGTCCCCGCAGGGAAAACCCTGGTCGTATGCATGTCAAGGGTCTAAAAATTAAAGGCACAAAGCCCCGGCACAACAGACTACCTCTTTGAAAGGAAGCACCTTGGAAAGAATTCAAGTCCCGATATCTCCCATCCTGCACAAAGCTTGTCACAATTATTCTTCTCTTCTCCCTCCAAGACCGAATGTTTCTTGGGTATGGCCTTGGTAGGGGCACCGTTAATTAATGGCGGTCGGTTATGGGACGCCACTTTCAATGCACGTCCAGCTTTGGGCAGTTTTTAGCGAAAAGGGAAGGAACAAGGACCCCTAGCTAGTGGTTCAAAACACCCCTTGATGCTGCATTAACAATGTCTAAGTCTAAAGTCTCCACAAAAATTTGAATATTTCTAAAATCTCCACAAAAATTTGAAAATCTCCACAAAAAATTGAATATTTCCTGAGCAAAATCAAACAAAAAATTTGAATATTTTCAAAATCCATAAAAAATTGGAATATCTTTTTCAAAACTCATAAAAATTTGCATATTTCCAAAATCTAAAAAAAATTGCATTGTATTGTCTGATGGTGTTTTGCAGGAACAACTTTGCAAGGACCAGGAGTACGGGATGAGTCCTCTCTCCACTTATTGCTGTCAATCTACTGATTCCTCCCGATATTCTTATAACACCCAGGGGCATTTTGATTGTCATCTCCCTATTATATCTCCTGATTATTATTCATCTCCAAATCATTTTAATCAACTCCTGCTAATTTCATCTGATCACTCCGCCGATTGGCCTTATCAGATCTTGATCATTCATCTCCAAATCTTGATTAGCCAAGATTGTCTCCTCATGATGAAACAAGAAACAATGCTATGATTTGAAACAATGCTTATGCTTCATGCCACATACATGCTATAATTGATGCTTTGATGATTGCTATGCTTAAATGCCTTCTTCATTGTTTGTTATCTTTTATATCGTGGCTAATGAATTTTTGAGCGCAGGAAAAGGCTCTTGGTCCCGCCGGTAGGGCATCATCACTCAAAGTCCCACGGTGCTTGCAGCTCATTTCTGAGTTCCCCCATGCTTATTGCTATCACCATCTCCCTGTATGCATTCTACTATATGTTATTACGCTACTAGATTATATCAAGGACCTTGCGGCTTTGGTAAATCTGGAATTTGAGTTCCCCTTCATCAAAAACAATGATGATTCCAGAGGAGTCTTAGTCACACGGATAGGCCGTTGAGCCATCCAAGACTGGGGACGATGGTTCCCTTTTACGAGTTGGTGCGTGGATAAACGGGCTTCGGCTTAGTATCAGCTCGCGAAATTAGTTTCTTGACCCAGTCTTGGCAGTTTAACAATATTATCCTTGATTATTCTATATTTTCATTTGATTTATTTTTTTCCTTTAAACCCAGCATGCATTCATGTAGGAATTTGAAACAATTGTTGAAAAATCATTCTGATAAGCTATTTTTGTGGGTCAATTGATCTTGATCTTCAATGTGAGATATTCCATGCCGAATTGAGTCCTCAGTTCGTTTTGTCGCTGTTTTAAGTCATTTTCTCGAAAGCTCCTTGTTTGGATTTCTATCATCTTATTTTAATCCTTTTCCCTTTGATCCACCTTGGCTGCAGCACGTCCACTGGCTGGTAACCGCTCCCCAATGGTGAAACCTTCAGGTTTGTGACCTGGGGTACTTCCACCGCGCTGGAAGTTGATCATTTATTTTATCTCCTTCGTGCACCGCGTGCACATCTCCCCATTTTATCCAAACATCGTTGATTTCATTGAATTTCCCGAGATTGCTTCATCTCGTGCTTTTGATTTCAGTTCTCATCAAGTGATGTCGATTGCGTGTCTCATCACACCTTGGCATCTACTTTTCAGTTTGCTCTGCTCCCTTGTAAAGCAGACGCCAAGGCGGGGCAGCTGTAGACACGCCAAAATTGACGTTACTATGAGTACATCTCATATTACCTTGTAATGCCCCAATTTGACCCTCAAATTAGTTCTATTTGAGTGGTTTTTCCCACTTTTTTTAGATTTTCCCTTTTTTCACCCTTTTCCTATTTTTTTCTATTTTTCTGGATTTTTCTGGATTTTTCTGAATTTTTCTGGATTTTCTGGGCATTTTTCTCTATCTTTCAGAAATAACGACTTGACTGGGGGCGTCTTTTAAATGACGACTTATACATGGGCGTTTCTTAAAAAATTGGCGACTATACTGGAGGGCGTCCATTCTTTCAAATTTCCATTTTTTGGATTTTTCTGGGAATTTTTTTGGATTTTTTTGGGAATTAACGACTTAACCATGGGCGTTACTTTGAATGTGAAAAGAATAAAAAATCAAAAAAATTGAATTCACGCCTTACACACGGTCGTCACTTTTTCAAATTGATTTTTTTAATATTATTTTCCACTCTCTTCCAGAGGTGATTTGGTGGCCTCCCGGGTGTCAGAAAAATTCGCAAAAATAGTCGTTGGAATCAGGGCGACGAGATGCACCTCCACCTAAAAAATGGTAAAATAATATTGAGAAATGAAAAATGGCCCTATTTCGAATTTTTTAATTAACGTCCTTTGTTAAGGCGTTTTTTAATTAATGCCTTTGACTCAGACGTGTTTCAATTTCATTTCTAAAAATGATCCAGGAATTAACGCCCTTGTGCAGGGCGTGTTTTTAAAAGACGCCCTTCGGAAGGTCGTCAATTCTTGAATTGACGCCCTGAGCCAGGTCGTGTTTCACTTTTGTGCTTCGAACGAACGCAGCCTTTCCCAGAGAGACGCCTGCTTCGTTTGGGCTCTTGCCCAGTCTAATCCTCTCCTATTTTGGGCTCTTGCCCGTTCTTATCTCTTCCTCCTTTGGACTCTTTCCTTCTTATCTTTTTCTACCTTATTAATAGAGGCTTTCGTCTCTGTTGATGGGTTGGATACTCCTCCCTCCGTTGTTTTCTTCGGTTCCACTCCTCCCTATTTTTTTTCTTCTTCTGTCTTCCGTATTCTTCTTCTGTCTCCTTCTATTTTCTTCTTCTTCTTGTGTGTTTCTTTCTTCTTCTGTTTCTCTTCTTCTGCCGTCTTCTTCTTTTTCTTCTTTTGCTTCTTCTTCTTCTTCTTCTTCTATCTTTTTCTTCTTCTTCTGTCTGTCCCTCTTCCTCTTTTTTTCTTCTTTTCTTTTTACAGGAACCGAAGGAAGGCTGTGGCAAAGGAGGATTCTCTTCCGACGATCAACATCTTTCAAGCTTCCTCCCCATTGAGCATTCAAGCCAAGGAACCAATAAAAAGATTTTTTTATCTTATCTCCCTTTTTTTTCCATTATAGTTCATAGTTCATGCATCATATTTCATTGTTATTGATTTTTCTCAACCATCATATTGAGATCTCCCCTTAGTGCACTCTTGCACTCTTTCCACTTGTTTTCTTATTTTTTATGCATATCATCATTCATCTCCCCACACCCTCTTTGCATAGGGGTTTAAGGGCAACCACCCTTAAGGTGTGTTCTCACATATGTTTACATGCTCATATCTTTTAAGGATTGATGCTACACACACCATGTTCTAATTCACATCTTTTATTGGTGTTTGTTATTTTTTGCAAGGGTAATCAAGAGAAAGAACTCTCTTCATCGGCCGGCCGATTAGAAGAGAAAGGAGCACTCACATCCCCGCACTTTCAAGGTATTCTTCGCGATCTCTCCCCTTCATTAATTGTTATATCTTTTGAGGCGTTCGCGTCTCTGGCGATCACAACCTCCTTTTAGCACCCCGTGCTATCTTATTGCTTTCATCATATCTATTGCTCTTTATATTTAAGTGTGGATTTTAAATCAAATCTACAAGTAGAGCACGTAAAGAATCATCATTTTCTACAGGGACATCTAATTGAGATAATTAATTAAATTTAAATTTAAATTTAATTATCCAATAATCAAATTTAAATTCAAAATTTAAACATGCCAATAATTTTAAATTTAAATTCAAACTAATTATCCAATAATTTTTGTTTGAAAATAAATTTAAATAATGCAATTATCCTCAATTAGTAATTTTCTAAAATTCAAATTTTGAATTTAATAATTATCTAATAATTAAAAATGCAAATAATTGAATTTTCCACATTTAACTTCAATAAAATTTAAAATTTGAATTTTCTAATTATCTAATAATTAAAAATTCAAAAACTTACTTTTACTGAAGTAACTTCAATTATAACCATTTTATCTCAAGGTAAATACTAATTATCTCACCTTGGTAAATTCAAATTGGTTAAATAAAATTTACCATTTGACATTTACTATTGAGAAAACACTATTTAACCTAATAGATAAAATACTAATTAATTTACTGAGTATTTTATTATATATATCTAATATATATATATATTAATATATGCACTAATAATATAAAAATAAGTAATTTTTTAAAAAAAATTAAAAAAAATTAAGGCGGGCTGACCCGCCCGCGCGCGGGGAGGGCGCCGCCCCGCGTTGCGGGCGCGACCCGCGACGCGGGCGCCCGCAACGCGGGGTCCGCATGGCGGCGCCACGTAGGCGGCCGCCACGCGGGTCAGTGCCCGCGGGCGCTGACCCGCGCGCGCCGCCTGCGGGCGCCTGCCACGCGGTCGCCCCGCGTGGGGCGGCGCCCGCAAGGCGGGCGCCCGCCACGCGGGTGCCCGCGCGTGGGCGGCGCCCGCCGGCGCACTACGCCCAAACCGGGCAGGCCCAATTTTTTTTTTTTAAAAAAAAATTTTGCTCCAGCGATGCCCAGCATCCTAGAAGAAAGAGATGCCCAGCATCCCCTTCTAGCAATAACAATTGAAGATTTTAATTGCCCTTAAAACACGGTTCTTAACGGTGATAAAAACACCGACCAGAGTGCAAACCTGGCTCTGATACCATTGTAAGGTTTCACACAGCACCTACGAGCTACGCAGCGGATACCAAAAATTCATTTGTCCGATCCCGGTGTTTGGAAAAGCTTAATCTGTGCTCTAATCGGTGTTTCTAATACCCTAATTACGGGTTGCGTATTTCACCTTGCGCGGAACGACGCTGTCCGCTAAGCCCGATGCAGAGAAATCAAGCCGCACAGCTGTACGGCCTCTAGAGCAGATTCACACGGACCCTTGTGCAGCGACGGTACCTCCCCGGCACGACTATCCCCGACTCTATCACCTTCTAGAGAGAGAGAGAGCAAGAGGGAGAAAGGGGGGAGACTAATCCTCTCCCTTAAGCTTAATGCTTGGTTAGCTTAAGGGAAGGAAAAAAGAAGCTCAAATGAGCTTCACGTAGGATCTATATATATAGAGTTTAGGCTTTTTAGAAAATGATTCCAAAAGATCGAAACTGTATATATGTCCTATCTATTATTATACATATGTATTAAGCTCCATTTACACTCCTTTCCAAAAGGAATTAAAAGGAATTAATACATACACTTGTATAACAATAATCCGTCACCCAAGAATCCATTGTGTGTGATCCTCTAGGCCCATAGTCACTCTAGTTTAAGGCCCATTAACTTCTAATTCCCAATTAGAAGTAAATTAAACATATTATTCGCTTCTACAAGAGCCGAATAATAGTTTAATTTATTCCGAACCTTTCGATCACGTTGGGTCAAGCAAATTCGCGTGATCCTAGAGGACGCCGGGTTTAAACCAGCCTGTCTGGTACCTGTAAGTCCACAGTTACCGCATCGATATAATCTCTCGCTCTTTCTATGAGTCTGGTACGATCGAGGGTACGGTATCTATCAAACCCCATGATCGTGCCATTTGACTATGACCTCCTTAAAGTGTATGACGTCCGTTCTAAACGAACTCACACGACCCTGGCCAGGGATTTAACGGAGCGTCAATGTCTTGACCCATTAACAGTTTGATATATGCCCGACAGTGAGCGATCCCCTCTCGACCATTGATGATCTTCACATGTATCCTGGAGTGGTTAATGACTCGGCAACTCATGACTTATGGTTAAAGTCACTTAGCTAAGTAATTAAACCATTCAGTCCTCGTGTAAGATCCGATCAATGTCTCAAGTCAAAGAACCAACGATGCTACTGTGACCGTTGGATCTTCAGTTGACATTAGGTATAATCAACCATCTGAAGATCCAATAGCGGATCAGTTCAGTGCACATCCTCCAAGGACATACACCTACACATATGTGTTGGTGCCTCGCACCAATGACCATGAGACTGGTCACTGACACATCATGTGTACTGGTTTAATAGGTAATCAAAGTCCCCGAGTGATTACCCTACAACCAGAAACAGTTTAAGGTATGTGTACATGTAAAGTCAATCTCATGTTCGAGATCCCATCTCGAGCTGACTTTACAACCACATATCCTAGGGACAACGTAAAGTAACACAATCGCATATTTACGCTCAATCACCACTTTATTAATGAACAAGATCGTACAACTATTGGGCCTACCCGACCCGAAATTGGCCTGTAGCACACCAACACTAACACAAGGCAGCCACCGACTTGACGCATTGAAGATGTCACCGACTCGGTGGATTGATGACGCCACTGACTCGGCATATTGAAAGCGTTACCGACTTGCATCCCCAAGTCGTGTCATCGACTTGAGATGAAGTGGGCCCCACATGTCAAAGCCCGATAAAGCAAATACATCCGCGGACCCAGCTCCGCACATCCTTCGCACGCGACATCTGCGGCTGGGGGGCATTTGTTGACACACAAAATATGATTGGGTAGTAATCATGTGCCCGAAGGAGTCAACCATAAGTCAATGATGGATCCACTCGGACCTCTGAAGCCTCGGGCCACCTTACAAGAAGTGCCGGGGACTCAACGTTTCGTCATCTCAGGTTTATACATCCACCACAGCTCACTTAAGGCCTAGTGATGGTCAGAGCCAATGAAACCGGCATCGAGACGATCGTGCCGGATATACCTCCATACTCTGTCCGACCAAGACAAGAATGTAATAGGCGGCTCCCGTCTGATGAAGAAATCTCCCCGAGATGAAGAAATGCCCGTGGCCCCTCAGAATAGGGAACCCAAGGCAATATCAGCGAAAAACTCGAGTCACCCGACCAGAGCACCCGAAACTCCGAAGTGGTCTGTAAGCGACCGATGAATGACTCTAAAGGAGCAAGAACCCCCGGAGCGGTGGCTCATTCAATGAAAATGCTTCGTGCAAGCATAGGGCGGCCCTAAAGAACCGATATTCTGCCTTAATAGCGTCACTAGCGAAAACTCTAGGATTTTCGTAAGATACACGCAGAATACCGAAATGATCTGAAAGTAGCCTCGAAGGTGTACGAGCCTGGCACAAATCATCCTAGGGGTTACCATTTCAGTGAAGAAGGTCCACGTACTCTCCAAGAGAGGGTGGTAGCACAAACCGGTGTGCAGAAGGGCAAATCAGTGCAAATCCTGGGAAAATCAGTACGGGTTTTACACGTCTCGAAAATCTGCAGAAGCCCCGAATCAACACCTCAAAACATATTCTGGGACCACTGCACAAACTCCAAAGCTACTCAGGACGACGAGCTCTCACCAGGTTAATTTCGGGGTAAAATGTCAAAATTACAAGAATGCCCCTAAATGGCTGAGTCGGTGGCACTATTTCACCTGAGTCGGCAGCTATCTTTGGAGCTGATTTGGTGGCGCCTCAAGGTTGATTCGGTGGCATAGGTAAAGCTCGAGGCGGTGGCGACAGTTGACGCTGAGCCGGTAGTGTTGGTACTCGAGTCGGCCACTCCCCTCGGTATTGAGGCGGCAATGCACTTATGCGCAAGATGAGTTGGCAGGGGTTCACCCATCCCGTCAGGGTTCTGATGCCCTGTTTTAGGCATTCGCCTATATAAAGGGCCCTTCGCCCTCAGAGAAATGGGCATAGAGAAGAGAAGGAAGGCCGAATAGAAGAGAGCGTGCGCAGCTGAAGCGAGCAAGCAGAAGAAGTCAGGGAGAAGAATCAAGGAGAGCAAGAACAAGGTGGGTCTCGAATGGGGCTCTAAATTTTTTCTTCGGCTCTGCTTTCTTCTCTCTTCAGCTTTTCTATTTTTTTCTTGTGAGTAGTTCTTTTTCTTTTCCTCCTTCGAATTCCTCCAAGCGCTGTAATCCCTCCTCCCATTCTGCTGTAGCCAACGAAGAGGGTGAATAGAATAAGGCTCCAATTCCTTGCAGTAGCTTGAGTATATCTCCTTTCTCCATAATTTGTTTTGTTGCTAACTATGGTTGTTTCTATCAATTCTGCTTTGAGATTCCCAATCTTCCCCCGAGCGTGAGGAGGCCCTCTCGGCCAAATTAACTATGAATCCTGTGACCACTCATCTTGGGGGTCTTTAGTTGTCCTTCTGTGTGACAATGGCTCGCAGCAACGCCCTTAGCGGGCGATAGTAAACTACCCCTCCCCAAGGGCTGTTCTTTTATCGATGGCGTGGTTTCATTTATGATCACGGGTTTGCTTGAGCGAATGGTGAATGAGAGGCTGTTGAGTGCCCTTTCACTCGTCTCTGTCAGTTATAAGGGCACTACCGCACTCTGATAGTCGATGTAACAGTAGGCCGCAACTTACTTCCGAAGCTACCATATGCCACTTTCAGTGTTCGACGATTTAACCCCAAGGGTCTCGCTTCCCCCTCACATTCTATCTTTAGTGATAACAAGCACGAGTCACCTGTAGCGACCATGACCGCTGGAAGACTGAAGCTTGCTCCATGGCGGACTAGAATGAGATGCGCTACCTCTATGATTGTTGCTAATAGATGGATGGTTTTCTTCGATTGTTTCTAATCGCCCATGCCTGGGGAGGGGTACAACCATTTGCTCTTCGTTGATTTCTATGAATTAATATCACTCCGGGTTCCATGGGGTCTATCGCCCCATCACATGTTCCCTTGGAAGCCCTTTGCACTGAGTGATACAGCAAATTGCCATTGATATGGCTAACAATCAGAGACCCACTACACCCCTAATCACAATGAGTCTCTCGTAGGCTACCCCTCGAGACTCAGACAGTGGTGATCCTGGGAGCTGGGGTAGTCCCTACGGACTCCTCAGCATTTTGTTGGGCTTCCAAATTTGAAACATCCCTAATCACAATTGAGCATCTCCCTATGCAGGGGAGATGCTGCCAAATTTGTTTTAGGAACAATTACGACTTCTAGATGATTTTTTTTTTGCCTTTGGGAGGCCATGATGTGGTCTTATGTGTTCAATTTCAAAGCGCGGAGGGCTCCATTTGCCAACGCCTACTTTGTGCTCGAGTAAGAACCTCGAACAGGCAGAGCCAAAGAGAGCTGTGTGGACAAGGGTCACTTAACTTGATCTGACTCATGAAACAGAATGGTTGTATCCTTCAGAATCTTCTAAAGTTTTATAGCTCAATATGCGAAGGCTCAATTGAGAGGGAACCACGTGGATCCTCTCCTAGCCTATCTCAAATGCCGCCAAAGAATGAAGGGCCCCTTGATTCGGTGGCATCGCAACCGACTCCACACGCCTGCTGTTGTGATTCGGTGGCGACGCCACCGAATCAGCCTTCTTGCTTTTGGTTCAGTGGCCTCGCCATCGGATCAGCCCTCTTGTTTTGGATTCGGTGGCGTCACCACCGAGTCATCCTCAGCTGCGCCCTATCGGTAGCGACCCCACCGACTCGAGATCCCCGCAGCACCCGACGCTGACTCAGCCCTCTATATGACCACTCTGTTAAACCCCTATGAATAAACAACCAAGTATATTATATATATACGTATGTATATACATGTAAATATATATGTCTATATAAACATTCCAATATCATATGCATTCCATGCTTTCGGTACATAACTCTTCCTAATCACCCATGTTATGAACATAATGCCTGCTTGTGTGTTTGACCAAACTTCGGTATATAAAATGGCGTTTAACAGAAGGCCGGGTCCCGCCCGATCGAAAGTGTCGCTATGCATGAGGGTGGTCTTCGGATCTAAGTTCCCCGCCTCGTACCGAAGTGCGGATGTAATATACCTTAATTCCTCTTACATGAACAAAAGAAAGCATAGAGGCCTGCGTAGCTTCGTGTTTATATCACTTCCTATACATCATTATTACTTGGCCCCGAGTGGCGCTTATCTTGGCTATTAATCAAGGGTTCTCCTCCTCAGAGGACGTAATTAACGGTACAGCCTTTACGGTATAGCGGACTTTCGGTCCCGACCCGAATCTCACAATCGACTGACCAAGTCAGATCGAGGGCACAATCAATAAATGTGTCACTCCGGTGACTGTGCCCGCCTACGCATCTAAGAAAATGTGTCACCAACGCCGAATTTGAAATTAATTCAAACTCTTCCCTCCATTATCCATATATTTATCCTATTTATCTCTAAATTCCGTGATTATATCAATTTCTAGCTTCTAGAATATGGGCCAAGGTCCAAAACCATGATTTGGGCAAAAAGGGTTCCTTTAAATGGGCCTAATCCTATTGGATTAGAGTAAGGCTATACTAATTAAAATAAATTCATTTAATAGCCCGTTTAGTCCATTAAAATATTTAATAAATTCTTAGAAATTTCTCGGGTGTTACACTCAACCCATCATGGAGTGCTCTTGTTTCAGCTAAGAGACTGGTACCAAATCCATAGTAAAAGGAGAAGCCCAAATTGAAGTCTCCAGAAGAGTCTCACATACACCTGCCGCCCCCACAATAACCTGGATTCCCTTTTGATGCCCCATCAACGTAAGATTGTAGTTGGCCTATAGAGGACACCATTTCACAACGACCGATTTTTTTATTTTGACTTTCGGCTGAATATTGAACCTTTGAAGAATAATCTAGAGCCACCTCGTGAGAGATAGGTTGTTGGAAATGAATTCCCTCAATGGCTGCAGTAATTGTATGAAGAATCCTCCATTGTATCTTGTCCTTAATGAAACTAACTCCATCAAAACAAGTAGTACACCTAGCCTATTAGCTAGGTGCGATAGAAGAACATAGATCAAGAGGGGGGGGGGTGAATGGATCTTTCAAAGAATTTTACCCAATTTAAGTTCTATCGCTTAGATGTGCGGAATTAAAAGCGGATGCAGATATAAACTGAGAAAACTAAGGAAGCTATTGCAAAGCAGTCCAATTGAATAAACTCACACTCGATCCTAAACAGACATCTAGTGAGCGCAGCAGAGAAATGAACACATAAGGCAAACAAACCACAAAAGAACACCAGGCTTTTTAGGTGGTTTGGTCCAAAGACCTACGTCCACCCCTCACTCCCAACCGGAGTGAGGCTTCCACTAGTAACACTAGCACAGCAGACTCAGTCTGCAACAAAGGCTACCAAACAGCTTGAACAGGGGAACAACCTCCCCTCTTCCTCCCAACCGGAGGGACACCCCAAGTGACTCCCAGCCACTTGGAAACCAGAGACGTACAGTCTCTCTTCATCCAAATCGGAGGGAAGACCTAGTCTTGCAACCCACAAGACTAGAACCGGAGGACCAATCCTCCCTTCCTCCAAACCGGAGGGGAACCTAGAGATTCAAGTCTCTCTTCCTCTGAAACCCAGAGGGAACCCGACCTCACACAAGAGAATCGTAAGAATAACTTGTGAATAGTTGAAAAGAAAAACAAAAAACGCAGCAATAGAAAGTTGGAAAAAGTGGAATCAGACTGTGGCTCTCGCCGGAGCTGGCTGGCCTGGATTTGATCCACGGTCCAGCAGGAACTGATCTTCAGTTGAAGCTTCTATCACTCTCGCTTTCTCTTCTTCTCACTTATTCTTTTTCTTTTCTTTCGCAGGCTCTCTCTGGCTTTTCCTTTCACTTCTTCTTCTTCTGCTTCTGCTCACTGCCTCTCTGCAACTCTCTTCTTCTATATCGATCACTTTCTTTCTTTCTGATCTCGATCTCTTTTCTTCACTCACACTCCCTCTCACTTGTTTCTCCAGATGGAGGCGGCCTGGTATTTATAGCTGCAGCATTTAGGGCGTTATCATCGGATCACGTGCCAGGTGCCAACCTCGGACCACGTGCCACTTATCTACTTCTCGAACAGTACCTGACAATGATGATATGCCTAGGAGATTAGGGCATCATTAGTCAGGGCATTAAGGACAATAATACCCCTGATAAATAGAAATCCTCTTCCGGGATACATCAGACGCGCATGCTCACCTGTCCCCCCGGATGCTCTCCTGAGACCGAGTATGCCCTCCAGCGACTGCAGATGCTCCCCCACCATCAGTTAGGTTCATGCATTCCCAAAACCAGGTCGACACTTAGTGTCGACACTTCGGGTCGACACCTCAAGTGACATCGAAATACCTTGAGCCTGCAATGCCTGCCCTCCTGACGATAGTGATGCTCTCCTGAGGCAATGAATGCCCTCCAGAGACAGCATGTGCTTCCCTGCTAGAACCCAGATAGCATATGCTCCCTTGGAGCAGCGATTGCTCCCCTGGCACTGAAGGATGCTCCCCTGGAGTAGCGATTGCTCCCCAGAGATAGCATATGCTCGCCATGCTCCCCTGATGCTGAGAATGCTCTCCTGAGGCAGAGTGTGATCCCGTGCAGAGGTGCACGTTCAAGAGTTCTGACTCTACACTCTAACATTATGTACACATGCAATAACTGATCAGACTTTTCTTCTTCTTCTCTTTTCTTTGGATCGAACAGCTCTCTATTCTTTCTCTCTCCTTCTGCTCTTCTCCTTCTCTCCTTCTGCTTCCACCAGTCTTCATCTGTGGATGAAAGTTTCCTTTTATAAGCAGTCACTGCAGGAGCAGCACTGGGTGCGTGTCTTCCACATTTCTCGCCCAAGTGTTTTGGCCACGTGTCATCCTGTCAGCCCTTCCAGCCTCGGATCACGTGCCCCTTCATTAAGCTTCACGAACAGAGCCTGTCAGACAGAGAATTATCAGTTTAATGTCGACACATTGTATAGACTTCGTTCGATGCATCAAGCAATGTGTGGACTTGATAATGCGAAGACAATGTATAGACTTTGCAGTGTGTGCAATGCCAATGTATATACTTGCATGAGACAGTTAGTGAGACGCTCAGCAATGTATAGACTTGAAAGAACTCCAAGCGATGTATTGACTTTGAAATGCTTGAAGAGGATGTACATACTTCATGAGACGCTGCATGCCAATGTATAGACTTCATGAACAAGATGTAATGCTAACTATTGTATAGACTTGTGAAACGATGCAAGCTACAGGACTATGCAAGCTGTTCAGACTTTGTGTGTTCAAATGCCAATGTACAGACTTAGCTTTGAGCATGGGCTGTACATACTTGGCGAATGCAATGTTCAGACTTGGACGCATGCTGTGCCATGCGATGTATAGACTTTGCACAGGAGTGCCTGAAGCCATTGCATAGACTTGGCGAATGGCTTGAAACACAAGGACGCTGCTCGCTGTACAGACTTGAGGTTTCAACAGAATGATGTACAGACTTGGAGAATGGCTTGAGACACATAAATGCTGCTCGCTGTACAGACTTGATCAAGGCAGCTGCACAATGTACACACTTCCAATGTATAGACTTCTCATGAATAGACCGATGTGCATACTTCCCTTCGATGCATCTACAGTGTAGTGTATGGACATGCATACTTGAATGTGCAGACTTGATGACTGATGACTGATGTATAGACTATGTTGAAAGGGTATGGCAGCAACACCCATTGTACAGACTAACATCAAACAATCCAGATAATAATCAATTATGAAATGCATCAGCAATAATGAAATGCACCAAAGCATACACCACACAGCCATATTTAAATGCAGCAATAATTCAGATAAGATTTTCAATGAAACATTCATCTGCACGACAAACAGAATTGTATGCATTCAAATGGCTTATAGTGTTTGCTATCATCAAAATCACAGGGACACAACAATCTCCCCCTTTTTGATGATGGCAATACTATGAGTCTTATGAATGAAATAAATGAAATATTTGGAATATTCAGACTAGAGACTCATCAAAGTATTCTCCCCCTTTGACTTCATAAAAAAAATACTTTGATAATCTAGTGATGTCATATGAGACTCTTAAAATAGTTCAGCAGATGAGGGTAATACAATATCAGAATCATTTAAATCAATTCTCCTCCTTAGTCAAACAACTTATGCAGTCATGCATATGCAACAAACACTCCCCCTTTGACATGGCAGAAGTTATAGAGCTATTGCAGACAAACAAATTGATCAGACAATCTAGCACATTGTCCCCTTATGCATATAGTGTCTCAACCAGACCAGAGAATTCTTGCATTTGTTAGGATGCAAGGGAAATCTACAAGGATGAACTCTGGTTATCCACAAAAAAAATTCTGAGAGTTGTGCGTCACATAAAAGAGAACCAATGTCAATCAAAACACATTGATAGAGGGCACTATGATCAGAAACGTTTTGAATGTTGAAACCAATTGAGATGAAAGGAGAGTATCAAAACACAGGGACACTCAAGAATGCTGACTAGATTTCCCCCTTTAAGAAATACACTCAGCAAGACAGGAAAGCTCCCCCTGATTAGATGATTGAGTAAAGCCAATTGATATAGTGAAGTGATGAGCATCTATCAGCAAAACACAGACTGTATTCACAGTGAATAAATGAGGAAGATAGATTTTCATTAGCACACCAAATTCATAAATCTTTGTAAACAAATTTTAGATTCTTCAATCATAATAGATTGTGAATGAGTTTAAACTGACCATCATGATTTAAGAGAGATGTATTCAAAGTTTATCAAGAAAATTCAATACTCATATCTGAAACACCTTTTAATAAAGGTGAACCAACAACTCATTTGATATTCATGTTTAACCTCCTTCCATCTTACTCATTTAAATTCAGTAACTCCTATGGAAAATACACAAGATCATATTGAGATTAAACAGAAATAAATGAAATTGAGCTTGTCGTTAGATTTTCAGAATTTTCTGATACCAATTGAGCAGCACTTATTTTTCCTGAGCAATTTTGGTTCAGTCAACACCTTTTTACATAAGGCACAACACATCTTAGGTGAAGTGACCAAGTTACTCAATGTGACAATCGTATTGCCTCTCAAAGAGAATAGAGTTAGCAGTGGAGTATCTTTTTACATGAGGAGACACCTTGATCAGAGGCCACAATCCCCAGTTACTCAACACATCCATGCCATTGCTCTGCCAGATTTTCAAACATATTGAAAAGAGGTAACTATGGCACTTCATGAGATGGGCTTACTCTATTTCATTGATAGAAAACCCAGTTTCTCTGTGACTACAGTCATTGCTCTAGCTTTAAATTTTAACTATTTTCAGATTCTTCAAACAAAGCTCAGTACACTTGAAATGATTAAGAACAATACTTTCTACATGTATCTTAACCAAAGAAAGCCATGTCTTTTAAAATTTCAGATTTCAGAAAGTTTTGCATGAAATTCATGAGGCAATTGGTTAAGACTTATTAAGCATGATGATTCAGATATTTTCAAGTCTTTTACATCAAAACTTAGAAAATACATTAGGCTTAAATCAATTTGATTTATCAAAACATTTTTAAGCTAGTATAATAGAAGATTCTTCTTTTCAGAATGTCTGATTTATGCCTATGGTGCACTGATTAAATCTTTCCTCATTCGGCTGAATCAATGACATTGTCAAGAGAAATTAGCAGAGAGCAATTCAGATACCAATAGTTGAGAGAATTGAGCAATTCAGAAGTAAGCCTTAAAGACTAGAATTCAGTCAGATTAGCTTGGGCCAGTCTTGACAAGATATGATGAAATGTGTATGATAGTAACAAGTTATCAATTGAATTCATAGTAGACAGAATCAATGGAGCTACATCAGTGTAGACAGCAGAGAATTCAAGTCAATCTCACATTTGCCAAGAATGGATCAGATTGCTAGACAGAAGGAGATCAAGAGGTAAAGAGATGAATCAGGAATGCTCCCCCTATCTAGATGCAATGAATCATTTTTTTTAATGTAAGGAAATGCAATTGCAACTAACTACATGTATGCATTCAGCAAATGAGATTATCATGATTATGCAAGCTTCAATCAAACTCCCCCTTACAAAGTGCATGATATGCAATTAACATATATGCACACAGCTCACAGTACAAGCAAGAAAGCCTACAAAGCTCAATGCAAGAGTCAAATCAAATAAAAAACATGTATGCATGAAACTATGACTTATCAGCTCAACCATAAATTTCATTTGAACAGATTTGAGAAATTTACCTGAATGAGGTTTTATCAACTTGGGTGCCTTGGTTTATTTCCCCCTTTTTATTCTTCAGTCCAAGGCACTCCTGCAAAATATTGATCATTTTGATCATGCAGGGAGCCAAGCAGCTTTAGGTCCTGCCTTAGCTCTAGCAGGTATTCTAAACATTTTCATAGCAACATTATCATCAAATTTCATCAGTGAACAGTCATCCATAGAATGTCCAAATTGTCCACAGTATCTACATGAAATGGCTGGTGTTTGATTCTTATTATGCATATTAACAGCAGGGTGATGTTTATAAACATGTTCATAAGGTTTTCTGTTATATGCATGGGCAGTTTGATGCTTGTTCTTAACCATCCAACATTCAGCAGATCTATGGCCTGGCTTCCCACAGTTATAGCAATAAATTTTCACAAATGATTTTGCAGGGAATTTGACAAAATGGGGATTAACATAGTTCTTTTGAACATACCAACAGTCCTTGACTGTATGCCCATTTTTCCCACAGTGGGAGCATGCGAAAGAATTTCTTCTATGAAAACCATTTTTACCCCAAGTGGATCTAAACCAGCACTCAGCAGCCTTGTGCCCAGGCTTATTACAGTTGAAACACACAATGTGCTGACTAGAATTGTGTTTAGATCCATATGGACCATGAACATGAATGGGGAACTTGGCATGCTGTTTATTGTCTTCTTTCATGATAAAACATTCACTCATGAGATGACCATGCTTCCCACAATAATAACATGAAGCACCAGGCTTCCTAGTAGCATGGTTTCTACCAGAAAAATTTCTAGAATGTAATGTTCCACTATCATGCTCATCCTTTAACATCAAACTGCAATCTTCCATTATGTGTCCTACTTTCCCACAATAATAACATGACCCCTTTTTAATATGAGTGTGTGAGAGATCATGTGAATTGTGTGCAGTCTTCTTTATAACAACAGGAGTGTCTTTTTCCTTTTTCTGTGAATTTTCACCCTTTTTCTGTTTTTGAGTTTGTTCCACAGTTTTGGGTTTTTCCCTTTTCAGTGAATTTTCACCCTTTTTCAGTTTTCGAGTTTGTTCCACAGTTTTGGGTTTTACAGTGGACTTTTGTGCAGTGAATTGAAAAACAGAAGGAGCAGGGGTTGTGTTCTGATTAGAAGCTTTGACAAAAATAGTAGATGTTTTATTCCCATTACTCCTTTTGTTTGTCGGACTGTAACCCAGTCCCTCTCTCTGAAAGCTAACATTATTTACAAGAAGCTTATTCAGATTGTCCTTTCCTTTGACAAATTTTGACAAAGAATTTTTCAAGTCTTCAATTTCAGAATTTAAGTCACAAGTATTAGCTTCATATTTGGACAAATCTGTTTCACAGGAAATGAGTTGTTGATGCAAGGCATCATTCAAACTTTTGAGTTTTTCAACTTCCTGTTTTAGCTTTGTTTCATTGTCAGCTTCAGATAGGGACTTATAAAGATCATCAACTTCTTGTTGAAGGGATGTGATAGTGAGCTCATAATTAGCTACCTTCTCTTCACAGCATTTGACATTTGCACTCAACATTAGGTTGATGGTTTTTAGACTCTCAATTTCTTGTTCATCATTCATCAACCTATCAGAATTATCTATGCTCACACCCTTGCATTTTTCAATTGTCAATAGCCTATCTGACAGTTGGGTGTTTAGATGATTTAGCTTGTTGATTTCCTCTTTCAATTTCCTATTTTTCTCTAGGAGATCATCATTAAACATCCAATCATCTAAGGAAGACTCACATTCATAAAAGTTTTCCTGTTGTTTCTCAGATTGAGGTTTGTTGAGATTTTTCTGAAGCTCTAGATTCATTATTCTATCAGCCTCCATTTTTTCAGAAATCAATCTGTTTTCTTTTTCAAGACTCATCAATTTGTGTTCAAATTCCTTGGACTGGTTTTTGAGTCTTTCATTTTCAGATTTCATATCTTCAGCTTCAGTTTTCTTTTCCAGCAATGATTTATTTTCTTCTGTCAGAGATTTGATTAAATCCTTTTGAAGTTTATCATCAGAATCAAATTCATTTATCAAGTCTCTTAAAGCTGCACAAGCATTGCAAGCATTTTCAGATTTCATTTTTTCAAGTTCAGAGTTGACACACTTTAATTGTCTCACCAATTTTTCATTCTGAACTGCATTATAGTGATGAACCTGATCATCAATTAAACTAAGCCTCTCCTTTAGTTCAGAAATTTCACAAACAAGCTCCTGATTCTCCTTTTTATGTAAACCAATTTGTTTCACAAGGGTTTGTTTTTCAGATTTCAAATGATCTAGATCTGTAGTAATAGAATCGAAATCTTGTAGTTGTCTTCTAAAAATTTCATTTTCAGTTTTTAGAATTTTAGGGCTTTCACCTCGAGATTTAGCATTCTCATGATTCTTTAGCTCCTTTTTCAGACCTTTATACTTCTTCCCTAGTTTTTTATAGGATCTTGTCAGATTGACATAGGCATCTTCCCAGTCATCTAAAGAAAAATTCTCGAAAGGGTTTACCTCCTCATCATCCTGTTCTTCGGATTCATCTTGATCACTACCATGGTTGCTCTTGTCAACCATCAGGCAACTGTCCTCATCTCTCCTCTGAGTTAGCTTCAGCTTTTCCATAATGTCCTTAGCGGACCCGCAGTCATAAAAACAAGAATGTAGAGCCTTGTCAGTAGCTTCTTTTATTAGATTCAAAACTTTCTGATTCTCTTCATTTCTCGATCTATGACTTTTAGTCCATTTGGGCTTTTCCTTTGGTAGTCTGTGAGGACCATGTGAGATTAACTTCCACAGATCCGGATTCAACAAATTCACATAGTTATGTAGACTGCTAACCCATGAGTTAAAGTTAGAGCCATTAAAAACTAGTGGAGAACCCATTGAATAAATCGGTAAGCAAATTAATGCAGCAAAGAGTAAAATCAGAAATGCACCAAGGGATAACAGGATCCTCTGCAGATCGTTGGATCTGATCAATCAGTGAACTTGCTCTGATACCAATTGTTAGCTAGGTGCGATAGATAAACATAGATCCAGAGGGGGGGGTGAATGGATCTTTCAAAGAATTTTACCCAATTTAAGTTCTACCGCTTAGATGTGCGGAATTAAAAGCGGATGCAGATATAAAATGAGAAAACTTAGGAAGCTATTGCAAAGCAGTCCAATTGAATAAACTCACACTTGATCCTAAACAGACATCTAGTGAGCGCAGCAGAGAAATGAACACATAAGGCAAACAAACCACAAAAGAACACCAGGCTTTTTAGGTGGTTCGGTCCAAATACTACGTCCACCCCTCACTCCCAACCGGAGTGAGGCTTCCACTAGTAACACTAGCACAGCAGACTCAGTCTGCAACAAAGGCTGCCAAACATCTTGACCAGGGGAACAACCTCCCCTCTTCCTCCCAACCGGAGGGACACCCCAAGTGACTCCCAGCCACTTGGAAACCAGAGACGCACAGTCTCTCTTCCTCCAAACTGGAGGGAAGACCTAGGCTTGCAACCCACAAGACTAGAACTGGAGGACCAATCCTCCCTTCCTCCAAACCGGAGGGGAACCTAGAGACCCAAGTCTCTCTTCCTCTGAAACCCAGAGGGAACCCGACCTCACACAAGAGAATCGAAAGAACAACTAGTGAATAGTTGAAAAGAAAAACAAAAAATGCAGCAACAGAAAGCTGGAAAAAGTGGAATCAGACTGTGGCTCTCGCAGGAGCTGGCTGGCCTAGATTTGATCCACGGTCCAGCAGGAACTGATCTTCAGTTGAAGCTTCTATCACTCTCGCTTTCTCTTCTTCTCACTTCTTCTTTTTCTTTTCTTTCGCAGGCTCTCTCTGGCTTTTCCTTTCACTTCTTCTTTCTTCTTCTTCTTCTTCTTCTGCTTCTGCTCACTGCCTCTCTGCAACTCTCTTCTTCTATATCGATCACTTTCTTTCTTTCTGATCTTGATCTCTTTTCTTCACTCACACTCCCTCTCACTTGTTTCTCCAGATGGAGGCGGCCTGGTATTTATAGCTGCAGCATTTAGGGCGTTATCATCGGATCACGTGCCAGGTGCCAACCTCAGACCACATGCCACTTATCTGCTTCTCGAATAGTACCTGACAATGATGATATGCCTAGGAGATTAGGGCGTCATTAGTCAAGGCATTAAGGACAATAATACCCCTGATAAACAGAAATCCTCTTCCGAGATACATCAGACACGCATGCTCGCCTGTCCCCCCGGATGCTCTCCTGAGACCGAGTATGCCCTCCAGCGACTGCAGATGCTCCCCCACCATCAGTCAGGTTCATGCATTCCCAAAACCAGGTCGACACTTAGTGTCGACACTTCGGGTCGACACCTCAAGTGACATCGAAATGCCTTGAGCCTGCAATGCCTACCCTCCTGACGATAGTGATGCTCTCCTGAGGCAATGAATGCCCTCCAGAGACAGCATGTGCTTCCCTGCTAGAACCCAGATAGCATATGCTCCCCTGGAGCAGCGATTGCTCCCCTGGCACTGAAGGATGCTCCCCTGGAGCAGCGATTGCTCCCCAGAGATAGCATATGCTCGCCATGCTCCCATGATGCTGAGAATGCTCTCCTGAGGTAGAGTGTGATCCCGTGCAGAGGCGCACGTTCAAGAGTTCTGACTCCACAATCTAACATTATGTACACATGTAATAACTGATCAGACTTTTCTTCTTCTTCTCTTTTCTCTGGATCGAATAGCTCTCTATTCTTTCTCTCTGCTTCTGCTCTTCTCCTTCTCTCCTTCTGCTTCGATTAGTCTTCATCTGTGGATGAAAGTTTCCTTTTATAAGCAGTCACTGCAGGAGCAGCACTGGGCGCGTGTCTTCCACATTTCCCGCCCAAGTGTTTTGGCCACGTGTCATCCTGTCAGCCATTCTAGCCTCGGATCACGTGCCCCTTCATTAAGCTTCACGAACAGAGCCTGTCAGACAGAGAATTATCAGTTTAATGTCGACACATTGTATAGACTTCGTTCGATGCATCAAGCAATGTGTGGACTTGATAATGCGAAGACAATGTATAGACTTTGCAGTGTGTGCAATGCCAATGTATATACTTGCATGAGACAGTCAGTCAGACGCTCAACAATGTATAGACTTGAAAGAACTCCAAGCGATGTATAGACTTTGAAATGCTTGAAGAGGATGTACATACTTCATGAGACGCTGCATGCCAATGTATAGACTTCATGAACAAGATGCAATGCTAACTGTTCTATAGACTTGTGAAACGATGCAAGCTACATGACAATGCAAGCTGTTCAGACTTTGTGTGTTCAAATACCAATGTACAGACTTAGCTTTGAGCATGGGCTGTACAGACTTGGCGAATGCAATGTTCAGACTTGGACGCATGCTGTGCCATGCGATGTATAGACTTTGCACAGGAGTGCCTGAAGCCATTGTATAGACTTGGCGAATGGCTTGAAACACAAGGACACTGCTCGCTGTACAGACTTGAGGTTTCAACAGAATGATGTACAGACTTGGAGAATGGCTTGAGACAAATAAACGTTGCTCGCTGTACAGACTTGATCAAGGCAGCTGAACAATGTACACACTTCCAATGTATAGACTTCTCATGAACAGATCGATGCGCATACTTCCCTTCGATGCATCTACAGTGTAGTGTATGGACATGCAAACTTGATGACTGATGAATGATGTATAGACTATGCTGAAAGGGTATGGCAGCAACACCCATTGTACAGACTAACATCAAACAATCCAGATAACAATCAATTATGAAATGCATTAGCAATAATGAAATGCACCAAAGCACACACCACACAGCCATATTTAAATGCAACAATAATTCAGATAAGATTTTCAATGAAACATTCATCTGCACGTCAAACAGAATTGTATGCATTCAAATGGCTTATAGTGTTTGCTATCATCAAAATCACAGGGACACAACATAGCCTTCCAAATCTCCCACATCAACAGAATAAACCCAAATAAACTGACAAAATGAAAGGCCGATTGCATATTGGATGTTGTGAGAAAACTCCAACAACGAATAGTAAGTGTATTGCTAAGATTAACCTTGTTGCTTATCAGAGGCGCCATCCAAGACCATAACCCAGAACCTAGATCACTAAAGAGGAACAAATGATTTAAATCGTCCTGATCAGGACACCTACAACAAACACATTTAGAGACAAAAGGCACTCCACAATCGGCGACGCGGCTATCCACCTGCACTGCCCGATGCATTATTCTCCAAACAAACCTAGCCGCTCTAGGAGTAAAAGCTTAATGCCAAAGCTTTCTCCAAGCACATATGCGAACACCATGTGGAAATTCAAGTTTATATGCTGATGAAGAAGAAAACTCACCAGCGGCACTACCCGTCCAAACACAAAATCTGATTCATGAGCAAGGGCAGGCCGAAGAGCATCATGCGACAATGGTAACCACTGCCACAATAGATGATCTACATTCAGTAGCATGTCCTTGAGGCTAACCCGCTACCATTGCTCATCACCGAGCATAGGTATCATGTGTTGTATAAGAGGCTTGTCCCCAATCCAGGTATCACATAGGAAATCAATATCCTCCCCATTACCAACTATCCACCTTGAATGAAGTAAGACTGCCTCCTTTGCCTTATGGAAAATGCCCTTAGAGACACAAGCTGGCAAAGGATTATCAATATCCCTGATGTGAGTCTTCAACAACCTCTAGTTAGCATAACGGGACCACAAAGAATCACCATGCAAAATATTCCATACATGTTTGACTGTGAGGGCAATCTATAAATGATCTAGATTGCGGAACCGCTAACCCCCTTTCTCCAGTGGCTTCTGAAGGTCTAACCAAGCAACCTAGTGCCTCTTTTTCAGCTCCCCCAAAAAAATTAGCACACGGTCGATCTACATGCTTACAGACCGCCTTGGGAAAAGTAGAGGATGAAGCAAGATACACCAGGAGGTTTCTTAAGACCGATCTAACAAGAACCGCTCGACCAGCTTGTGATAGCAACTGAGCACACCACCCTGCTAGCCCTCCATTCACCTTGTCGATGAGAGGGTGAAATTCAGAAGAAGTCAACCTCTCGGCCTTAAGTGTAACGCCAAGATAGCGCATACTTCCAACATGTTGCTTGTAACCCGTTATTTGATGAATTCGTTGTACTGTGTTCCTTGGAGCTTTGGAGGACAACATGAAGCAACTCTTCCCAGCATTACTTTTTGACCTGAACAGCTCTCATAGTCCTGTAAAAAGTTGAGCAACTTCCTAACATTTCTGGTCTCTGAATCGGTAAATATGTCGTCTGCTTAAAGTAAGTGAGAGACATTAATACATCCTCTTGGACTATGAAAGTATTTTATGCTGCACTGCAAATACAAACATCTCAATCCTCTACTTAAAAACTCCGATCCAATGATAAATAGTAGTGGAGCCAAAGGATCCCCCTGACGAAGTCCTTTCATGGACTTAAAGAAACAGGTGGGTCTCCCATTAAAAGCAACTGAGAACCAGCAGTTAGAGATGAGCATACCAATATAGGAAATAAACTGATTATTAAAACCAAACTTCCGCATAACTGCAAATATGAAATCCAATTCCATCCTGTCATAAGCTTTGGGCATGTCCAATTTGAACAAGGCGTTATGACCCCAAACTTTCCTATTAATGTCAAGTAGCAGTTGACGGGAGAGAGACACTTATCCAGAATAAATTGGCCCTTCACAAAAGCACATTGTTCTTCCGACACAATACTAGGCAAGATTGGTGTAGGGTGGTCACATATAACACGAGACACAATTTTGTAGGCAAAATTACATAAGTTGATTTTCAAATTTTTAGTTTTCTTGGAAATGCACGAAACTAGATGCACACAATTGATTAACATTACACAATGGAGCCAAGCAGACATGTAATGTGCTTGTCGGTCGACCAAGTGAAATGGTTATGTGGACCGAACCCAAATGTAACTCTACTGCAAGTTACTCCCAAAGCAGATATGTGTATATACATGCAACATAGCTCCCCCTCATTATTTTAAAAGATGGGATAGGTGTTTGAAGGATGCAGGTGAGTCAATACAACCAGAATTTTCATGTGTAACACTTAGGAGACTAAGCAGTTATATAGAACAAATCATGCAACAGCCCATGCAGTCACTTGAATTTTCTAAATACACATTAAATCAAATTACTAAATGTGTAAGTTAATAAACATGAACATGAGTTTTATACATATGGATAAGTAGATTTTCAGTCCAACATAAAGAGAGATTACACAGACTGCACTTCAATTTAAGAGAACAACATATTGGAGGCTACACTCCTCCTCATTAAATTTTTACACCATGATTTTTCATCTCAAAAGTTTTCACCATTTTCACAGAGACAATCTGAATTTTTCTAAGAGTGATCAGGTTCAAATTATCCCTTTTTACACGAGAAGATAAATGGATCACATGCCAGACTCCCCAGTTACTCAGAACATTTACCGTTTCACTTCATTTTGAATAGAGGTACTTCAGTACACCACTTTTTAGAAATGAACGACATCACGTCTCAGGTGACATGCATCCAATCTACTTAGTGAGACTGAGCATTGCTCTGTCTTTCATTTTCTTTTCAGATCCTTTCTACAAAATGTGGCAGGTAACTTTTTCCTCAACTGCCTCTTCAAAATTCATGCAGCATATTTAATTTCTCTACAGTGTTGAAAAGAAATTCTAGTATCCTTTTTTTTAACACCCATTTTTACATTTAAGTGCATGATAGTGTGAGTATTTGATTTAGCATGTATACCAAAAATTTAATTAAAAACATGACAGTGTAGCTCCCCCTATGTTGGTGCACTTATCAAAAATTGCTCCCCCTAAGTGTTTGACATGAGGGACACTAGTTGAGACTCAGATGGAACATTATTTACCAAGAAGTATAAGGTCATAGAAATTCCAAGGATGGGGGTTGAATAACATATATTAACATGCAAGCACACAATGGGAAAACACGCAATATGCAGTGCAGAATGTATCATGGGTGCAAAATGCAAGAGTTCAGTTTTCACTTGAATGTTCTAAATGCACCTAATGCATGAACCCTAATGCAATCTTAAGTATATAACTGAGATGGTTTTTACAAATGTGTCTGATCTGGATGTTATGAAAGATTGCACAAGATTGATCAAGAAAGACTCAACCTGAAATGAGGTAGATCTTGAATTAGATTTCAGATCAGACATGAGACAGTGAAAACACACAGGATGAGCAATCAAGTTTAAAACCAAAAGCAGACCCATGACTTAGAGGGTCAACCCTGGGGGTCGACTCTCTCAGGTCACCTACCTGTAACATTCAGAAAACTTGTAGACAGAACCATCATGAGAGTGGGTCGACCCTTGGGGTTGACACTTGCAGTGTAGATAGTGACGGAATTTTGGAAATCCATTGCAGAAATTTTAACATTATCAAGGATCAATTTGCAAAGAATTTTAAGAAATTCATAGCCTACTCATTTTGCACAAAAGGTACATCCCTAGGAGTGAGCTTAAATCTCAGGTTCACACCACTTTGTTGGCTACTCTCCTTCACTAGGTGCATCAAATGACATTCGTTATGTAAAAAATTATGCATGAGAAATTTGCTCCACATTCCATCCACTTTCAATCATTAAAGAGATCAAGCAATTTCTCATAAATCTAGAATGTTTCATCTCATCAAGCATAGGATTAGAAAATGCAATGTGTAGTGCATATGCAATTTGAATGCAAGATGCAAGTGCTCAATTTACACTTGAAGCTCAATGTGCTGGAATGTCCAAGTTGAACCAAACCCATTTATTGTTACACAAGACCTATATGAACAAGTGGTGCGGACACAGAAGCAAGCGAGAGATACGATGCGGCGAGCCGTCGGTACCGTACACGCAGCACCACTCGAGCTACATCGGCTTCCCTCTAGCTCGGAGACAGTCTGGTGTCTCCCTCTTGAGTCTTAGATTTATAGTATTTATTGGGATTTTTATTTGTGTGTAATGTGTGTTTATTTGATTTTATTTGGATTGTAATAAGGATAGTAGAATGGGTTTATTTGTAAAATGGGACCCCTGGGTCCCGCGGGCCCCCTATCCCCTCTCCCATTGACCCACCTAAGTTCTAGGGCCCATGTAGGGTCAGTCAAACATCCAAGGTGGGCTTCTAGAAGAGTTGGACCAAGGGGGGGACATGGTGTTAACAAAGTCCAAGAAGGAGGCATATAAGTCAAGGGGGCGCCCCATATATATTATATTATAATGGTTTTGTAATTTTTATTTTAATTGAGTCAAAACACATGGGTGAATAAAATATGAACTTCCCCATTTACTCCTCCCCAACCCTAGATCTAGGGATAGTTAGTGTCATTTTGCATTTCACATAAAAGGCTTGTAATTCTCATTTTGGTGGAATTAATGCATAAAATTTGAAGAATTTCTTGGAGCTCCAAGCAAGGGCCGCCCCCTCTATCTCTCATGTCCCCCTTCTTGCAGCTGGGAAGGCTATTTTCTGAGGTGAGACGCCTCCTCTACTTGGTGTGAAGATCGTCGTCACCGCCGCCACCACCATCGAGCCGCCATTGCACCGCCATCGTCGGATTTCTGTCAATCGCGGGATAGCAAGCTCCCAGAATTTTAGCTCTCAATATCGTGATCTGTTGGGTTCCAAATTTTGAGGGTGAGTTCTTGAGGTCAATCCCAAGTCCCAGAAAAATTTTCCAATTTTCTAGCCTTCGATTTCCATTTTTCCCATTTCCTGTTTCCCAACCCCCCAGATCTGCCTCTGTTCTGTCCTAAGTCACAGCAACCATGTGTTTCCAAAGTTCGACCCTCTTCCCCATGTCTGAATGAGTTGCAAATTTTATTGGGGATTCTGTCCACCTAACCCCTCTTCCACGAAATTTTTTGTGAATTTTAGATCTCATTTACATTTTCTAAAAATCTTTGTCTGTTCCCAAATCAATTCTATCTCCCACTGTCCAGATCCGACCACCCAGCGTTAAAAAATCCATTTCCCCAACCAAACCTCCACCATAAATTCCACAAAAAATATCCCCGTCTTTCTTACTTCCGCCTCGCCAACTTTATTGAAGAGTCCAACACCCAGATCCAACGTCTCCCCTCCGGTCAACGCCAACTCTCAGGAAAATCCAATTCTGCCCTGCCAGATCTGAGACAAAGAGCTGGCATGTTCAAAATTCCACCATCAGAATTACAGCCCCAACAAAATTCTTGGAACCATAGAGGATCGAAGGATTTCAAGTCAACTTTCCAACGGTGCTAGTCTCGTGTCGATCTGACGACGGGGCTGATCGCAACAGTAGATTTTGTCGGACCGCGCGGGTCTGAAATAGAAGTTTAGATCTGTGGGTAGTAACTCCAACCATTGAAGATCGGAGCCGTCTCGCCTTGCACGAGGCGAATAAGGGCATCCCTCTCCTAGGAATCACCCCTCCAACAGTCCACTTCTTAGTGGGACCCACCCCACCCAACTCGGAGGCCCGAGCCGAACGTGGGCCCCACATCCCGTGGAACGTGCCATCCGGACAGCACCGAATCATGGATTGTCGGCACCGACGGAACGCCCCAAAATGTTGCCCGTTTGCCCAAACACGATACTCCCGGGCCCCACATGTGACCTATTACCTCCTTGCGTCGAGTGGGTTAATTTTTGTAATTGTTAAAAATTTGTTTAACCGGGAGTACGGATTTGGTCGGGGTTGTCTTCCCCACCCCGGGTGCGTGGAGGTAATGATCTCACCTTCTCGGCATTACATTTGCTTATTTAGTATATGATCATATGCCGATGTTTGAGTGCGTTAGGAATCTTGCCCGTGAGTTCATGTCACCACTGTGAGTAAGAGAGTGAGCCCGTCCCGTGACTCGATCCGAGCACGGAAGTGAGTCGACCACCCTTGACTCTGCTGATTTCTCAACCGTGCGGATCCACGCTTTCCCTTGCTTGGGACGACGAGTGAGCTTGCGTTTCTATTTGCGACGTATATCCCATAGGAACTCTTCTTGTCGGGACATGGTATTTCTATTGTTCGTGTGTCGTTGGTCGCGTCAACACTTAGAGTCCGAGGTTCCCATCCATTGGCGTCGGGTCCCTCTATCCGTCCCGCATCAGTTTGGTTTCAGAGAGAGTTAGAGTCTAGGGTCTGTTGTGTTAGATGGAAACAGTCTATCACCACGAAGTGTGGATCTAGAGGGGGGTGAATAGATCTATGGCCTAAATTAAAACCAATATAAGGCTCTAATGCAGAATTTAAGCCGATCTACAATATCACTAACTAGAATGCTGGATCTGAACAGAAACTACTCAATCTATGAAGATAATCAAGAAATCTAGTCACACACCAGTTCAAGAGCAATCTCACAAACACAAGACACACAAGATTTTTAGGTGGTTCGGTCAGGAGACCTATGTCCACCCCACACTCAACCAAGTGTGGCTTACTGCTGCGCAACATAGCTTGAGTCCGCTGGGCAATACAGCTTAGCCTACAACCGCTGAGCTTCACAGCTTGCTGTCCGAGACCAAGTCTCACCCGCTAAGGAGTTACAGCTTAACTTGTCCAGAGGCTACACCTCTGCAAATCCGCTAGGGACTACAACTTACTCATCCAGAGGCAACACCTCTGCAAATAGCTGACACACAGCTTGAAGAAATAGTTTCGGAAAGCAAGAAAACAGAAGCAAACGGAAATGAGAAAACCCAGAAGGGAAATAGCTCTCAATGAGCACACTCAACTCTGGTATCTGAACCAAGAGTCTGAGTAACAAGCTCTCGAACAAACTCTCTCAACTCAACTCTATCAATCTTCTCTTCTCTCCTTTTTCTTCTCAGTTCTCGGTGGCTCTCAGCTTTTCTTCTCTGTGGATCGTGCAGGCTGAAGTTCACACACTGCTCTTCTGCTTCGATCAGACTTCTTCATAGGAAGAGGCTTCATATATATAGAGCAGCAGATTTGGATAGGGAGTGTGGCTTCCACATTTCCCGCCTAGAGCTTTTGCCAGATCCGAGGAATTTCGACCACATGGCAACATCCTGGCTGGGCTGCATTCCACGTGTCACAATCTGGGCACCTCATCCATCCTTGGATCATGAGCCATGTCATCAATCTCTACAAAGAGTCCCTGTCAGTCAGTCGAAAGGAACTTATCAGTTTAATGTCGACACCTTGTACAGACTTTATAGTATGTAATGTGCAGACGTTGTATAGACTTGCTGAAGTGTAATGTAGTGTGAACAAGGTGAAGTATGCACAACAAAACTGAATGCACTAACATGCCGTCGACCATTGTACAGACTTCATGTTCACTATGCAGACGTTGTACATACTTGCTAATGTGTAATGTAGAATGCATCAAGCAAAGTGTGTTACATTGATGATGAATGCATAGACGTGCCATCAACAGATGTATGGACTTGGTGTACATGCGACAGCAGTGTATAGACATTGCAATGCCTAGTGTTTATGGCTTGAGAACACAATGCATAATGTACAGACTATGTGTTATGCAACCAGACGATGTCTAGACTTTGATAAATTGATGCACAACAAAAAGATGACTCTTTCCTAGGCGTCAGATTCAGAACTGACGCCCCTATTGATGGGCGTCAAATTTCAAGCATAATAGAATGTATAGACTTTCTATGGCATCAAGGCAACCATGATGATGTGCAATGTTCAGACTTGACAATATATGAAGAACATATGATGTACAGACTTCGAATCAATAGATGCACGATGTATAGACTTTGCATGAGACGCTAGACGCTGTACAGACTTGGAGGCAATGCATGCTACAATGTATAGACTTAGCATATGCATGAGACGCTAAGTGAGACGGTGCATGTATAGACTTGAATGAGACACAGCATAAGACGCTGAACAGCCAAGGATGTATAGACTTAGCATGAGACGCTAAGTGAGACGGACGATGTATAGACTTAGCCGATGCAGACTTAGTCCGATGTATAGACTTAGCATTTGATGTACAGACTAGCTGGTCAAACATACAAGAACTCTGTACAGACTTGAGAAATGATGCATGCACAAGACAAAGATGTATAGACTTACAGTTATGCAACCAGACAAATGAATGCACAAACAATGTATAGACTTGCTCATGGACAGTGCACAGTGAATGTATAGACTTGAGTAAGGAATGTGCAGACTTGGTGCATGAAGCAAGGCAATGAGGAATTTATAGACTTTCACAATGTATGGACTTCCCAAAGGAGTGATGGACGATGTACAGACTTGAGCTAAGCAAGAGCTGTATAGACTTGAGAGTGCACAATGTATAGACTTTGGCAAAGCAAGGGCTGTACAGACTTCAACTCAGCTGCAATGTATAGACTTGCAAGTGCAATGTAGGTAAAGATCTAGGAGTGTATAGACTTGATATCGTGGAACACACAGGCTATATAGACTTGAGAGTGCACGATGTATAGACTTGGAAATGCTGAAGCACTTGATGCAGCAATGTATAGACTTGATGCACAAACACATCTCTGCGATGTATAGACTTCATCGATGTACAGACTTCGTTTCGTGCATGCTACAGGCCAATGTATGGACTTTGAATGAACGTTCATGCATTGTATGGACTTGAGTGATGCACAGCCATATGCAATGTATAGACTTGGTGCAGTCTACAAGCAATGTGCATACTTGTGTTCTAAACGATGCACAAGCACAACAAAATGTAATGTATAGACTTTGACTGCATGGAACACACAGACAATCTGATAAATACAGTTTCATCAAAACATAAACAGTTGCCAATCAATCAAAAAAAGTTGTTGCCAATGAAGTAAAGTTTATTGTCAACATCATCAACATAGAGGAGTCATAACAATCTCCCCCTTTTTGATGATGGCAACATCATATCATATAGAATAGCAACATCCTGTCATACAGATGTATTTTTGATGAAAGACATGATTTGTTAGTCAGATTTATCATGCAGATGCTATGAATGCATGCTGAGAAATGAAATCTAACTCCCTGCTAAAAAGATCTCCCCCTTTGCCATAACATGATGTATACACTCCCCCTGGAATTCACCAAACAGACAACATATTCTCCCCCTTTGCCATCAACAAAGAGGAGGGATAGAAAGTGCAAGGGAAGGAACAAGAGAAATCAGCTGACTGACATTCTGAACAAGTAGTTCAGGAATAAGCATTCTAAAGCACAGAGTCTTAAGTCATATAAATTTAGAAACTACTTTTAGATAGAGTTCTGGTGTAAAGGTTATAAAATTTAGAGTTTATGCACTACAATCATTGAATGATTTTGATGTGCATGATAATAGCAATAGACCAGAATCACATTTGAGCATGAGAGATTCAGTTTCAAAGTATCTTAGTGTCTTAGACTCAGTAAAATTTGTTAAAAGATACCAGGTCATGTATTGAAATTAAACAATTTGACATACCTGAAATTTCTTTTTGAAGGAACAGCATTTTCAATTTTAGTTCATTAAGGGCATTCAGATACCGTTTGTCTTTTTGCGTAAGGGTACACGTTTATCAGACGCCAGTACCCCTAGATACTCAACATGATGGACCATTCTGCCTATGATCAAATTCAATAGAATTGATTTACACCTTTTTGTGTGAGGGTACACGTTTATCAGACGCCAGTTATCCCAAGGTACTCAGTGAAACCACCCTATTGTTTTGATCATTTATACAGAGATAACTGATACACCTCATGGCATAAGTGTTATCCATTTCTTTGATGGATCACTCAGTTTCTCAGTGATTTACCAGTCATTGCTCTGCCAACATTATGTTTCAAATATTTTTTAAGATTTTTCAATATTTTTCTTAGCTGTCCTTTATTTGTTTCAGAATGACTTGTTTAAGGACAATACACATACTTAGCTTCTCTAACATGATTTCAGGTGAGTTTTCAGATTTCAGATACAGTTAGCTTTGTCTAACATGTAATGAAATAATGGTTGAGAGCTATTATCAATTATCAACATTCTTATTTTCTGATTGCAATCTTTAAACTCTAAAGATTATAAAATTTAAACCATTAAGTCAGTCTTCAAGCAATTGAAATTCTTATAAAGGAAGAAGTCTGTTTTCTATTACTTAAGACTTAGAACTGACTAATAGATTGCCATATTGTCAGACTCAACTCATTCATGGTCAAAGGATGAATGAATTCAAGAGAGTAAAGGATTTTAGTTTTAATGAAGTTGATGACCTCTCTGAATTACATACATCACTCCCCCTGTCTATATGCATGTAGTTTTGCAAATGAATGGCAAGAATTAGATGAGAGAGAGCTTAGACATAGGTCATGGATGAATGATATGCAATGAAAAAATATGTCATGAAACAATATGAATGTTATGCATGCATGGTCTAGTCCAACATGCGATCAACCACAGAGTTTTATTCAAACAAACTGAAATTTTATTCATCATGCTGAAATTTACACAAGCCAAGTTCTCTTCTAAGAAATTTGAACCTTTCATTCCCTAGTGGCTTAGTAAAGATATCAGCAATTTATGTTTCTGTTTCAATAAAATTCAGTTCAATTTCCCTTTTATTGACAGCATCTCTAAGAAAATGGTGTTTGATCTCAATATGCTTAGTCCTAGAATGATGAACAGGATTTTTAGCTAAACATATATCACTAGTATTATTACACAACATTGTAATACATTCCAGTTTTATTTGATAATCGGTCAGTTGGTGCTTGATCCAAAGTACTTGGGCTGCACAGTTACCAGCTGCAACATATTCAGCTTCAGCTGTCGACAAAGTAACTGTGTGTTACTTCTTAGATGCCCAAGACACTAGACAACCACCTAAGAATTGACAGTAGCCACTAGTGCTTTTTCTATCTACTCGACACCCAGCATAGTCTGCATCAGTGTAGGCTAGAAGTTCTAACTCACACTTGGCAGGATACCACGTGCATCAGTGTAGGCCGGCATGGATCGATACATCGAGTGGTTTGAGATGACAGACCATCGAAGAGTTCGCTACGTAAAGATGAAGTTGCAAGGGCAAGTACAAACCTATTGGAAAAATGTGGAGAGCCTGTTGATGCAGCGACATCAACCCCAGATTGGTACTTGGGATGACATGAAAATCAAGTTGAGGGAGAAGTACCTTCCTGCCACATATCGCCAGCGTCTCATAGATAAATGGCAAAGTCTCTCCCAAGGGAACCGATCTGTGACTGAGTACACCGCCGAGTTTGATGAGTATTATTTGCAGTGTGAAGTTACGGAAGAGAGCACCATGACCATGTCGCGCTTTCTAAGAGGTATACGGCCAAACTATCAATATGAACTTTTCTACAACAATGTGACCACTTTGGAGCAGGCGTATCAGGTTGCTCTCGAATTGGAGCAATTCGAGCCCGAGTTCGAGCTTACCCAACGGATGGGCCCCTTCCCTCTACGTAGTGTCGAGCCCCATGGCTCTTCAGGCACATATCAGAGGGCCCCCATGGCTCATCCTCAGGAGCCTACTTGTCAGGAGCCGTTCGCCCCTAGACCGCGCCCTCCACCTCCGAGGGACTTTCCTCATCCCCAACAACCCCCGGCACCCATAGTCCGTCCACCGGCACCCGCACCTCTTGCCCGTCCCTTGTTGCCTTCACCCCCTATCCGTCGGGAGGATAAGGGTATGGGACCTTTGATCGAGGAGCCTAGTGGACCACGGCAGCAATGTTTTCGCTGGAATGGGTTTGGCCATTTTGCCAACCAGTGTCCCACACGCCAATCTCTAGTCATTGGGGACACACAAGTGGGGACCACCTCATCTTCCAAGCTTGCGTCAGTCAGCAATGAGGCGGACCAAGAATTAGCTGACGAATTCTTTGAGAATGAGGATGATGGCCAGGAGGTTCAACATCTAGATGATGCCCAGATAGGGGTTGTCAGGTGTATTCTCACCCAACCACAGGCCAGTGATGACTGGCGTCGGACCACCATATTTCATACATACTATAGGTTGGGCGGGAAAGTTTATAAGGTGATTATCGATAGTGGGAGTTGTATCAATGCAATCTCACAGTCTCTCATCATGGTCTTACCCCTGTGGACAATCCTTGCCCCTATCTAGTATCATGGGTGGATTCCACCTCTATTCCGATCAGGCTGCGGTGTTTGGTCCCACTGTAGTTCCATGCCTACCATGACGAGATCTGGTGTGATATCCTCCCCATGGAGGTAGGCAGCATTATTCTTGGTAGGCCGTGGTAGTTTGATTGGGATGCTACACTCCATGGCCGATGGAACACCTGTACCTTCGACCATGGTGGCCAACAGATTACCCACCACCCCTCTCAGCCCAAGAGCCCTTCAGTTAGGGTCCTACTTGTCCTAGTACTCCAGAGCCTTCCGTCCCTGGACCTAGTGCCCCATCTCCAGCTCGGGCCATGACCGTTACATCTGGCACAGGCGAGCCCCCATCTAAGAGGTTGATGTTGATTAGCTCCCGAGAAATGGAGTGAGAGGCTAGTAGGGGCAGCCCCGTGTTTGCTATTATGGTCCGAGAGGTGGAGAAAAAGTCCGAGGGTGAGCTCCCACCCGATGTCATTCCCATCCTGCAGGAGTTTGCTGATATCTTTCCCGAGGAGCTTCCCGAGGGACTCCCACCCATGCGGGATATTCAGCATGCTATCGACTTGATTCTGGGCTCCTCATTGCCCAATCTTCCCCACTATCGCATGAGTCCCATGGAACATGCCTAGCTAAAGCGGCAGGTCGATGAGCTGATGCAGAGAGGGTCTGTTCGGGACAGTATGAGTCCGTGTGCTATTCCCGCATTACTCGCCCCAAAGAAGGATGGCACGTTAAGAATGTGTACTGATAGTCATGCCATCAATAAGATCACCATGAAGTACAGGTTCCCTATTCCCCGCCTGGATGATATGCTAGACATGATGGCTAGTGCCACTATCTTTTCGAAGATCGATCTTAAGAGTGGCTACCATCAGGTGAGGATTAGGCTAGGTGATGAGTGGAAGACCGCATTCAAGACCAAGGATGGTCTATATGAGTGGTTGGTTATGCCCTTTGGGTTGACCAATGCCCCTAGCACCTTCATGCGACTCATGACTCAGGTCCTTCGACCATTCATTGGAGTCTTTGTGGTCATGTATTTTGATGATATCCTTATCTATGGTCACACTAAAGGGGACCACTTGGACCATCTACGGCAGGTCTGCCTACTCTTGAGGCGAGAGCAGCTGTTTACAAACCCACAAAAGTGTACCTTCATGACTTCTCAGCTTACCTTCTTGGGTTTTATTGTGTCTAGTATCGAGGTCTCCGCTGATCAGGAGAAGGTCCGGGCCATTATTGAGTGGCTGGAACCCTGTGCAGTCCATGATGTCCGTAGCTTCCATGGTCTCACGATGTTCTATCGTCACTTCATCCGTGGATTTAGTTTCGTCACTACCCCGATCACGGACTGTATCAGGAAGGGCACGTTTGTATGGACGAAGGCCGGTACTGCTGCCTTCAAGGATATCAAGGAGCGCATGACCCAGACACCGGTCCTTCGATTGCCAGATTTCTCGAAGGTGTTTGAGGTCTCTTGTGATGCGTCGGGTGTAGGGATTGGAGGAATGTTGAGTCAGGAGACCCACCCGATCACATATTTCAGTGAGAAGCTGAATGACGAGAAACTGCGATACTCCACTTATGATAAAGAATTCTATGCAGTTGTTCAGGCTCTTCGGCATTGGAGGCACTATCTATTACATCAAGAGTTTGTATTATACTCCGATCATGAGGCTTTGAGGTTCCTCCATGCCTAAAAGAAGCTTAATGCGCATCATAGCAGATGAGTTGAGTATCTCCAGCAGTTCATATTCGTGCTTAAACACAAGGCTTGAGTGGAGAACAAGGTGGCTGATGCCTTGAGTCGGCGAGCAAGTTTGCTGACTACCATGAGTGCCGAGGTTATATGGCTAGAGAAGATAAGAGAGGCCTATGTTGATTGTCCTGACTTTGGTCAGATCTTTGCCGCTCTCCAGGCTAGACCCTCGAGAGATCATATTGATTATGTGCTTCAGGAGGGTTACCTCTTTCGAGGAGGTAGGCTTTGTGTTCGCCAAACTTCAGTTCGTGACTTCTTAGTCTGGGAACTACACGCGGGAGGTCTAGCCGGCCACTTTGGTCAGAATAAAACTATCGAGGCCGTTGAGCACATATTTTATTGGCCGTGCTTGAAGCGTGATGTTGCTCACATCGTGGCCCAGTGCCATACATGTGTTACGGTCAAAATGAAGAAGCAAAGCTCGGGCCTCTACACACCTCTCCCCGTCCTTGATGCCCCGTGGCATGATATTAGCATGGATTTTCTCTTGGGATTGCCACACACCTCTAGGAAGCATGATTCGGTCAATGTGGTAGTAGATCGATTTTCGAAGATGGCCCTTTTCATTCTCTGCTCGAAGACTTCGGATGCTTCGAGGGTAGCCCTCCTTTTCCATACTCATGTGGTGTGCAAGTTCGGGTTGCCTCGTACCATAGTGTCTGACCGTGATGTTAGGTTCACCAGTTATTTTTGGAAGACACTGTGGCATATGTTACGTACTCAACTCAAGTTTTCAACTGCATATCATCCCCAGATAGATGGTCAGACCGAGGTGGTCAATAGGAGTCTAGGCGATCTTTTGAGGTGTCTTGTCAGGGACCGTGTAGGGGATTGGGATCTCATGTTACCACTGGCAGAGTTTGCATATAATGATTCGGTCAATAGGTCTACTGGTATGAGTCCGTTTGAAATTGTCACAGGTCGTAGGCCTAGGAAGCCAGTAGATCTTGTTCCCATGCCCATTCATGCGCGAGTGTCAGAGTCTGCCAAGTCATTTGCTAGGCATGTTAGGAGTCTTCATGACGACATCCGTTGTCACATTAAGGCCAGCAATGCATGGTATAAGGAGTTAGCCGATGCCCATAGACACCACCCTGAGTTCCAAGAGGGTGATTATGTCATGATTAGGGTTAGACCTGAACGGTTTCTCTCTGGAACCGTAAAGAAATTGCAAGCTCGCGGAGCCCGTCCGTTTAGAGTGTTGAAACGCGTCAGATCCAATGCGTATGTTGTGGACCTGCCCGATGAATATGGTATAAGCTCTACTTTCAATGTGTCGGATCCAGTTGCCTATAGGGACCCATCGGTGATCCTTAGCGAGCCTTTCAAGCCATCTCTTCCCATTGAGAGTGACGCGGTGGGGACGTGGAAGACGGATCGACGGCACTCCGGGACGCGAACAGGACGGGACGGATAACTGCTATCTCACACAGCTCGGCCTCACGCCGGACGGTCTCACACCGGGCGACACACTCACACTCAAAAGAGAATGAGGGAAGGAAGAAATGCAAGAGGGATAGCTCACACACACAAAAACACACTTCTTCAATTCATATCATCATACGTAATACATCCCTTGGCCTCCTATTTATAGAAAAGGCCTATTACACACATACCCTCAATCTTTTAAAAATAGCATATATATCTTTAGCCTAATAAAACACACTCACCTACCTAACTTTTGACTTATATGTTTTAACCAAATAAAATACACAAAACACACATGTTTATTGACTTAACCTAGCCTAATAAGACGAAAGAAAGAAATACATGTAGGAATACATGTATACATACACACACAAATACTCAATACGTAATATACTACCGTAGCCGTAAGCCGAGGCTTCAGGAAAGATCTCCGCATAAGCTCGGTGCAGTCGGGTGCGACGTCGGCTCCGAGTAGGGGGCCCGGTAGTGGACCCGGTGGTGTCCCCACCAACCCTCCCGGGGCGGCTGGAACTCGACTCCCTCGAGTAAGGGGGGACACTACTGTGGTAGTGCTCCAGTAGATCTGGATCGAGGCGATGGAGATCTTCCCGGCTGATCCAGGAATCATCTGATGGTGGACGGTCCCGCCAACGGACAAAGTAGCGCTGGTACTCCCTGCTCCGTGTACTGGTCACCTGCTCATCCAGTATCCTCTCAATATGCTCGCACGGTGCTCTCAAGGACGTGGAACGCACAGGGGTGGGCTCACTCTCAATGGGAGGAGAAGGCTCGAAAGAATCACTGGGAATCGTTGTGGGTTCTTTGTAGGCCACTAGGTCTGCCACATTAAAGGTCGAGCTAATCCCCTCTTCGGGAGGTAAGTCCACAACATGGGCATTGGCGCCAATCTTCCGCATGATTGGGAAGGGACCAGCACTACAGGCTTGTAACTTTTCAACGGCTCCCGAGGGGAGTCGTTCGGGCTGGGCCCGTACAATAACCAAGTCACCTTCTTGAGATTCATGGTGACGCCTATGCGAATCAGCTGACTCATGCAGACTAATGACGTGCTGTGCAAACTCTTCGACTGACTTGGACAGTCTAGACTCGAGGTGTAGCAACCCTAATAAATGAATAATTGAAATAAATTAAAACATATATATTACAGAAGTAATATATAAAAGGAATAGGGTTAATTGGACGAAATAAAACAAATTAAAAATAACGCCTCTTATTAAGGCGTTAATTTATAAATAAACGCCTCTATCAAAGGCGTGACTAAAGAAAGGACGCCCACACGTGCGGTCGTCAACTCTCACGACCAAATAGGCAAGTAAAAGAAACGCCCATATATGGGGCGTGTTTCAAAAACAAGGAACGCCCTTATCCAAGACGTTTCTTAAGAAACGACCTGAACTAGGTCGTTAATTAAAGAATCGACGCCCTTACCTAAGGCGTTAATTCCATTCGGACCCGTTCGACCCAGAGCTTATCAGGGGAAGGATCAACCTGATCCAGTAAGTGTCTACTAGGGTAAGGACTCTATTAGTGAAGCATTACTCCCACACAATCACTAACCCTAATAGGATTTCCAAAATCTTATAAATAAGCCTTGATCGAACAACCCTAAACCTATTTGATACCTCCGACTGCAGAGGTACGTGAAGAACAAACCGTTCTTCTTAATTTCCCTTTTTGTTCTCGGCTTCAGTTGCATGAAGAATTAACAATTCTTCATCTTCTTCTCTATACAGGTTAAGGGAGCTCGGTGGCCGTACGTTGAGAGCTGGTAAAGATCTTTTCTTCACTTTTGACGTGATGATCAGATTTCAAAGAAACTGATACAGTTTCTTCTCTCATAGGAAAGCTGTTGTAGAAGCCTCTTCATCAAAGCCATCATCTTCTGCTAGCCAAAAACCCCTCACGGTCATCTCCAAATCAACTCTTAAAGGTAGGATTTTCTCAAATCTTGTAGCCCAAACTAAATTTATATATACAAGAAGCATCATGCATATCATGTATTAGTTTTATTATAGTTTCCCGGACGTTGCTGGAATATTATTGAAAGAAGCGCCCTTGAATAGGGCGCTACTTTAAAAAGTAACGACCATAACAATGGTCGTCAGTTTCAGAATAAACGCCCTGTACACAGGCGTTACTTTTATGAAAATAATAAATACCCACGTTATAAAGATGATATATTTGAAATCCTGATTCTAATACAATGCATGACTCTACCTGCTAGTTTACCTGTCCTGTCTTGGAAAATTGCTTGATTATATAACTTCGTTACTATTCATGACCCTTGACGAATTAACGACCTAAGTTAGGTCGTGACTTGTGAAACTAACGCCCTGAACTAGGGCGTCATTATGTTAATAACGCCCCTTCAGAGGGCGCATTTTTTGTAAATTCCTGAAATATATATATTCTGAAAAATAGAATTAAACAGTAACGCCCCTTTTAAGGGCGCGTTTTTTTGATACTTCCTGAAAATTAATTGTATTCTGTCAAATATGTAAACAATAAGACGCCTTCTGGTGTAGTCGTCAAATCTTGAAGAAACGACCCTGACCAAGGCGTGTTTTAGACAATTCATGAAATTATTGATATTCTGTCAAATATATAAATAAGGAGACGCCTGCTACTGTAGTCGTCAACTCTTGAAGAAACGCCCCTTCCAAAGGCGCGTTTTAGATAAATTATTGAATTATTGAAAATTCTGCAAAACGGACCATATGTAAACGCCCTTCTGTTAGGCGTTAATTACTTGAGAAACGACTTGACCTAAGTCGTTATTTTACTATAAACTGATTTTCATCTGATTTGCTAACCGATGGTTTTATATATTATAATATATATATATATATATATATCGGCACTATTCTCCACTCCGTGAGTATAGTCCCATGTTTTCATGTTGATTTACCGATCACACTCAACTCTCATTGACATACAAGCTCTCCATTGGACATTCCGTTCCTTTGGACTAGCGAGTTAGTCATAGAGACCTCCGTAAGACTCCTCGTAGCCTTGGATTCCCTCAAGGCCGACTGAGCTGGTTGTACCCTAAAAACCCATTACACCATTGATGCCATGTCACTCTAAAGAAACATGGTATACCGGCCCTTATGATTATACAAAGAGTATATCATAAGAAATTCTTAATGGGATGATGACATCATGCCATATCATGCCATTCTTGTAAACCTCAATTCTATGATAAGAATGAGGGTATCTTACCTTTGATATACTGTTCATGTGGACCTCAATTCTATATAAAGAATGTCCATACTGATTTGTCATGGTACCCAAGTTAAGGGAATCATGTTCTACCTAGTTTTATCGATATCGTGATTATACCGTTATTATCGCCATTCTATGTCCTTTGTCATATTTTGGACTCTATTCTATCAAAGTTGTCATACGTGTCTACAAGCTTGATTATTGAAATTCTATGTTGGCTATAAACAAGAGTGGATGTCAAAGCACATGATAAATGCCTGCGCATATAGGGCCCGATCTGGTCCTGGGAGGAGCACCCGAAAGTACTTGTGCCCATGGGAGTTAAAATGATAAGGTATCTGGCATTATACCGAGTACTTGACTTGCTTGATTGGACATTCCACACACATCTTGTACTTGACTCGTACTTGACATGAAATGAAATGCGTGGCCCGAAAAAGGGTAATTTACTTGCTTGCTTGATACATGATAGCCAAAGTTCTTGACATGACTTGTTAATTGTACTTGCTTGAATATCTTGAACCACTTGTTATCTTGTTGAAAGTTCATGATTAAGTTCATCTTATTTCCTTGATATTACATTCTCTCTATCTTGTCGTTTCATGCGAGCATGCATAACTTCCTTGCATTCATGAAAGATGTAATTACTTAAACCACTTGCTAGTACTTGAGATATAATTTCCTACTGAGCGTTCGCTCATTCCGTTTGTCCCTTTGTACTTTTCAGGTAAGTCCGACGACGATGGAAGTCAATCAGATGGGAATTGTCAAGAGTGAAGAGATAGAGATTCTCCAAGTGTCATCTAGTCTTTTCTATAGTTTCTTGAGTCAACTATGTATTCTTTTCCTTTTTATTAAACAGAGTATTGGATTTGTAATAGTCTATCCATTATGAAATAAAGGATTGGGTTATCTTGCTATTTTGCGCATCTCTGTCTTTGTGTCGAATACACGACCACTCTCATTGACATGATTGATATAGACACGTCGCGCATCTCCGGGTATCTTCCGCGCTCGGGGCGTGACAGTCTTTGTGGTATCTGAGCCTAAGGTATTCAATTCCTAGGAAACCCAAGTCCAAGGATAGGTTTCAAAACCTTTAACCAAGTGAGAGTGGGTAGAACCAAGGGTTAAATGATCAATGAGTCCTTTATAAGATCATAGTGATATAATACTAACATAGCTATTGTAATTGTAGGATAATGGCTGCCGAACGTGCTCAATGGCGCAACATGCAGCGTACCCTTCAAGGGATGACCCAAGTGCTACAACAGGTAGCACAAGGTGGTGCTCCACGAGCTGGAAGCTTACACCAAGCATTCAAGAATATGAATCCCCCGAAGTTCATGGGATCGACCGATCCAGACGATGCCGAGCATTGGGTTCGGGAGATTGAACGTATATTCCGTGTTATGCAATGCACGGATCAGGACAAAGTCTTATTAGCCACTTTCCAGTTAGAAAAGGATGCTAGATGCTGGTGGGAGTCGATTGAAGCTACTATTGACCCAACTCAAGTTACATGGGGTGAATTCGTTGAATATTTCAACGCCAAATATTTCTCTGATAGGGTCTAGGAAAAGAAGGCCGCCGAATTTGCCGCATTAAAGTAAAGATCTTTATCGGTGGCTGATTATGAAGCACAGTTTTCTAGACTGTCAAGATATGCTAAGCATTTAATTAGCACGGAAAAGATGAAAGCCCGTAGATTTCTTAATGGGCTTAGGCCCCACTACATTACTCAACTGGCGCCTATGGATATTCAAGTTTATACTGAAATAGTGAGCCGAGCTCAGTTGCTTGAAGATGCCACGGAACTATCTGATAGGATCCGTGGGAAAGACAAAAGGGAGCAAGTCACAAGTTCGGGTTCTTTTAAACCCAACTTTAAGAAGAGGCCCAATAATGGAGGTTCTTCCTCTCAAGATCAGAAGTTCAAGAAATCCAAGCTTTTCTCTATCACCACTACACCTTCAAACGTAGTATGCAAGCATTGTGACAAGGCTGGTCACAAAACAGAAGAATGCTGGAGGAAATTAGGAGCATGTCTCCGTTGTGGGAGTCGTGAACATCGGATTCCCGATTGTCCATTAATGAATGACCAAGACGGTGAGGGTAAACGCCCAGTGACAAGGAACGCGCGTCTTCATGCGATCCAAGAGACCGAACTAGAAGAAGAAGGCAGATTGGTGGAAGGTACATTAAAAATTTGTTCCAAATATGCACATGTCTTATTTGATACGGGTGCATCGCATTCCATTATTTCCAAGAAGTTTGCTGACCCATTACCTCTAGAACCAGAATGGATGAAGTTAATATTGTCTACTCCTCTCGGAAACGAGACGGATATCACACATCATTACCAAAACTGTGAGGTATTGGTTCGAGGAAAGAATTTTCCTATTGATCTTATCTGCTTAGATCTAAAAGAGTATGATGTTATACTAGGAGCAGATTGGTTATCCAAATACCAGGCAACGGTTGATTGCCGTGATAGCAAGATAGTTTTCAAGGAATTTCCGGAACTGACTTATACTAGTCCTAAGAGTCGAAGCAAATCCCCTCTTATCTCGGCTCTTCGAGCAAGCAAGCTCGTCAAGAAAGGATGTGTATCCTTCCTTGCTTTTGTCACTATTAAAGAAGCTAAGGAAACCAAGATAGAAGACGTTCAAGTAGTACGAGAATTCCCAGACGTATTTCCAGAAGATTTACCGGGATTACCCCCTCAAAGAGAAGTGGCCTTCACCATTGACTTAGTCCCTGGTGCTGGTCCTGTTTCAAAGGCACCATATAGAATGTCCCCTGCTGAACTCAAGGAGTTGAAGGAGCAGTTGATGGAACTAATCCGAAAAGGGTTTATTAGACCAAGTACTTCCCCGTGGGGAGCACCAGTCTTATTTGTAAAGAAGAAGGATGGATCCATGAGATTGTGTATCGACTATCGACAGTTGAATCATCTTACTATCAAGAACAAGTATCCACTGCCGAGAATCGATGAGTTATTTGATCAGATTTCAGGATCCAAATATTTCTCCAAGATTGATCTCAGGTCGGGATATCATCAATTAAGAATCAAGGATGATGACATTCACAAGACCGCATTCAGAAGCAGGTATGGCCATTACGAATTTGTTGTTATGCCTTTTGGACTAACAAATGCCCCTGCTGCCTTTATGCAGTTAATGAATAGCATATTCAGGCCTTACTTGGATCAATTCATAGTAGTCTTCATTGATGATATATTGATATATTCTAAGACTAAGGAAGAACATGAAGAGCATTTGAGGATTTCATTACAAATCTTGAGGACAAATCAATTATATGCTAAGCTCAGCAAATGCGAATTCTGGCTTGAAGAAGTGGCTTTTCTCGGACATGTGATATCCAAGGACGGTTTATCTGTAGATCCGTCAAAGGTTGAAGCTGTAAGAAACTGGGAAAGACCCACTAATGCAAGCGAGATCAGAAGTTTCGTAGGTCTTGCAGGCTATTACAGGCGATTCATCAAAGACTTCTCAACAATCGCCGTGCCACTTACAAGGTTAACTCGTAAGGAGATCCGATATGAATGGAGTGAGGAATGTGAAAGAAGTTTCCAAACTCTCAAAGATCATCTCACTACAGCTCCAGTGTTAGCTCTACCAACAGAAGGAGAGAAATTCGAGGTCTACACTGATGCTTCTGGCATTGGCCTCGGATGTGTCCTAATGCAACAAGGAAAGGTCATAGCATACTCTTCACGTCAGCTGAAGAAGCATGAGGAGAATTACCCCGTCCATGACTTAGAACTGGCCGCGGTAGTATTTGCCCTAAAGATATGGAGACACTACTTATATGGAGCACAGTTTACTGTATACTCCGATCATAAAAGTCTCAAATATCTATTTTCACAAAAGGAGCTAAACATGAGACAAAGACGCTGGCTAGAATATCTCAAGGACTTCGACTTCAATATACAATACCATCCGGGAAAGGGTAATTATGTTGCTGACGCCCTTAGTCGAAAGCCGAGAGCAATGATAGCAAATTGTATGATGCAAGAATGGAGGTTACTTGAACAATTCTCCGAGCTCAATATAAGCTTGGACACGGAATCCAAAATTGTCACACTATCTCATGTAAGCATACAGTCAGATTTGTTATCTGAGATACAAACACTTCAGGATGATGATCCTATATTAGTAGAAATCAAAGGCAGATTAGAAGGACAATCTGATTTTCAACTAACTTCTGATGGAAGATTATCGTTCAAAGATAGAACTTGTATACCCGATTGTCCGGAATTAAAGAAGAAGATCTTAGATGAAGCTCACCGATCAAGGTACACTATTCATCTAGGATCAACCAAAATGTACCAAGATGTAAAGAGGAACTTTTGGTGGCCTAATATGAAAAGAGAAATAGCGGACTATGTATCACGCTGTCTCACATGCCAACAGGTCAAGGCGGAACACCAAAAGCCTGCGGGAAAACTACATCCTCTAGATATTCCTAAGTGGAAATGGGAGGATATTGGTATGGACTTCATCATGGGTTTGTCTAAATCTAAAGGAGGACATGATGGAATCTGGGTTATCATTGACCGATTGACTAAATCGGCACATTTCTTGCCAATCAAAAGCCGATGGTCAATTGATGTGCTAGCTGCACTATACATCAAAGAAATAGTCAGGATACATGGAATTCCTGTCTCAATCGTGTCTGATAGAGATCCCCGTTTTACTTCTCATTTTTGGAAAGGATTACAACATTCGTTGGGAACAAGGCTCAACTTTAGTACTGCTTTTCACCCACAAACGGATGGTCAGACCGAGCGAACTAATCAAGTTGTTGAAGATATGCTGAGAGCATGCATTATCGACTTTGGAGGAAGCTGGCATGACCACTTACCTTTAGTTGAATTTGCATATAATAATAGCTACCAAGCTAGTATCCAAATGGCACCTTTCGAAGCCTTATACGGAAGGAGTTGCCGATCTCCCATATGTTGGAACGAAGTTGGAGAGAAACAACTATTAGGTCCAGACATGGTAAGGGATACAACTGAGAAGATACAGGTAATCAGAGAAAGATTACAAGTTGCTCAGACAAGGCAAAAGGCTTATGCTGATACCAGGAGAAGAGATCTTGAATTCCAGGTTGGAGATCATGTATTTCTTAAAATATCCCCTGGACGTGGCATACGAAGATTTGGTGTTAAGGGCAAGCTTACGCCAAGATTCATCGGACCATTTGAGGTACTCGAAAGAGTTGGTGAGGTTGCTTATCGCATCGCGTTGCCTCCTCAGTTGTCCGAGGTACACAATGTATTTCACATATCTATGTTGAAGAAGTATGTGCACGATCCGTCACATATTATTGAGCATGGAGATCTGGTGATCCAGAAAGATCTCACATATGAACAGAGGCCTTTAAAGATATTAGATCGAGAAATACGAGCTCTAAGGAATAAGGTTATTCCCATGCTCAAGGTGCAATGGAATAAGAATCCCGAACGCGAAGCGACATGGGAGACCGAAGAATCTATGAAGAAACGATTTCCCGAGTTATTCTAAGAGGTATATGTTCTACGCTCTCCACATGTATAATTATATATATATTGAATTTGGGGACCAAATTCTTTTTAAGTGGGGGAGGGTGTAGCAACCCTAATAAATGAATAATTGAAATGAATTAAAACATATATATTACAGAAGTAATATATAAAAGGAATAGGGTTAATTGGACAAAATAAAACAAAATTAAAATAACGCCTCTTATTAGGGCGTTAATTCAAAAAGAAACGCCTCTATCAAAGGTGTGAATAAAGAAAGGACGCCCACACCTACGGTCGTCAGTTCTCACGCGACCAAATGGGTAAGTAAAAGAAACGCCTCTATCTTGGGCATGTTTTAAAACACGAAACGCCCTTTTTCAAGGCGCTTCTTAAGAAACGCCCTTATGCAAGGCGTTAATTAAATAATACACGCCCTGACCAAAGGCGTTAATTCAGTTCGTGACTCGTTCGACCCAGAGCTTATCAGGGGAAGGATCAACCTGATCCAGTAAGTGTCTACTAGGGTAAGGACTCTATTAGGGAAGCATTACTCCCACACAATCACTAACCCTAATAGGATTTCCAAAATCTTATAAATAAGCCTTGATCGAACAACCCTAAACCTATTTGATACCTCCGACTGCAGAGGTACGTGAAGAACAAACCGTTCTTCTTAATTTCCCTTTTTGTTCTCGGCTTCAGTTGCATGAAGAATTAACAATTCTTCATCTTCTTCTCTATACAGGTTAAGGGAGCTCGGTGGCCGTACGTTGAGAGCTGGTAAAGATCTTTTCTTCACTTTTGACGTGATGATCAGATTTCAAAGAAACTGATACAGTTTCTTCTCTCATAGGAAAGCTGTTGTAGAAGCCTCTTCATCAAAGCCATCATCTTCTGCTAGCCAAAAACCCCTCACGGTCATCTCCAAATCAACTCTTAAAGGTAGGATTTTCTCAAGTCTTGTAGCCCAAACTAAATTTATATATACAAGAAGCATCATGCATATCATGTATTAGTTTTATTATAGTTTCCCGGACGTTGCTGGAATATTATTGAAAGAAGCGCCCTTGAATAGGGCGCTACTTTAAAAGTAACGACCATAACAATGGTCGTCAGTTTCAGAATAAACGCCCTGTACACAGGCGTTACTTTTATGAAAATAATAAATACCCACGTTATAAAGATGATATATTTGAAATCCTGATTCTAATACAATGCATGACTCTACCTGCTAGTTTACCTGTCCTGTCTTGGAAAATTGCTTGATTATATAACTTCGTTACTGTTCATGACCCTTGACGAATTAACGACCTAAGTTAGGTCGTGACTTGTGAAACTAACGCCCTGAACTAGGGCGTAATTATGTTAATAACGCCCCTTCAGAGGGCGCGTTTTCTGTAAATTCCTGAAATATATATTCTGAAAAATAGAATTAAACAGTAACGCCCCTTTTAAGGGCGCGTTTTTTTGATACTTCCTGAAAATTAATTGTATTCTGTCAAATATTTAAACAATAAGACGCCTTCTGGTGTAGTCGTCAGATCTTGAAGAAACGACCCTGACCAAGGCGTGTTTTAGACAATTCATGAAATTATTGATATTCTGTCAAATATATAAATAAGGAGACGCCTACTACTGTAGCCGTCAACTCTTGAAGAAACGCCCCTTCCAAAGGCGCGTTTTAGATAAATTATTGAATTATTGAAAATTCTGCAAAACGGACCATATGTAAATGCCCTTCTGTTAGGCGTTAATTACTTGAGAAACGACTTGACCTAAGTCGTTATTTTACTATAAACTGATTTTCATCTGATTTGCTAACCGATGGTTTTATATATTATAATATATATATATATATATATCGGCACTATTCTCCACTCCGTGAGTATAGTCCCATGTTTTCATGTTGATTTACCGATCACACTCAACTCTCATTGACATACAAGCTCTCCATTGGACATTCCGTTCCTTTGGACTAGCGAGTTAGTCATAGAGACCTCCGTAAGACTCCTCGTAGCCTTGGATTCCCTCAAGGCCGACTGAGCTGGTTGTACCCTAAAAACCCATTACACCATTGATGCCATGTCACTCTAAAGAAACATGGTATACCGGCCCTTATGATTATACAAAGAGTATATCATAAGAAATTCTTAATGGGATGATGACATCATGCCATATCATGCCATTCTTGTAAACCTCAATTCTATGATAAGAATGAGGGTATCTTATCTTTGATATACTGTTCATGTGGACCTCAATTCTATATAAAGAATGTCCATATTGATTTGTCATGGTACCTAAGTTAAGGGAATCATGTTCTACCTAGTTTTATCGATATCGTGATTATACCGTTATTATCGCCATTCTATGTCCTTTGTCATATTGTGGACTCTATTCTATCAAAGTTGTCATACGTGTCTACAAGCTTGATTATTGAAATTCTATGTTGGCTATAAACAAGAGTGGATGTCAAAACACATGATAAATGCCTGCGCATATAGGGCCTGATCTGGTCCTGGGAGGAGCACCCGAAAGTACTTGTGCCCATGGGAGTTAAAATGATAAGGTATCTGGCATTATACCGAGTACTTGACTTGCTTGATTGGACATTCCACACACATCTTGTACTTGACTCGTACTTGACATGAAATGAAATGCGTGGCCCGAAAAAGGGTAATTTACTTGCTTGCTTGATACATGATAGCCAAAGTTCTTGACATGACTTGTTAATTGTACTTGCTTGAATATCTTGAACCACTTGTTATCTTGTTGAAAGTTCATGATTAAGTTCATCTTATTTCCTTGATATTACATTCTCTCTATCTTGTCGTTTCATGCGAGCATGCATAACTTCCTTGCATTCATGAAAGATGTAATTACTTAAACCACTTGCTAGTACTTGAGATATAATTTCCTACTGAGCGTTCGCTCATTCCGTTTGTCCCTTTGTACTTTTCAGGTAAGTCCGACGACGATGGAAGTCAATCGGATGGGAATTGTCAAGAGTGAAGAGATAGAGATTCTCCAAGTGTCATCTAGTCTTTTCTATAGTTTCTTGAGTCAACTATGTATTCTTTTCCATTTTATTAAACAGAGTATTGGATTTGTAATAGTCTATCCATTATGAAATAAAGGATTGGGTTATCTTGCTATTTTGCGCATCTCTGTCTTTGTGTCGAATACACGACCACTCTGATTGACATGATTGATATAGACACGTCGCGCATCTCCGGGTATCTTCCGCGCTCGGGGCGTGACACGAGGGCACCAACATCAATGGACTTATCACTCGCTTACACAGACTCATGAATTGCATTGATTCATCCACTTGAATAACGGGTTTGCCTGCGAGTCGTCTGCGCAAGCAGATTCGTTCTGCAATCACTACCCCGCCGATAGCAGCGATGCCGGTCGTCGTATTACGAACACCAGAATCTGGATTTCCTTCAAAAGTGGGGACTGGATTGTGATTTTTCTCCCCCTCCCTTTCCGGCTTATCTTGGCTTCAAAGCTAAATGCAGCCATTTCTCACAAAACCGTTCGAGGAGAACTCTCTCTCTTACTAACTACTATCAGGCTAGCGAACCTCCCGTTTCTCCGCCTTAAAGATTGCCTTAGAGATGGATTGTTAATCTTGTAGCCCCAACGTCAAATGCAATTATCAAGGGTACCAGTGGAAACATCGTCTATCTCTCTGGTCAAGTGGCTCTGCTCTTAGGGAGAGGATCACAGGATTCTGTGAAAGGCGGTGTTCCGAGGTAGTTGAACCAACAACTTAACCAACCTGATTTTTATAAGCAGGAGTATCCTCTTCTTCGTTCTTCGGGGGAAAAGTACACTACATAACCTGAACCTGATTGCCCTAGTAGGAGTCAGAATAAGGCGCGTAGCGCTTGAAGACAAGCAACTGACACCAGGTCTCATAGCCCCTTATCGTCAACCTCCATAATAAGATGGACGGTACACACGTTAATTTCTTCTTCCTGTGCTCTCTCTCTGAATGTATGTTATTCCCCCACATGCATTAACTGCTCAGATACTTAGAATTTTAGTGATTCCTTGTGCCTATATGCACAATTGTTTCAGATGGAAAGGAGGCAACAGGGCCCCGATCCTTACCGTGGATATTTGGGCTTTGTCCCCCTCTCTCTCCTTCGACGACATCGATGATTTAAACGTTGCGAGGTCCATAGTCCTCTCAAGTTTCCTAAGCCATTGGGGCCATTGCAGGGATCAGAGATAGTCATCTCTTGATCTCCTGGATGGTCGGCGATATGAACGGCATAAAGCCTGTTCCAAAGGGTTCGAACGCCTGGTGACTTCAATCCCTCGAATCCCTTCCATCCATGTGACTTCTTGATGTCAATCTGGTGACTTGGTAGAGCCTTCGGCCCCCTCCTTGTTTGCACCCTAAAACCCCCTAGCTGTTACCTGAATCCCAGGAAAAATCCTCAAAACAGAGCACCGCAGAAACCCCACAAACCTCTGCAAAACTTTCCGGCGCTATGAACAGCTCCCGGCGTGGCCCGCGCCGGGAACCTCACGCCGAGAGCGCCCTCCTCCTTCCTTAAAACCATGCCGAGAGCCTCATGCCGAGAGCCCACTCCCCCGCGTCGGGAACCTCATGCCGAGAACCCATTCCCCCGCGCCGGGAGGCCTGCTTATGCTCGTTACAGCCATGCAGAGAGCCTCTCCTCCTCTACCCAATCCTTGAGCACCCTGCCATACTAACTCGAGGGATATCTACAGGTCACAGGGTACACCACATGGAATAAATAAACGGGGAATCATCCCCAACATCACATCGTGCCAGGGCCCAGTGCCTTTCTCTTTCGGTTTTCATCCCGGCACTCCGTGGATGATCACCTATTTCCCCTTGGGCATGTTCCAAGTTGAGGGGAGGTGCTGCCGAAATCTAGTCCAGTGTCATCAACCCCGATGAGTCGAGGGGGTGTCTCCGATACACTTCCCATCCGGCTTCATCTTCGGGGGAGACGAACCTATTTGGAGCATCCGGTCGAGTGGAAATGTCAAAAGAGAATACCTTAATGATTAGCCGAATTCCGTCCCGCCACTGCGTGGATGGTCTTCTATCCTCAGGCGGCATGGCTCAAAGTTAAAGGTTGTGCCGCCCGATTTAGTCCGTTGAACTAAATAAATCCGCCCTCCATTCGTCCTCTTCCTTAAGCATGAAGCCTTTATTTCGCACATTGATATTTTGACTGCCTTCTGAGGCCTCCTATTTTGGCGTTTAATCAAGGGTTGTCCTTCTTAGGAAGGGCGTAATTAACGTCATAGCCTTTATGGTATGGCGAACTTTTGGTCCCGACTCGGACTTCACAATCGACTGACCAAGTCAAGTCGAGCGCATAATGAAATCGTCACATATGTGATTGGCACGCCTAACAAACCAAAGAAATAAATAAATAAATAATAATACCAAGCGAGATAAAAATCCCGCGTCCACAAGTCTGGCACGCCCGGTGGGACCTAGTCTCCCTTCATCTCTACGCCAAATAGGAGGCCCAGTGGGCCCCCCCTCAAATTTCTGATTCCGTGCTTTCTTTATTTTCAGGAAACTACAATGACGGCTGGAATCATCTCTGTACACTTTGATCAACAAGTGGTCGATGTACATGTTCGAGAGGGCTACCTGGCGGTACCTCTTGCGTTCGGATCGATGCCGCCTGCTGTCGGGATGCCCAACTGCTTGGGCCTCATCTTCACTGACTTGCTCGAGATCGACAACCAGGAACAAAAGACTGTTGTCGAGACATTGCCACAAGCTACCATCCCCAAAATGAGCCGGGGATGCAGGATACTCCTGAGGTCGTGGCCTGCTTCGTCCATCACGAGGCGAAAAGGGGCGCACCCTCTGCTGCTGGAAGAAGAAGGAGATCCGACAGGAGAGCCCGATCCACTGTTGCGGGACGCCGGATATCCAACTCAGGAAAGACAATGCTGATCGGAGGAATCCGGACGAACCTCAACGGCCGCCCGAGGGAGGTCAACCCAGATGTGGTCGTCCCGAGAGTACCCACCACCAACAGATTCCAAACTCTGGCTACTAGGAGGGCCGACGTCGAGAAAGAGCACCGAAGGCCGTTGGCACCAAAGCCGCCCAAGTTCAGGCAGATCTGGCGCAGAAGAAGACCCAGAGCTGGGCCCCAGCTCAAGATGAAGAAAACATTGCTGACACCACTGTTGCCCGCTTCAGGGCAGGAAGCAGAAGAGGAAAAGGAAGAGACATAAGAAACGCTGCTGCTGTTCACCCCGGGGCTCGGGGTAGGAGAGATGAGGAAGAGAATGAAGGAAGAAATCTGACTACTATTCGCCCCAGGATAAGGGGCAGAAGATATGAGCAGAAGGAAGACCTAACGGTCACCCACCCCATGGCTGGGGGCAAAAGATGGGAAAGAAAGAATTATGCTGCTGCTGCCAACTGCTGCCAGGATGGGAGTAGAAGGTTCAGGGAGGAAGAGGAAATGAGAATAAGCGAACCAGTCGCTGCTGTCACTCTAAGAAGACCAAGAGCCTGCGCCAGACAGGCCGATATACTCAAATACTGCAAAGCCGAGCACCTGACTGCTCAGGTGGGGAGACTGGCTTATCAGCAGAAGAGCCAGGAAAGATTGATGCTCCAACCAAAGCCACGAAGGCACAATCAAGAGGAGATGAAACAAGTGGCTCAAGACTACTTTCACTACCTGGGGAACTCCGCCCTCGGGCAGCAAAGATTATCCCGTGCCTTGGGCACCATGGATGAAGAAGAAGAAGAAACCCTTCAAGAAGTGATGCTCGGAGTCTCCTCCTCCGATTCCAATGATTATGAAGAAGGCCACAGAGCCGGGTATGGAAAAGAAGACCTGCATAGAGAAGAAGCTAGAGAAAGAATATCAGTCTTTGACCGGCTCAAATACCCCGATCAGATGAGAAGGAAAGTCTACAGGCAGAGGGAAAAGATGCAGATCTTTGCCTGCAATATGGCCGGGCTTGTCAAAGGGCAGGATATGTTACCGACACAGCCAGATGAACTGCTCAGACTAGCAACCAGACCAGGCCCCGTCACAAGAAGAGGCCAGGCGGCAAAGATAAGATGAAGACTATTGATGAAGCCTGCAAGATCACCACTATGACAGTTAATGTGGTGACAGCGGAAGAGGAAGACAATCCCTTCGTTGATGATGCTGAAGGGACTTCAGAAGATCTACAGATCCCGTCAACCCTGGATCCCATGATCCAGATGATGTTTAGAAGATATCAACAAGAGATCAATGCTCTCAGAAGACAGCTAAATGAGAGGCATGAAGTTACACCGGTCTCCAAGCAAGCCGAGCCTGTGGGGCAGACTGCCAGCTCAACAGAAATGGCTATCCCAGCTAATCCTCTTCCGGCTGATAAGGGCAAAGCACCGAGCCAACCCGTTCTGCAGCAGACGGTAGCTCAGCCCTCTGCATCGCAGACGCAGCCTACCGCGCCTACCTTGCGCGCAACTGTGATGACAACTCCTTACGGTCAGCAACAAGCTCACTTCTTCCCGAAAACATAGATCCAGCCATAGCCCAAAAGCTGATGATTGAAAAGATTGTGGAGATGAAGCTGTCTGAAAAGACTGGTGATGATGCTAGTACCTACGATGTGTACAAGGTACCATATCCTCCCCAGTATGCTGCTAAGAGACTACCTCCAGGCGTCAGTAAGCCGCCGAAGTTTGAAAAGTTTAATGGCCAGGGCTCTCCCAGGGAGCACATAGCTTACTACACCACAATCATGGGTGACTTGGCAGCTGATGAAGCTTATCTGCTTAAGTTCTTCGGCTCATCCCTCACCGGGATAGCCTTTGAATGGTATTCAAGCCTGCCGGCTGGGTCAGTGACCGATTGGCCTGACATGCAAAGAAAGTTCCGCGACAGATTTCACGTCACGGAAAGAGAAATTACAATAGCAGAACTATATGCAACCAGGCAAAAGCAAGATGAAACAGCACTGGACTACATCAAAAGGTGGAGGAACTTAGCTATGAGATGCAGAAGACCTCCTCATCAAGAAGATGCAGTGTAAATATGTAAGCAGAGCCTCAGGAGAGAGGTACTGAGAAAGATGATTGGTGCAAATGTCAGAACATTTGACCGATTGAATAATATAGTGGCGGAGGTCGAGACGTTCCTGTCTAAGCGTCCGACCGCCAATGCTCCAACTGTGCCGAAAGGGAAATCTAATGATCGACGACCAACGCACTCTGAGGCCAACACCGTCGATTTCAGAACCTTCGAGCAACAGAAAGGGAAGAAGGGGGCAGATGAAGCTCCCCCACCAGCAGACACAGCAGAAAGAAAAGATAAGGTCTCTCTGAGAAACAAAATGAGAAAGCCGTACTCTTTCCCGAAAGATAAGACAGCCGCACTATTCAACTGGGCATACAAGTTCAACAAGGTAACATTGCCTGAGCCAAAGAGACCCGATGACGCGGCGAAGAAAGGTGATCCACTGTTCTGTCCATATCACCGTGCGCTGGGGCACGCAATTGAAGATTGCTACGTCTTCAAAGATATTATGGAAGGCATGGTCAAAAAGGGCGAGCTACAGCTGGGAGATTACCAGGTAGAGCCACCTCGTCCACATGAGCCTCCGGCGTTAAAAATGGCCGCCAATATGATTTCAATCTACCAGCAGCTGCCTAAGGAGGCCGTTGAAGAATGTACCAGGCATACTTATGAAGCTTGCTTCCTCACCCCACTGAAGGATCAGGAAGGATGGCAGATGAAACCCATAAAGAACAGAAAGAAGACTCCCGCAGCCAAAACCAATGGAGCGATTATCCGCGGTGTCACACCAAGGCCCGAACCACCTCCAGTAAAGCCAGTATGGCGCACAGCTGAGACAGGGCCAGTCATCCGGATCCCCACTCATAACCGAAGAAGACAAGTCCCCCTACCTGCACATAAGGAAGTAAGTCCTGCAGCCAGGCGTTTACAGCAGTATATTAATGGGCTCGATGAATATGAACAGAAAAAGCCCGGGCACCTGCTGGTGAAAGACTGTATACTCTGGGAACAGCTCGAAGAATTGAAAATTAAAGAGCAGTCAGAGGCAGAACAAGAAAAGGCTGAGACTGAACCCTTCTGGGGGCAGGGGCCAATAAAGCCTAATTCCCAGAAAAAGAAGAGGCGGCCCAAGTCCAAGAAGGGAAAGAGGGTCGTGACAGTACAATGTAACACCCTGTCAGCACTCTTTACCTCGCCCGGGGAGGACGATGAGGATGAAACATCAAATGCCCCGCTAGAAGCCAACCATGCCGAGGCCTCAACCTCGGCACATGCAACACGCTCCGGAAGAAGGTGGGGGCGCCCACCACCAGCTAATCATAACATTATGTTCAGAGGGGAACAGCCCTACCAGATTCCCGAACCGGAGGTACGAGGTGTCCAGGTTCCTCCCCCTACCGGCTTGTACCAAGAAAAGAAGAAAGGAGGTCAAACTCCAACATTTCTGGAATTTCTGTCTAGTCTAGAAAATGGGCAGTCGATACAGGCTGGGCCAGATAAAGGCAAGGGACCTCAGCAATCGGCGTCTGTAGCCTACGAGCAGAATGAGAAAGAAGGGGATAACCCTTTGACGGCACCAGGGGCCGTTGCTATAGAAGAAGCCCCCCAAGAAATCAGTCCCGGGGATGAAACCAGCACTGGGCAGCAGAGGCCACGGGCACCACATGAACCTCCAAAACCCCGATGGGCGGAAGAAATGAGACTGTCTAATGTCAGGGTGGGCAGCCGGATCATGAAAATGCTAAAGAAGCTCCCTACCAGATTCTCCATCTGGGAGATTCTCTCTCTGAGTGAAGAGGCTCGCCAAGCAATTGTTGATGCCTTGCAGTCGCCGGCACAATATGAAGCACTCTTGACAGAAGTGAATTCTGGGCCGTCAGTTACATTCTCAGAGGATGACATGCTGATTCCGAATTCCGGCCATAACAGACCGCTGTATATGAGGGGCTCCCTGAACTGTCAGCCACTGAACAGGATACTGATAGATCCCGGGGCTGCCGTGAACATTCTCCCATACCGCATCTACCAAAAATATTACTTTGATCTGCAGCTTACCAAGGTCAGAGACATGAAAATTGCAGGATTCAACCAGAAATGTGAGACGCCCCTTGGGGTGGCTGATTTTAACCTCACATTGGGGGATCTCACTACCGTGGTACGATTCTATGTAATCGACTCCAACACCACATATAAGGCCCTGCTGGGGAGACCGTGGCTGCATGAATATCAGATAGTGCCGTCCACGCTGCATCAGTGCATTAAATACTGCCATGAAGGAAAAGAAGAGAGGGTGTTTGCGGATCTGCATCCCTTCGAAGTATTCGAGTGCCATATGCTCGATGCATCCTACTACACGGAGGTGTCGCGAAAGGGTGAAGAGAAAGAGGCTGTGGTCAGCCAGAAAAAGCCGGCGACGAAGGCAAGAAATTGGTCTCCACCGCCACCAAAGGGCTATATTAAAAAGCATGAGGTATCTCACATCTCTTATGCCGGTGACTTTGCTCGGATCACCCCTCCTAGCATTCACCCGGATGATATCAATGAAGAAATGAAAGAAAAGTACACACAAGTGGAGGTGCCGCAGGGTTTATTTAAACCCATCGTCAGCCTCGAGTACCAGACGGTGCTACCACTGAAGACTATGGAAGTCCCTCGCTTCTGCGAGCCTCCTACCATATTCTACACTGGGGAGTCAGTCGAGGAAGATGATCAAGACTGCATGGTCCCTGAAGAGGCCGTAAACCAGATGGTGCCAATTACAGGCTTGGATTATACTACCCGACGGGTTTCGCAGATGTTCTCTAAGATGCGAATGCCGTCATTGCAGCCTGCTGCCCAGAAGAAGGCGTTCAAGGAGCTATGGGATCCGCCTCGGGATAATAAAGAACTGAGGAAGATCACTCAGCACCCAGGATTGGGTTATACCCTTCAAGAATACTATGAAGCTGAGGTGGACGTCATATCTGTCTCCTACCAGCATGAAGACCCTCCCGAGGTAGGATATGACAAATACCCCTCGGAAGATGAAGAAATCATTTATCAATCCATAATGAACAATGAAGCCCCAGACAGTCAGCCGGAGACGGGGACGTCTGATGAAGCAAAGAAAGATTGGTGCTGGGAAGACCTACCTTGAAAAGAGGATCTGTTCCATGCTGAAGCAAAGTTTGACACGGGAACCCCGGATGAAGACCAAGTAGCCAAAGAGCTGAGAGAATGCCTGGAGTTTGAGCGCATCCTGGAAGAAGTCCGGGCTCTACAGAATGATGATCTCTCAAGGAGTCTGCATCAGAAGAGCCTCTAAGGGCGGAAGACTCCATCTTTGAGTTTCCTGCTGATCCAGTTACGTCCTCGGGGCAGACTGAACAGAATACAACAATATTGGCCGTATATGATGAGCCAGCAGCCGCTTATAACCAGTATGATGAAACAGAGAATCATGAAACTGAAGAAGATTATATCCCGGGAGGCTTCATTGACCTGCAAGAAGCCCCGCCCGAGGTCGAAGATGGAGGTCAGGCCACCGTCGATGAGCTTGTGGAAATAAATCTGGGGACCGCAGATGAGCCAAGGCCGACATTCCTCAGTGCACTGCTGGAGCCAGCTACCAGGGAACAGTATATACAGTTTTTGAAGGAATTCCGAGACTGCTTTGCATGGACATATGATGAAATGCCGGGACTGAGTTCTGATGTGGCACAGCACCGATTGGCAATAAACCCAGAGGCTAGCCCTGTAAAGCAGCCTTCCAGGAGAATGCGCCCTGAATTAATAAATCAGATTAACAAAGAGGTTGACAAGCTAATTGATGTAGGCTTTGTTGAAGAGAACCAGTATACTACATGGCTAGCCAATATAGTGCCCGTAAAGAAGAAGAATGGGCAGATTAGAATATGTGTTGATTTCCGGGACCTTAATAAGGCTTGCCCGAAAGATGACTTTCCAGTGCCAATCACTGAAGTGATGATCGATGCGACTACTGGTCATGAGGCTCTATCATTTATGGATGGGTCATCCGGATACAACCAGATCTGGATTGCTGAGGAAGACAGAGTGCACACTGCATTCCGTACCCCGAAGGGGATATTCCACTACAAAAGGATGCCGTTTGGCCTCAAGAATGCCGGCGCTACCTACCAAAGAGCTATGACCAAGATCTTTGATGATTTGCTCTTCAAGAAAGTAGAGTGCTACATTGATGATTTGGTAGTAAAAACTAAAAGAAGAGAAGACCATTTGCAAGACCTGAGGGTAGTATTCCAGAGGCTGCGCAAATATGAACTCAAGATGAATCCCATGAAATGCGCCTTCGGCGTGTCCAGTGGAAAATTCCTCGGGTTTATTGTCCGTCATAGGGGCATTGAAATTGACCCATCCAAGATTAAGGCTATCCAGGAGCTCCCTCCGCCAAGGAATCTGTCCGAGCTGAGATCTCTGCAAGGGCGTCTGGCCTATATCCGACGATTTATATCAAATCTGTCGGGAAGATGCCACCCCTTTCACAAGCTCATGATGAAAGATGTGCCGTTCCTCTGGGACGATGGCTGTCAGGAAGCCTTTGAGAAGCTGAAAGAATACCTCAAGACCCCTCCGGTGCTGGGGGCACCAATTAAGGGCAGGCCCTTGATACTGTATATCGCAGCCACATACTGTTCCCTGGGGGCAATGCTGGCACAGATAAATGAAGAAGGCAAAGAACAAGCCTTATACTATCTGAGTAGGAGGCTGATTAGAACTGAAGAAAGCTACAGCTACATAGAAAAGACCTGCTTGGCACTAGTCTTTGCTGTCAAAAAGCTCCGACACTATATGTTGTCACATGAAGTCAGATTGATATCTGCAGCAGATCCGCTCAAATATATATTGACTCAGCCAGTACTGAAGGGCCGGTTGGGCAAATGGGCAGTGATCCTGATGGAATTCGATATTACCTATACACCCCAGAGGGCGATAAAAGGACAGGCCGTGGCTGATTTCTTCGCAGAGCATCCTGTGCCGGAAAATGATATGCTAGGGACTGAGTTACCCGATGATGAAACACTCGAGGCCTGCCAGGCTCAATCAGTTATGTGGCAACTATTATTTGATGGAGCATCTAGAATAGAGACAGACTCCGACGAAAAGACCAGAATACGGGCCGGAGCCGGTATTGTGCTGAAATCACCAGAGGGGGAGGTCGTGCATACTTCCTGTTCTATAAACAAGCCCTGCACTAATAATGAGGCCGAGCATGAAGCTCTGATAATCGGGCTATATGTCAGCCTCAACATGGGTATCCAAATGCTTCAAGTATTCGGGGATTCGATGCTGATAATAAAACAGATCCAAGGGGAGTTCGAAGTGCGAAAGCCAGAACTGAATCCCTACCACCAAGAAGCTGTGCGCCTCATGGCGAAGTTTTACCATATTGAGCTCAAGCATGTGGGCCGTGGACACAATGCCCAGGCTGATGCACTGGCAAAGCTGGCCAGCTCACTAGCAGTTCCGCCAAATAAGACACTGAACATTGTTGTCATGAACCGGCGGCAAGTCCCCAGTATGCTAGAAGAGTGCCCCGAAGAAGACGAGGTTGCCACCATCAGCACAGAACAAGCGTCTGATTGGAGACAACACTTGCTGCAGTGGTTTCTACACCGACAACTGCCGCAGATAAGAGAAGAAAAGATGAAACTCCTAAGAATCAAAGATTCTTATGAACTCAGGAATGGAATTTTGTTCCGAATAATGGCAGATGCACGCAAGAAGATTCTACTCCGCTGTCTGTCCACTGAGGAAGCCTGGCAAGCGATGAAAGAAACACATGCTGGGACAGCAGGTGCCCACCAGGCTGGTCCCAAGATGAAGATAGAAATCAAGAAGCTGGGCTACTATTGGCCCACCATGTTTGAAGACTGCTGTAAATTTGCAAAATCATGCCAGAAATGCCAGGAGCATGCTACTGTGCCTAGAAGGCCTCCTACGACTCTGCACCCTACAGTTCCCAGCTGGCCATTTGCACAATGGGGAACTGATGTAGTCGGGCCACTGCCGACTTCCTCGGCCGGACATAAGTACATACTGGCCATAACAGATTACTTCTCCAGATGGGCGGAGGCTATAGCATTAAGAGAAGTAACTGGTGAATTGGTCGCCAGATTCATCAAACAGAACATTATCTTCCGGTTCGGGATCCCCAGCCGAATAATATCGACAATGGAAGTCATTTCAGAAATCAGAAGGTCTATCGGCTTGCTGAGAAATATAAGATCGAATGGAGGACCTCCACTCCTTACAATCCGCAGGCAAACGGATTGGCAGAAGCTTTTAACAAGACTCTCTGCACCTTGCTGGCCAAGGTCGTCAGTTCTAATAAGAAGGACTGGGAAGAGAAAATGTATGAAGCTCTGTGGGCATACCGCACCGTCTTCAAGACACCTACAGGGTGCTCACCATACTCGCTGGTATACGGCTCAGAGGCAGTGGTTCCGCTAGAGCTGGAAGTCCCGTCACTCAGAGTGGCAGTCCAATATGGCCTGGCCCGTGGCAAACAGACCAATGCAGAAAGAAGACTAGAAGAACTGGCTGAGTTGGAAGGGAAGCGCCTCCGAGCTCAGAAGAGTATCCAAATGTATCAGGCCCGCATGGCCACTGCATTCAACAAACTCGTAAAAGGACGAGAATTCAAGAAAGGTGACCTCGTCATGGTCAAGAAAAAAGAAGTCATGGCGTCCAACCCAAAAGGAAAGCTGAATGCTAACTGGGAAGGTCCTTATGTGATACAGAGGGCCTACGAAGGAGGGGCCTACGTGGTTGTTAACCATCGAGGGGAAATCCAATTCTCCCCACTCAATGGAAGACATCTAAAGCAGTATCATGCGGCACAACCGGCATTCCCCGAGTGATCAGGCAAAGCTACCCCTTTCTCGGTCTAGCGGCACTCCGCCCTAGCCGAGATACCCTTTTCTTGGTATAGCGGCACTCCGCCCTAGCCAAGCTACACCCTTTTCCTGTTCTAGCGGCACTCCGCCCTAACCGAGCTACCCTTTCCTTGGTCTAGCGACACTCCGCCATAACCAAGCTACACCCTTTTCTTCGTATAGCGGCACTCTGCCCTAGCCGAGCTATCCCTTTCCTTGGTCTAGCGGCACTCCGCCCTAGCCAAGCTACCCTTTCTTCGTCTAGCGGCACTCCGCCCTAGCCGAGCTACCCATTTCTCGATCTAGCGGCACTCCGCCCTAGCCCAGCTACACCCTTTTCTCGGTCTAGCGGCACTCCGCCCTAACCGAGCTACCCTTTCCTTGGTCTATCGACATTCCGCCCTAACCAAGCTACCATTTCCTTGGTCTAGCGGCACTCCGCCCTAACTGAGATACCCTTTTCTTGGTATAGTGGCATTCCGCCCTAGCCGAGCTACCATTTTCCCGGTCTAGCGGCGCTCCGCCCTAACCGAGCTACCCATTTCTTGGTCTAGCGGCACTCCGCCCTAACCGAGATACCCTTTTCTTGGTATAGCGGCACCCTGCCCTAGCCGAGCTACCATTTTCCCGGCCTAGCGGCGCTCCGCCCTAACCGAGCTACCCATTTCTTGGTCTAGTGGCATTCCACCCTAACCAAGGTGCCCTCATCTTAAGCTGGTGGCATTCCGACCTGTCACCCTCTAAAAAGGGAGAGAAAGAGAATGAAAGAAAATAAAAATGGGGTTGAAAATGGAGATACCCCGCCAGACTTGTTCAGGCATTCTGGACAAGGGCAAAAATGGCTAAAACCCAGCTGTGGTGAAAACCCGAAAGGGCACTGCAGGCAAAATCGGGTACCCCGCCACGTGAGAACCCGAAAGGGCGCGTGGGCAAAAGCAAGAGGGGGCTGGCTCCGGCGAAAACCCGAAAGGGCGCTTGGGTCGGTAATGTGGTGATTCCAAAGAAAGCCTCACCTCCCGCCATAAAGCTCCTCGTCGATCGACCGGCGCCTTGCCCGATCAACGATTAAACCCATCCGGAATGGACCTTACGTCTATTCTGTTGAAGCCGTCATGCATTGCTCGAGAAAAATTCCCTCGATAATAAGCCCACCTCGGGATAGACCTTCCGTCTGTTCTGATAAAACACTTCCACTTGTTTCTGTCTAAGACCCACAACAATGAAACCCTGTCCGGTTTAGACCTTACGTCTATCCCGATGAAACCTATGAAATCCTTGCATTGGTATAAACCCAGTACTGAAACCTGATACTGATCGACCGGCACATTGCCCGATTAGCAATAAAACCTTGGTCGGTTTAGACCTTACGTCTATTCCGACTAAATCTACAGTCTCTTTACGTCCCGCCGTGATGAAACTTGCTGTTGATCGATTGGCACACTGCCCGATCTATGATGAAACCTATCCAGTTTAGACCTTCCGTCTATCCTGATGAAATCCATGAACTCCTTGCATTGGTATAAATCTAATACCGATGATGAAACCCGCCATTGATCGATTGGCACCTCGCCTAATATCAATGATGAAAACCCTATCCAGTTTGGACCCTACGTCTATCCTGATGAAACATATGAAATCTTTGCGTTGGTATGAGCCAATACCAATGATGAAACCTGCTATCGATCGGTTGGCACACCGCCTGATCGACGCTAAAACCCATCCAGGGTAGACCTTCCGTCCGCTCTGACATAGCACAACACTGCTCTTTGAATCTATTCAGACCCTCCGTCTGGATAGATCATGAAACTCTATTCCTTTGCGTTAATGTTAAACCCCACATTAACGATGAAACTCATATTCTCAGCAAACGGCCTCGTGCCCGAGCTGCTACTTATATCCTCTGAATCAATTCGGACCTTTCGTCTGGATAGATCATGAAATCCTACTTCCCTTTGCATTGATGTTGACACCCACATCAATGATCGTGTGTCCACAATAAACATATGGCGCCATGGTCCATAGGATGAAAGTTCTGGTCCCAGAAAAGACAATGAAAAAGGAAAAGAGAAAGAAAACGTCAAAAAAAAAGTAAAAAAGTATATATATAAAAATGGGGTTGAAAATAGAGATACCCCGCCAGACTTGTTCAGGCGTTCTGGACAAGTGCAAAAATGGCCCAAAACCCAGCTGTGGTGAAAACCCGAAAGGGCACTGCAGGCAAAATCGGGTACCCCGCCACGTGAAAATCCGAAAGGACGCGTGGGCAAAAGCAAGAGGGGTGGCTCCGGTGAAAACCCGAAAGGGCGCTTGGGTCGGTAATGTGGTAATTCAGAAGTCCCATGCCAACCGGCACGTTGCCTTCGCCTCCCCTTCACTGATGAGGCCTTCCGTCGGTCATCTGGCTCTATGCCCCACCGATGATAAAGCCTTTCCGGGGTAGATCTTACGTCTACCCTGATGATATCTACATACCCTCTTTTCACATGTCCCACCAACAATAAAACCGGTCACCAGTCTGATAAAGCCTGGCCAGTTCAGACCTTACGTCTGTCCTGATCAAACTCCTAAAACCTTCCCTTGAGCGATCGGCTCCTTGCCCGGTCAACAATTGAAACCCTACCAGAATAGACCCTACGCCTATCCTGATGAAACCTATGTATTTCTTGGCAAAGCCCCACCCGCCATAAAACCCGCTGGAATAGACCTTACGTCTGTCCTGACGAGACCTACACCTCTACATACGTCCCACCGTTGATCGACCGGCACCTCGCCCGATCAATGATGAAATCCTCTGTCCGGTTTAGACCTTACGTCTATACTGATGAAACCTATGAAACTCTTTGCGTCGATATAAGCCCCATATCGTCGATGAAACCAACCACTGATCGACTGGCACCTCGCCCGATCAGTGATGAAACCATGTCCAATTAAAACCCTGCCAGTTTAGACCTTTTGTCTATTCTGATGAAACTTATAACACTTTCTTTGCATCGATATGAACCCAATATCGATGATGAAACTAGCTATTGATCGACCGGCACCTCGCCCGATCAATGATGAAATCCTATCCAGTTCAGACCCTACGTTTGTCCTGATGAAAACCGCGCACCCTTCAATATCCCACCTGCGATAACCTCTACCCAGTCTAGACCTTACGTCTACTCTGATGAAACCTATAAAACCCCTTTGCATCGATATAAACCCAATATCGATGATGAAATCATATACTGGTCGATTGGCACATTGCCCCGACTAGCTTTGAAACCTGCCCAGGATGGACCATTCACCCATTCCGGATAATGCTCTGAGCCTCTTCGTTCACATTCCTGCAAACCGTCTCCCTTGCGGCACATATGGCCAAAGAAGGACGTTTGCTACCAACAATAGAATTCGGGTTAAAGCACCCCCCCGGAGGCCGTCACGCGGTGGAGCGAGTTCCCCATCCTTTCTTTGAAGGGGTGGACGCTCTCCTGCCAGATACGAGCCGTTCGTATGAGGGACTGCTAGAACCACTACCCCACTTCCCAAAGTGATGAAACCACATAGAAAAGACAAACCACATATGAGACTGGTATAAAGATTCCTTTCCATTGAATAAAAATGGGAATACAAGAAGGGCCCCTGAGGGGGGAATTGTATTACAAGAAGGGGGAAGCAGATATTCACGAGCGTCGGAATATGTCCTCGAAGGCCAGAAGCCCTACATGCGGGGTAGCCCCCAGCTCATGAAGTCGAGCCTCCTCCTCCTGTAGCCGAGCAGACTCGTCCTGAAAGGATGCCACCTGCCCCTCCAACAGAGCTACTTCCTCCGCAAGCTGCGGCCGAGAAGTTGTTATCTGCGGCAGTTCAGCCCGGAGGTCAAACAGTTCAGCCTCCAGGATGGTTATCCGGCTGCGCACGAACTGCTCCCGCTGCGCCAGAGACTGCAGTTGGCATTGGCGCTCCTGAAGAACAGAGTCCGTCTTCTCCAGCTCAGATTTGCACTCCTTCCTTTGCAACTTCAAAGCTGCCAGTCTGTCAGACATAATATGTGCCAAGAAGTCCCGGCGATGTATGAACTTTAACAACAATAGAACCCACTGGGCCCATATTTCCATGGGACAGCCCATCGCCTGTAGACCAGCAGTGAAACGCTCGGCTATCTCCTTCAGCCGCAGATAAGTCAGTCCGGGCTGGGACTCCACCAGCTGGCGCAGCATGTCTAGATTTTGCCAGACAAAACTCTCGGATGAAGCGAAGCCAGGAGAAGGAACTGGAGCTACTTCGAAAGTCACCTCGCCATCAATGTCTGCCCACAGTGCAACATCCGGCTGAGAGGACGAAGACGGCAAATCTGTTGGAAGAACCGGCCGGTCCCTCTCTGTGCTCTCCTGTTGAGCTGAAGACTCCTCCTCTACCGCTGTCTCGGGAGCTATGGCTTGAACATCTGCGGAGGGAGAACCAATAAATGATGGAGCTATCTCTTCATGAGTCTTCTGAATAAGGGCTTCATCTTCAGCTACTTTTTCTGATAATGGGGACGAAGGGTCCCTAGCCTGTAGAGGCATAAGTCCAGTCTCTATAGCCACTGTGGCAGGGACTGCTGATTCAGGCGCAATCGACATTACGGCGGCCGGTATAAAAGCGGAGCTTCTGGCTGGGTCTACTTCGGCTCTGAACTCTGAGGCCCTGACAGGGATGGAAATCTCTCCTGATGATCCCAAGTCCAGTGATGTTAAGTCAGTTGAAGATTGTATTCTCACTGGCACGGGGCGAATAACCTCAGAAATTTCCATGCAAGTTGAAGGTAAAGCAGGGATGATGATCAAATCTGCAGATGAGACATCCATGGAGACTGCGGCCGCATCGGAGCTGGTAGTGACAGGGTCCTGAGGACAAAGCAGAATGATCCTCATCAATGGATGGAAGAAAATAAATAGAACAGCAAACAAAAAAGAAGCTTACCTTTAAAGTGGGGTCTATATCCTCAAGATGAGACAAAAGAGGAGAAAGCTCCGTAGTTGAAACAACAAATGGAGGGGTTATGTCGACCTCAGTATCGAGCCCGGCAAACTCCTCTTGCAATTCCTCCTCAGAAGATAGCCTCAACAGTTTAGGAGGCTGAAAGGGCGGGAGGCCTTTTGCAAATACAGGCAGGACTTCTGATTTTTGGATTTCCTCCTCGCTGCCGCTGAAGGTCACTTCCTCCTTATTATCAGGGACGGTCTCGGAGCTACCCGAGGATATCTCCACTCTAGCTATGTGCTGCGAGGTCGCCTCTAGAGCATGCTGAGATGCAGACCGGGTGATTATGCGTCTGGCCGGAATAGGGCTCTGTTTTGTTTGAGTCCTTTCACTTTCCTGCGGCTGAGACGACTCTCCCGCTGCTATCGTAGCCCCAGTCGGCTCCCTGACTGTCACCTCAACAAAAGGGGAACTCTGAGGGATATAATGAAAAAGAATAACAACAAAAGCATAAAGAGAAAAGATGAGAGAGCACATTTACCCTCCTCCTCGCCAGCCGGGGTAGGAGAAGGCAGCCTCGTGTCCCTTTCCACAGGCACTGCAACCTGCTCCGGGGCTGTATCAGATAAAGAGAAGCTCAGTCTCGAAGGACGCCTTAAAAAGAACAGTCAAGAAAACAATGAAGATTGCATCTGCAAGATATTTACCGCTACTCTCGGCAGGTTCCTGAGCAGCCTCCCTCTGAGACCTGAACTCGTCAAAAGAGGGGATGTCTGGAAGAGGGGTCCCGGCGTCCGTCGCAACTGGAGCTGACTGCTGGACCCGAACAACTTTGGCCCTCTTGGCCTTGACAACTACAGCTTTCACCACAGAAGGCTTCCTCTTCTTGCCCGGAGGCAGGAGAGTGGTCGTAGGTGCCGCTGCAGGGATTTCAAAGTAAGCAGGTTTCTCAGCTTGAGCGATAATCTTCCTGTAAAGTCCCTGCCGTTTTATGTCCGGTCTATCTGTGCAAAACACAAGAAGGACAGTCATAGTCGACAGCTGTAGAACACAACAATAAAAGAAAGACGCCATGAGCACACAGGAAAGGTCATACCTGCTGGGCCGTCATAGAAGGTGGAAAGCGGCCAATACAGATAAGCCACCTCCTTCGAGCGGGAAGCAGCCTCCTTCACGAGCCTGCATACGTCACCTATGGTCTGGCATTTCTCTGTCAAGGCAGCTAAATCTATGTGTCCGTGGAAGTCAAGGCAATGAAACAGGCCGAGGTAATCCATGCACCAGCCGTCGACATAATGAAAAGAAATAAAAAGCGGCTTATTCAGAATGCCAGCTATCGGGTTCTCTACTGACAGCCCGTGAACATTCAGCAGCACGAAAAGCCAAGAAGTGTGCTGATAATATGTGTTGGTGCGGTCTTCCCTCCGCACAAATGTCCGATAAGGGTGAAATCTGTCTACCGGGCCCCTCCAGGGGGCTGCTGTCGGGAGAGGCTCCTCCGGGGGAAATGGATACTGCACCTCCACATGAATACTCCCTATGTGGCCCAGCTGCCTCAGGTCCTTTGTAAAAGCATCTTCATTGATCTCAGAAAATACAGGAGTGGGCATTTCAGAGACTTCCTCTTTTAAGGACCGACGCCTGGCGATATATGTGTCCGCCTCCCTCGGATGCTGTGAATAGAGCCTTTTCAGATGAACCTCATCAATTTCAAATACAGGCCCTGATTGCCGCTTTAAGAAAGAGCGCTCGGCCACATCCCAGAAGGCGCCTCTGCCATCCTTATAAAAATTGGTGCGGGTATTCCACCATTTGATGTATTCTGATGTGACCCAGGGAATACGATTAGAAACGGTCGGGACCCTGAAAGTTACGCCCTCTCGGCGATGAAAGAAATCCCACCATATCCGACTGTCACTGGCAATGGAGGACCCATGCTTGGCACGGCTGTCCAAAGGGAACTGAGCAACTGATAAAGAAATATGCTGATCGTAGCCGCAAACGGAATAGGTAATAGGGCTCCAAGATGAGCAAGCCTCCCTTCCTGAAGACCAATACACTGGGTCGGATAGCCATAGCCCACCTTACCAGTTCTGGTTCTAATATGGGCCAGGTGGCATTGGCCCCCGAAACAGGATGGACATAAACTTCTACCTCCTCCATTCTGCATTCCCTCTGAGGGTCTACTAAAGGAGCCGAACCTGCTGCCAAGCTTCGGAAATGAATGCTACCAGGAGCATCTACAGGCACTTTTGTCAACCGGCCCCTGATCTTAAACAGCTGTTCTGAGAAAAGACCAGGTTCGGCGCTAGCAAACTCAATCATCCGAGGGAGCAGTGTGTCTGACTGCAAAGTTCTTGGGGCCAGCTCAGGGAAAATGCTGCAAACCTAAGCATTGAAGAAATGAAATGGACCTACAGTCCTTAAGGAACGGGGAACCTGATGTCTATGCAAATCTCCCAGTGATTTGTAAAATAAACACAAAGCCGCCGGGCACAGAGACAGTCTCATCCCCCAGGCCATCTGACAAGCCGGATATATAGCCTCCGGTCTGATAGTCGTCTCGTCCCCTTGGGAGAGAGCGAAAGTGCACAGCCAGAAGGTCAGATAAGCTACACAATGAGTAATGGGGTCAACCCTGCTGGGTTCGGGCCATCTACACCTGCTCGGCGCAGTGAAGCCGGCAATGCTGATTTATAACGAGGGGCCCTGATCTGCTTACTGGGAGTCGGTCCCACGGAAGGGAAGTCTGTATACTTCAAGGGACCCCCGAAGAAGTACTGTATCCACTGTCCTACACGGACTCTCAACCTGCTGCTCTTTTCCCGGGGTTGATATCCTTTGGAAGATCCCCTGCTATAGGCCAGACAAATGGTCCGATAAGCCTTCATCAAGTACCGGTATGCGTAGCCAAAGGAATATCTGCCCTCTCCATCAGAGGCGTCCTTTACAGAGTCGTCTAGACAGACCTCCTCATATGGCTCCCCATCTATAGGCAGGCCTGAAAGCTGCGCAAGACTCCAAAGATCGAGAGAAGTCTCGCCTTCTGCTGTATAGAACGTATTAAACTGTGGGCAGAACACTTCAAGCATGCCGCAACATAATCCCCGAGAGATGGGATAGCGGAACCTGGAGGCAAATACACTATGATATACCCCAGCCCTAATCAGTAAAGGGGCGTATTCCTTCAAGACAAATTCTGTAAACTCCACGGCTCCTACCCTGAAGAGATGGGCGTCTGTCACTTTAGCATCTCCAAACCAGCCGGCAGCTAGCTGATATTTAAATTGAACGGCCAGACAGTTCAGAATAAATGGCTCGTCCTGTAACCCCACTTACAGGAGCTAGAAAAAGTCCAAAGTTGGGCTTCTCCCGATGGACGCGACCGGCTGCATGGTCCCACCTTGCTGGGGTAAACTCTGGAGCACGGGTCAGCATCTTCTTCTCCGGCTCTAACTCAGAAATGCCCAGCATGGCATTCCAGTCCCTCTGCTCACCTGGGAGATATATAGCTCGGGCTCGATAAACAGAACCCTTCATGCTGTCTCTGTCAGCCAGTATTGCCGCTTCCACAGATCGAGCAAGCAGGAAATCCCTCATTCCGCCTATGGTGAAGGTCTGGATAAATGGCAGCAGATGACGATCCTTCGGCAGGTCCGGACGGTAGTCGGCAGCCCTTCTGAAATCAATCCCTTCTGTGGAAGAATAGACTCCGGAAGACGGCACTGTGTCAGTCTCGGAATCAGAGGACTCATCAACAATGGCAATCTGGTTATAGCCGAAGCTCAGACTATTCACATTCAGCCAGTTGACCGAAGCCCGAGATATGTCCGGCTGAGCCGATGAACTCGCTCCCATAGTCATGGAAGCCGCAGCAGAAGAGTCGGAAGCCATGTCAGTGACTGCAATCAAGAAAAGATGAAAATAAGCATCGGAAAGATTAATGAGCATGTGATGATTGAATAAATAATTCTAATGAAATTTCGGCAGCATTTCCTCTTGTCCGGGGTCTGCCCAAGAAAAATAGGGAGTCACCCACCATGAGGGAGTGATCCCGAACATAAAATGGGATTCAATCCCGTATAATGAACCTACCCGAGACTAAATCGGTCAAAAAGGGGGGGGGAAATGAAATAAGGCTCTCAGAGCGGGGAAGATCACCGCCGCCGCCGAGATGAAGAGAGAGAAGAGGGATGTGAAAATGAGGGTAAAAGCCCTCTCGGAGGGTTAAAAAAGATAAAGGAAGGGGCTTCTCGGCGCGAAGCAATGCGCGCCGAGAGCCCTCCTTCACCCGGATGGAAATGCGCGCCGAGAAGCAACCGCCGAAGATGAGCGCACCGAGAAGCCCTTGCCGAAGACGCCCGCGCCGACAACAGTCGCGCCGAGAGGGTCACGCCGAGAAGTCAAAGGCAGTCGGAAAATATGGAGATGAAAAACATGAAAATGAAAGATATATGCACAATATTGTTACAGTAACATGAACAAGCTGAATGACAATGACAGAAAGAAATTGAGGAAGATACCCTCGAATGATGAAGGGCACCTGCAGACCCCGTGCCGCTTATTCTGCGCTTACGCCGCCCGCAGGTGGGGGGCATTTGTTAACACCTTGAAAATGAGCAAGGGCAGAAGCAGAATTGAAAAGAAGATTAGACCAACAGTGAAAGATCAATGACGAAGTTCGTCAACCATCTACCCGGCTGAAGCCCTTTTGCCGGCCAAGCTGATGTCCGGTGCCATTGTCAGTCAGACGGCGGCACTGATGAAGCAGCAGTCATCCGACTGATGAGACCTCCTAGCACATTCTAACAAGAAGCCGGAACCGGCAAATGAAGATTGTAAAGGCTTTTACAAAGTCAGAACAAAAGAAGAATCATCTCCACAAACTATACACCCGGCTGAAGTCTTCTCAGACTGAAGCTGATGTCCGGTCTTGTCATCGTTCAGGTGACAATACTGATGAAACCCCAGTCCAATGACTGATGAAGGTTCTTTTGGTCCACTTGAGTCCAACAACAAATTCCTGATACAGTTCCAATATGTTTATAGAGCTAACAGTTCTAAGTGGAGCTTAAAAGCCCTAAATGGGCCTATGAAATGGGCTTAGGGGTGTGGCATCCAGGCCCCCTCACTCAAATCGCACGCCGCGCCGGGAGCTACTGTCATCTCAGGCGCGCCGTGAAGATGGAGTGGAGTGGCACGCCGACTTCCACCTGCCGAGAGGGTAAGAGGATCGGGTCTATAAAAACCCACCCCTTCGAAAAGCAAAGGGGAGGAGGCCAATTGAGGAGAAGAAAAAAGGAAGAGAAGAGACCACAAAGAGACCAACAGAGAGAGAGAGCCTCCTCCGCTGAGAAAAGGGAGAAGAGATCAATCCGAAGAGAAAGAGAAGGAGAAGAAGCTCCAGGTGGGCAGCTGGGGAGCGAGAGGAGTCAATGCTCCGCCCTCCCCCATGTTTTCTTTTCTTCTTCATGTAATTATACGAGTCTTGTCTCGATTCCTCAGATGTAACCGGGATATCCCGGCCCCTGGTTCATCCCCCCTTTTCCTCACTCACTTCTCGTGGTTGATTCGAGTTTTGGAATGATGCAATGAAATGGAATGTCACGGTGGCCCGTTTGGGTACTGAATGATTGAAATATCTGCTATCTGTCCCCCCTTTTTGCATCCGCTGTTCTTCGAAGCGTTTGTTTGCTTAGATGCTCCGGATTTTCGGCTCGAGTCGTTCTCTCGTGAAGGATGAAGACAGACCCCAACCCTCATTCAATGGGTTATTGGGCTCTGTCCCCCTCCTTCCCTCCCTTGGATGATGGACTTTCCCGCATATCATGGATTTCTGCCAAGCTCCCAACTGGTTCAGGGTCAGAGACATCAATCTCTTGATCGTCTGAGCAGCAGGTGACAAGAAAAACACCTCACATCCCCGAGGGTTTAATAATGGATGATCTTGCCCTTCGACTGATGCTAGCCTCCCTTAAACCCCTGACCTTCACGCCCATAAAACCTTTGTGATTGATTCCCCCATCTGAAATCCTGCCTGAAACCCCCCTTTTGAAACCAAAAGAACCAAGAACAGGGGGCCGGAACCTTCCCGGCGCCCCGAACAGTGCCCCATGAAGAGACCTTCCCGGCGCGAGACTTCCCACGCCGATAACCTCCATCCCCAGCTTCTCGGCGCCAGGAACAACACCTTGTGAAGAAGACTTCCCGACGCGGTGAGTTTTGGCGCCGGGAACCACCCCTCTTGCCATACACCCCTTGACACTATGGATTATCTATCCCTTGAACCCCGGATGAAAGCCTCCCTGCCACCAGCCAAGAAACCATACAGATACCCCTTATAGTCTACTAGATGTACCCTCTTATTCTGTCAAAGGGCACCCCAGGTCATCATATGCACCTCAGGGATAAAGATTAATGGGGATAACCCCCACATAACCTTACGAGCCAAGGAAGCTCTGCCACTGCATAAGCTTCAATGGCTTCAAAAGGGATATTAAGCTAGTGCTCCAAGCACATATACGGGGCAGGGGTCCAATACCCCTCTATTGTGGCTTTCATCCCGGCACTCTGTGGGTGATTGCCTATCATTCCCTGGCAAAGGCTGATTCCAGGGGACGTGCTACCCAAATTCTCCCAGGATGATGAAAGACAATATTAAACTATCCCCGGGACTCTGCACATCATTGGTGAAAGAGGTCCTCTATGCTGGATTGGTCTTCCCCAGTTCCTCTCAGCCTCTGGCCTTCTTTTGAAACACAAACCAAAATCAGTTGAAGCCCGATGAATAGATGCATTTTGATCACCCAGGGTCCATCTACTTTGACCTGGATCTCCAGGAAATCCCTTGACCCGCCAGCAAACCCCAGAACAGGGTATCGTAAAACCCTAAAATACATCTCGGTGCCTTCATCTATCTCGGCTCCGCGAACAGTAGAATAAACGAGTAGCCCTCGGCGTGAACCTTCCCGCGCCGAGGACCCCATTCCTTTGGCCAGGCCGAAAAGGCCCATCAGTTCTTCTCTGGGCCGAGAGGCCTGTGCCGGGAGCTTCCCTTCTTCGCAATTGGTCGCGCCGAAACCCTCTTTGAGCAAATCCTCCTCGCGCCAGGAAGCTAGCGCCGGGAACCTCATGGCCTTCTCTTCATCGCGCCAGGAACCCCCGGCCCTCTCACCTTGGTGCCGAGAACCGGCTTCCTTGCCCTTGCACCGAGAGTCTCCCCTGACTCTTTCCCCTTCGCGTCGGGAGCTTCATTCTCGGACCAGTTGAGCCGAGAGCTCGCCCTATCACCCAACGGGATCTTCAACCCCTTGGTCAGACCTACCCAGGGGGCCCATGAGTCACCATCGTCGCCCGGGAGATAAATCAAAGGGAGTCAGACTCTCTTATTCGCATCGGATTTATGCGCAACCCCTTTAACCAGGGTGAGCTATGCCACTGCATAGTGTCACCGGCTCTTATAAGGGAAAAGTCAAATATTGCCCCAGGGCATATACGTGTAAGGTCGGGAGGTTTGACCTCTCTCTTTTTCTCGGCTTTCATCTCGGCACTCCGTGGGTGATAGCCTATTTCCCCCTGGGCATAATCCAGATAAAGGGGAAATGCTGTCGAAATATTGATCGATGCTTTAAACCTCCGCCATGGTCATGGCTCAGATTGTGTGTGATTGGTATCCTTCGTCTCTCCTTCCCCCAAGTCTAGTCATTTTGAACCGCCAATTCAACGATGTAGTCTGTTTCTGTGGTTGATGTTACTATCTTACCCGCCTTCCTGGCCCTGGTATGAAGTTTAAAATGGTGCATATGAATATCTGTTTGCCTTATGAGGCCTCCTATTTCGGCGTTTAATCAAGGGTTGTCCTTCTCAGGAAGGGCGTAATTAACGTCATAGCCTTTATGATATGGCGGACTTTTGGTCCCGACTCGGACTTCACAATCGACTGACCAAGTCAAGTCAAGCGCACAATGAAATCGTCACACATGTGACTGGCACGCCAATTAACCAAACCAATAAATCAACAAATAAAATAAATAAAAATCAAACAAGATCGCCGGAAGAAAAATCCCGCGTCCACACCTGCACGCGAGTGGACCCACCAGGGAGTGGTGGAAAGGCTACCCTGAGGATGGTTTTTAGGCTGGTTTTCGTAGGGCCCCTTGCCTTTGCCACCAGAGTCCGGTGGGGGGAAAACCAGCTAGAGGACCCGACCTAGAGCAGATGGTCGGTGTGTGCACACGTGGTTGGGGGCGGTTGGACCCACGCTAACGAGTGTAACCCCAGCTAGTCACTTGTTTATGGTTACTTGTACGGTGTCTCAGTGGACGCATTCGGCCTTGCTTCTAGTGGGAGGTACTCCTGTCGAGTCGGGAGTGACAGACTGTCAGTTTCTGTGACTTTGACCTTCGGGTTTTCGGTCGTGTCGACCGTTGAGTTTTTCGTTGTTTTGTCGTGGCGCGTGTGTTGGTTTTCGCGCCGTGAGACTAGTGCTAGTGACTTTACCGAGGTTACGTCTTGTCGTGCGGTACCCGTGACCAGGTGTCATGGTTGCACTTTGGACAACGTGTCCAGGTTGGCCGTGTTCTGGGAGACAGGCCTCTACGACGTTGTTGCCGTGGGTTTTTACTTTGGTAAGTGGTACTAGTGTAGTTCGGTAGCCCCCGACCATGAGTTCGGGGTGTGTTTCCGGTATAGTAGGAGTAGTTGTAGTGCCGGGTTTCGACTGGCCACCGAGTTTACTGTTCCTACTGTTGCGGTTGCTCTTGTAGCCTTCCTTTTCGCTACCGCCGTTGTTTCCGGTTGGGGTTCCGCGGGATCCCTGCTGAGTCTCTGTTTTGGAGACTCATTCCCTACTTTTCAGGTGTGGCGGTTCTTCTTCCTCGAGGTTCGAGGGCGTGGTGCGGAGGTTCTCAGTTGCCAGCTCACCGGGCCGAGTGTTCACTCGGTATGTGGTACGTTTTTACTACTTTAGACTGTACTTTTTGTTGGATTGGACTCTGTTGTACCTGTAGTTATTATTTATTTCTGTTAATCGTTGAATTGTCCTACTTTATTTCCTATTTCTTTGTACCTCCACACTCCTTTTAGCCCTTCCGAGCCCTCCCAGCTCGTGGGCGGCGGTCGAGTCTTGGGTTATCGGGTCTCTCCAGGTAATCGGATTCTCGGGTCGTTACAATGACTGTCGGGCTGGAACACCGGTCGGAGGCAGATCGGCACCGATCTCCAATTCTTGGAGTTGCTGCCCACGGATCTGCTGCTTCTATTTTGCCGCACGCGATCCGGCGAGATCTGTCGCTGCGATCAGCACCGACGTCGGATCGACACACAAGAGGTACCGTTGGAAAGCTCTCTCGAAGTCCTTCGACCTCTGTGACTCCAGAAAATTCGTTGGGACAGTACTTTTGTTGGTAGATTTATAAACTAGACTGATCTCTGTTTCAGATCTGGCTGGGTAGAAAAAAAGTTTCCTGAGAGTTGGCGTTTATCGTGAAGTAGACTTCCGATTCAGATGTGGAGCTCTTCATGAAAGTTATAGAGGGGAGGGAGAGAAAGACGGAAATAATTTTGATGACCAATTTGGTGAAAGTTTGGATGGGAAAAAGTATTTTAGACTGCTGGATGGTCGGATGTGGACTGAGGCAGACAGAATTGAGTTAGGATCTGGAGTGAATTTTTAGAAAATATGAACGTGAATCTAAATTCACAAGAAAATTTGTGGATGTGATATTAGGGAAGACAAAACCTCCAATAAAAATTTCAAGTCATTTGGAATACTAGAAGGTGGATTCATGAATGACCTATTTGAGATCTGGAAATCTGGACAGACTGCAGGCAGATCTGAAGGAAGGTGGAGAACGAAAATGGAAAAATGGGAAATAAAAACTAGAAGCTCCACCAATTTTTTTAGGATGTGGTGATGACACCTGGAACTCACCCTGAAAGTTTGGGCTCAAGAAGATCTCGTGGCTGGGAGAAGAAATTCGTGGAAGTAGGGGCTATCCTGGATGGACAGAACTCCGGCGACGATGGTGGTGGTGCGATGGCGGCATGATGGCGGCGGCGGCGGTGGTGACGACGACGATCTTCACACCTGATAGAGGAGGCTTCACACCTCTGATTCATAGCCTTCCCAGCTACAGAAGGGGGAAGAGAGGAGAGAGATAGGGGGCGGCCCTTGCTTGCTCCAACAATAATCATAATTTTCTCTTCATTAATTCTAATCAAATGAAAATACATGCTATTTATGTGAAATAACAAAAGACACTAACTATCCCTAGATCTAGGGTTGGGGAGGGGCAAAAGAGGGAGTCCACATTTTTTTCTCCCATGTGATTTGGAACTAAATAAAATAACTAAAAATCCCAATATAATACTATATATAGGGGGCGCCCCCTTGACTTATGGGCTTCTAAATTTGAATTTTGTTTCCCTTTGTCCCCCCCTTGGTCCAACCATCCTAGAAGCCCACCATGGAAGGTTGACTGACCCCACATGGGCCCAAGAGATGAGGTGGATCAATGGGAGAAGGGATGGGGGGACCCGCGGGACCCAGGTGGTCCCAAATTACAAATAAACCCCTGTTACAATCTGAATTACAATTCGAATAAAATACACATTACACACACAAAGTCCAAATAAATACTATAAATACCGAGACTCAAGGGGGAGTCTCCAGACTGTCTCCGAGCCAGATGGAAGCCGATGTAGCCCGAGTGGAGCTCCGCGTACGGTACTGACGGCTCGCCGATTCGTGCTTCTCGCTCGCTCTGGTGTCCACACCATGCTGTTTGTGAAGATCGACAATAACTTGGCGCATGACAGCCCAATCAATCATCTTCTTGTCTTCCAAATTGTAAACCAGCTCCCGGAACTCGGGACAGTCCTCAATCAAATGCCCCTGTTGACGATGAAACTCACAGAAATGGAGCAAATTCCAGATCGCGGGTTAGCAAGGCACAACCGGAGGGAGTTGCAACGCATGGGATGCCACCAAAGCCCTGAAAACATCTGTAAGAGATTCTGGCAACGGAGAGTGAGGAGCCGACTTCGGGCAAGGTGGATGCCAAGGGGTATGAGAAGGTAGTGGGGATGGTAGTGGAGGTTGCGAAGGCAAGAGAGCATGGTCACTGGTGGAAGGACCTGGTGGAGGCATGCGTGGAGCGGAAAAGGAGATGGGAGGTATGTAAACAGCATCCACATGCTCGGAGTGTGGTGTCTCCTTGACCGGGGTTAAAGGTTCATGCAGGTATGAAGAAGCAGAAGGCTGACTCGTGGAGGGTTGGTATGTGGAGGTATATGGGTGTGTGGGAGCGGAAGGTCGACTCATGGAGGGATATGTAGTGGAGTTGATGTGGCACAGCCCAAAGATGCAAATGGATGAATGGTTGAACCTAGGACTTAGATCCACAAGCATACAAGTACTTTCAACGGACTCACGATAGCGGCTCACTCGCGCGGCTCATACGATCACCCGGTGGGGCCGGGAGTCTAAAGACTAGGTGGGCCTCGGCTGACCCCTAAGGGTCTAGGAATTCCAAATTTCATGGGCAGATGGCACGTCGGGGCGTGGGGTTTGGTGGCTCTCACTCACAATCCGTGGTGGGAACACTAATCGAGCAATTACGGGTCCGAGCACTCTCTTACCGACCGACGGGCATAAGAAACAATACTAAACTAGCAAAGCATGGAACAATCAGGTAGGGACCAGTTACTCACCTGATCAGTGTGAAGACACCGATCCCGGCCGAAGACGAGGGCGAGCGGGGAGGTGTGGGTACGCACCCGCACACCGCGCCGATGCCGCTTGACCTGAAAGTATATAATTTACAACACTACTCCTCACACAGGAGGGTGGAATAAGGGGTTGGGGTTAATGAGCTACAGTCAAACACTACCTCCACATAGGAAGGGGCTGTAAGCCGGCCAGGCGGGGTGGGGAAACTAAGAGAGAAAACCGACTCGCCAAGTTGCGCCGATTCTGCTAGCTTCAGGAACAGCAGGACAGGTTGCTGATGATGGCGCCGCCACGGGCTCAGCGGAGCTCAGAATCCGTCGAAACCAGTGCCAAAACTTTCTACACTGGCCCGGGATGACGCTTGAATTTTGGGTACTTCACTTGAAGTCATTCCTGGCCGGGGCAGAGTCTGGAACCGGACTGATTGGTTCTGTCTTTGTCTGGTGCAGAACTGATGAGCTCAGTTGCTGATGATGCTACGGAGGCTACCGAACTCCGATTGAGACGAAATTGATGTTGACGCGACCGTGGCTGGAATAGATTCAAGCAGGAACTGACGAGGCTCCAAAATAAGGTTGGAGGAGAAACTTATGATCCAAAGACTGGGTGGTGGTCCAACCTGGAACAGCAAGGAGCAGCATGCGCACTTCGACGAGACAATTTAGAACTGAGGGCTCGGGTGGGCGATTGACTTCTTTCTTCCTTGTACTCAAAGAGGACTGGTCGTAGTTCCTTTGCTCCGAAGATGGCGCCCAGATCTTTCCCAAGCTGGCCGTGGTAGCCTCTGATCTCAGCTTCAGGTCATGAGCCGGAGTCGGGAAGCGCAGTCCGGCGAGAACGGCTCCTCTGATCAGCTCCGAGCTTGGACGGATGCAGGACCACCACCGTTGGAAAGCTGACTCGCAGATGCTTTCACTGATGTATGATAGGCCACCAGAAGCCCCTAGGTGACGACGTGGTGCTCTCTGCAACCCATTGCTACTCTGCTGTCTGCAACACGAGACTGAATCTGCAAAGATGAGAAGATATGGGTGAAGGGGTGGTGATGGTAGGGCAGGGGATTGGGGTAGCTGAAGGCTGTGAGAAGGGGTGGGGGTCGATGGTGGGCTGTTGGGAGGGTGGGGAATCAAGGGGTGGATGGGTGAAGGGAGCTGGAGTGGCTGGTGTGGGTAGGGGAAGGGAGAGGGCTACACAAGGTGAGCAATGGAGAGGGGAATGGGGGGGGGGCGAACTTGGGCTGGGTAGGGGCTGGTTTGGGTGACCAAGGCTTGGTATGGGGGTTGTGAGATGGGAGGGAGATTCAAATTTGGCCTTGGGAGAAGCTCCTTTAGTCTTGGGGAGGTGGTGAGGTGCTTAGGGAAGTGGAGGGAGTAGTGGGTGGTTGGGTGGTGGGGTTTGGATTGGTGGAGGCTATCTTGGGGTTGGGGTGGAGTTATTGGGGTGGTGGGTGCTTGGGGAGGTCCTTAATGAGGGAGGGGGGTAGGTGGTAGGTGGGAGAAGGGGGGGGCGAGTGGGGTTTGCCCCCTTCCTTGAGGGGAGAGAGAGAGAAAGAGATAATGAGAGAGAAAGAGAGAAGAGAAATTTAGTGGAGGGGAGTAAGATTTGGGAAATGCTTCTATTCAAATTGATTCATCAAAAGTTCAGTACATGAGGAAAGATGGGGCCTATATATAGGCATCCATTCTTTACATGACCAAAGTACCCTTGACAATTAGATAAAATACCAAGCATATCCTAGACTCACTCCTAGGGGCCCATAACTAAGGTACTTGGGCCCAAATAAGCATAACAAGGGAAATGACTAAGATAACATGACTCAATAAAGGAAAGTACATAAGATATGACTCAAAGAAAAGGAAAATAACATGTGAACACATAGCCGGGCTTCATCCAAATGATGCAGGTGATCCGAGCCAAAGTGAGCGCTGTGAGATGCCCTCACCAAATCCCCCGAGGTGGGGAGAACTTGACCCCGTCGAGTATGGGTCCGCCTGACTATGGTAGTGCTCCAAAATGTCCGGGTCAAGGCGCAGCAAGTCTTCCCGGCTCACCCAAGTGTCCTCGGTCGGGGGACGGCCCTTCCACCTCACTAGGTAACGCTGGTATACCCTGTTCCTGGTAATGGTACTCTGCTCATCCAGTATTGCCTCCATTTGCTCACGTCGGCCTCTCAAGCTAGGAGGTAGAGTCACACCGTTGGTGTCTCTCTCAAGGGAGGGTAAAGGCTCAAGCTCCTCACTAGGTTCCACTACGGGGCCCTTGTAGGGTACCAGGTCTGCCACATTGAAAGTAGGGTGTACCCGAAAACCCTCGGGTAGGTCCAGCTCATAAGCGTTACTACCTAGTCATCTCAGAATTCGAAAGGGTCCCGACCCTCGTGCCCTCAACTTGGAGGCAGGCCCCGGAAGGAGCCGCTCCGTCCTCACCATCACCGAGTCTCCCACTTGGAACTCACAGTGACACCGATGAGCATCTGCCCGCCTTTTGTAAGCCTCATTACTTTTCCCTATATGCTTGCGGATGTCATCATGCAACTCTTTTATATGCTATGCAAAGGACTCAGCTGAGACTGACACTCTAGCATGTGGGGGAAGGGGAATAAGATCTGAGGGTTTTTTAGGCCTATAACCATGTACTACCTGAAATGGACTCTTGCCTATGGACCTATTGATGGAATCATTGTAGGCAAACTCGGCATGAGATAAGAGAAGATCCCAATTCCCAGGGTGGTCCCCTACTAGACAACGGAGCAAGTTCCCAAGGCTTCGGTTGACGACCTCTGTCTGGCCATCGGTTTGAGGATGGTAAGCGGTGGAGAATTTAAGGAGGGTTCCCATCAAATGCCAGAGAGTTTTCCAAAAGTAACTGGTGAATTTCACATCTCGGTCAGACATAATGGTTTTGGGTAGTCCATGGAGTCGGACCACCTCATCAAAGAACAATCGGGCGACCCTAGAAGCATCCAAAGTCTTGGCACATGGGATAAAGTGGGCCATCCTAGAGAACCTGTCAACAACGACAAAGATGGAATCATGTTTTCGTAAGGTCATAGGTAGGCCAAGGATAACGTCCATGCTCAAATCCTCCCAAGGTCGGTCTGGGATGGGTAGGGGTGTGTAAAGCCCATTGTTTTACCTCACTTGTTTTGCTGAGACACAAATGCGACATTGTCCCACAATGTGGGCCACATCCTTCTTGAGACTGGGCCAATGGAATTGCCTCTCAATTAGCTCTATGATCTTTTGGACCCCAAAGTGACCAGCTAGGCCACCACTGTGTAACTCCCAAATTAAGAAGTCCCGAAGTGAAGTCCGGGGTATGCATAGCCGAGCTCCCTTGAAAAGATACCCCTCTTGGAGTATGAATCCCTCATGTTCCTTGTGGGGCTGAGTGGAGAGGGTGTTGTAGTGAGTCCTAAAGTCGGGGCAATTTGGGTATTCCCCTTTGATTCTCTCAAACCTGGTGACTTCTACCTGGATAGTGGAAAGTAAGGCTACCCGCCTACTAAGCGCATCAGCGGCGCGATTCTCACTACCCATCTTGTACTTGAGGACAAAGATATAGGCTTGAATGTATTCTACCCAACGGGCATGGCGGGCATTGAGCTTTTGTTGGTTGTTGAGGTACTTCAAGGCCTCGTGGTCCGAGAAGATTACAAACTCCTTGGGGAGGAGATAGTGACTCCAATGCCGAAGGGATTGAACCACAGCGTAAAGCTCTTTGTCATATGTGGAGTACCTAGTCCTAGCCTCACAAAGTTTCTCACTGAAATAGGCTACTGGGTGACCCTCTTGGCGAAGAATGCCTCCAATCCCTACCCCGGATGCATCACAAGTGACCTCGAAGATCTTTGAGAAGTCGGGTAGGCACAAGACCGGGGCTTGGGTCATCTTTTCTTTAAGCTCTAGGAATGCTTTGGAGGCTGCCTTAGTCCACATAAAAGTGCCCTGCTTGAGGCAATCCGTGATAGGAGCGGTGATAGTGCTAAACCCACGGATGAATCTCCTATAGAAAGTGGCTAGCCCGTGAAAGCTTCGGGCCTCATGGAGGGTCTTGGGCTCGGGCCACTCATGAATGGCTTGGACCTTCTCGGGGTCCATGGATACCCCTTGGGATGAGACAATAAATCCTTGGAAGGCTAGTTGATTGGTCAAGAAATGACATTTCTCGGGATTGGCAAAGAGACTTTCTTTCCTAAGAACGGTGCAAACTTGTTTGAGATGATCTAGGTGGGCTTCCTTGGTTTCGCTATATATGAGAATGTCGTCAAAGTAGACGACAAGGAAGATGCCAATGAAGGGCCGGAGGACCTCGGTCATGAGGCGCATGAATGTGCTAGGTGCATTGGAAAGGCCGAAAGGCATGACAAGCCATTCATAGAGACCGTCCTTAGTTTTAAAGGTTGTTTTCCACTCGTCCCCGGGCCTAATGCGAACTTGGTGGTAGCCACTTTTGAGATCGATCTTAGAGAAGATGGTGGCTCCAGCAAGCATGTCTAGCATGTCATCTAGCCGAGGAATGGGAAACCTATATTTGACCGTGATTTTGTTGATGGCCCGGCTATCCACACACATGCGCCAAGTTCTATCTTTTTTGGGTGTGAGGAGGGCCGGGATGGCACATGGGCTTTTACTAATGCGGAGGAAGCCCTTCTTGATGAGCTCCTCAATTTGCCTCCTAAGTTCAGCATGCTCGGTGGCGTTGAGACGATAGTGAGGTAGGTTGGGTAAGGTAGCTCCGGGCACAAAGTCGATGGCATGTTGCACGTCGCGCATGGGTGGTAGTTTATCCGGTAGCTCATCGGGGAACACATCATGGAAGTCCTCAAGAATTTGTTGAATCTCTATTGGGTGTGGGTCGGTTAGGGTGGATTCCCCAAGGCAAATAACAATTGCACACACTTGTCCCCCTTGGTTGACTTCTTCCTCAAGTTCTTTCCTACTGATGAGGTGTAGGTTCCTAGTAGTCCCAATGGTCAAATTAGGACTTGATGGGGTGGGGTTTGGTGGGTTTTGAATAGTGGAAGGGGTAGGGGATCCCTCAAGGGAGGGAGATGCCTTCTTGGGAAGGGAACGGGGTGGAGAGGGGTTGAGTTGGATTCTCTTTCCCTCATGAGTGAAAATGCAAGTGTTAGTCCTTCCAAGGAAGGTGACATCTACATCGTAGATCCAAGGCCGCCCTAGGAGTATACTTCCAACTTCCATTGGTAGAATGTCGCACCAAACTTGGCCTTGGT